>BGPR01000980.1:0-130903 GCA_013235015.1 Araneus ventricosus | reverse complement strand
TTTTCAAAAAAAAGTTGGCCTGAAAGATTTCTGTTCCAAAAAATGTGCGAATTGATCAGTGTCAATAAAATAATTTAAAAAGGGGAAGAAAGAGTTTTCTTAATTTTTTTTACTAAAATGAACATTTTCAATATCTTTTGCATAAAGCAAGTTAACAATTTCCTTATATAGATCATAATGAAATGTTTAAAAATTGTAAATTGGATTTATTTTTTTCTTCTTCTGATAAATATAATCTCATTTAGAAAATAACTGTCCTTTCTTCATTCTTTTGCTATGCTCCGACTTAATGACTTGACAAAACCGCATATCACTCACTGTCAGAATTCCCTCCACCCTGCTGAGATAATCTGCCCGGGTGGCCTCGGGAATTTCCTTACTCCCCTAAAATACTCCCAACCGCCCCAAAACGTCCGAGTCCGTCCTCAGTCGACAGGGACGCTTTGGGGCTCCGTCGGACTCATAGAGTTAAGCAGCATACTGAGAACGTTGTATGCAGCCAACACTAAGCATAAAATCATTTAATATTGAAAAGTGACAAATACAATGTTAGGAATTTTCAATGAATATGTAGGGAAACATTAAATGCAAAACTGAGTGTTCAAAGCTTTAGATTTCTTTCTCCTTTAAAATACAAAATTGTATGGGATCCATATATTTTAGCAATAATTCATTATTCCGTCTTAACGGCCACATTAAAATTAAATTATCAATAGAGTTTAGCATTCCCACCGTGTGAAGCTATTTAATAACATACATGAAATAATAAATGCTAATTCAAGTCAAAAATTAAAACTTCAACATCTTTTACAGCATACTAGAAAATAAATATTTGATTTCTAAAGCAAAAAAAAAAAACATTATTAAAGTTTCTAGTCTCGATTCAGAACATATTTATCAGTAGCATAACATAATTATAGTATCATATTTTTCATAATTATCAACATAAATATATACATTTTATTGATTAAAAAAATATTATTATTAAAATGTTCTCACCTTAGAATGACAGACAAGTTGCAGAATTCCTGGAGTCACTTTGGCCCAAAAGTCAGTGAGTGTTAGACCACACACTTGGTTCTGCTCGCTTCCAGGTGGATTTAATGCAACCATGTGCTCACAATACATAGTCCACAACTGCAATGTAAAAGAAATTCTTCATTATAAATGCTGTTTATAAGTAATATTCTACATTACACAAATAATACACAAGATGATATATTCAGTTTTCATAATTTTTTTTTATCTGGAAAAGTTTCTCATACTTCCATGATAATAATAATGATAATTCAAAGAACGCCGAAAGAAATCCCAATGCATGTAATTTTTGTTTCACTTTTAAGAGTGCATCTTTTTTAATTAAAAAAAGATATTGAAACCTTACCTGGCACAAAATAAAAGCATGGAATAAGGAGGACATATGAAGAACAGAAACCTATAAAATAAATCACAATTTTTTTTTTAAAAAAATTGAATTATAATACAATACCATTTTAAAAACACTTTTACAATTACATTAATTAAATAAATCCAGTTCTATAATCTACAGGGAAGAAGAAATTTCATAAATTAAAGCCATAAAGTCACTCACTTTTTCCTTCTGTCTTTGAATAATAAAGAAAGAGCAGGCACATTATATTATTAGCAAAGAACCAATAGATCTCTGTGCATAAGAAATTTTAGTTTGAAGTGATTATGAGAAAGTGAAATATGATAACCAGAACTTTCAATATCAAAATTGTCTATCCCAAGAATATTAGAGACTAATATCTTCTGATACAAATTTTTTTATAAACAATTGTTAGCATTCAAAATTGTAGGAGAGAACTCCACTCTCCTTTTGCATATATATCTCTGGCAGGCTACAGCTAGGATTTCTATTAGATATAAAATCAAACCTTAATAATAATGCACTTCTCTTTCAATCAAAAATAATTCTATGGACTTCTTTCAAAAAATTAATTCAAAATCCTAGAATTTTTTTTAAATTAAAGGGGGGAAATCAAAGACAAGTAAACAAATAAAGTAGAATTAAATGAAAAAAAAAACCTCCAGTAAATTATCTTTAAAGAATAAAATCGAAATGAAGAAGAATCTTCAGAATTATAGATTTAAATGCAGCACAATGTTAAATATAGAATTTTTACTCAATTTATTGATATGATTCATCATTTGAATTTAAATTCAATACCTTTGACTGTTCAGAAAATCCTGCTAAAATAACTTGGATATGCTCAGCTATATGGCTGTTTGCCTCCAGTGGAATAGGTTGGCACACCGATGGTGTCTGCATTAAAGCGCTATGAATAAGGGCTCCTAGGAGTAGCCAAGACAGCAAACGAATGTGGCTGACACAGTCAATAAATTCCTTAGGCCTATAACATCAATGTATTCCAAATAAATGAATAGAGCATGAAAATATGAATGAAGATTACTTAAGAGTTCATTAAGAATATTTTATTGAAACATAATTAAACCTAAAAAATAAAAACAAGCTGGAAAAATTGAAGTATTCAGCTCCATTTTTATTCAAACTAAATCACTGTATCATAAACTTTAAAGCTGATACCATTTAACTACTTACAGTGAGATCAAAAATCTTAAGATCAATTTTAATCATAACTTTTATAAATAAGTAACTATTATTAATATCAAAAAGCTCAATATATGCTCCATTTGTTTACTATGTTAAAACAACCCAAACAGAAAATGCATGCTGTTAAATAAATTAAAATCAATATTTAACTTCAGGACATATTTTTATATTTAAATAATATACCCTTGTTGTAAAATAGTTGGTGGATGATACAGCCATGGGAGGTATCTGTTAATAGCCCTATTGTCACGGCCATTGTTCTTGGAGAATTCAATAGCTAAAAATTGAGATAAACCAGCTTTTAAATGTCCACCCAGAGTTTCTTCATTTAAATGAGTACTATTTCCATACAGCATATTCTGTAAAGAAAAAACAGACTGTACAAGCATGCTAAGTATAAACATATTTTTTAGAGCAAATCTACTCCTTCAGAGTATGAAATAATTATACCTATTTTAATATATGATACCAAAATGTGTTTCTTATGAATTATCTTATACAGTGGACGCCGCTTAATGTGATTGTTAATGTTATCATTTGCTTTACATTATCAAAAACCTCTATTTCCAAACCGACATATTCAAATGAACACAAAAATATTCGTTTAGTGTGATCACCAACATTGTTTAATGTTATCAGTTTTGAAGAAAATAATTAATAAATCCTTCATTTTCAAACAGTGTTAATGACTGATGCTCATAGAATTTCTCGCTCCACATGTAATGAAAAATCTGGGGGGCATTTTTTCCATTGTCACCACGCAGCATACCAAGAATTTTTAACAAGTTCTTGGAACCGGAAAACGAACAGAAACTGCTTCACCCACATAGGCTTCAGTAAAACATTAGATTAAAAGCGTTCAATTGTCCTTCATCTCCCAGAAAGTATGCTAAAGGAAGAGTATGAAGAGTGGATGTCACTTGACGAGGACATTCCAGTAGCTGCCACACTGACTGACTTGGAATTTTGCCAAACTGTTTGTGAGCTAGACCAAGCAGTAAACGTTTACGATTCCGATGACAATGAGAGTGTTGAAAAAATCCCTCCAACGAATGCTGAAATGAGGCAAGCACTTGATATTTTGAAACAGGGCGGGCAGCATCGTTCCAATTTTTTTAAAAATAATAATACTAGTACGAACAATATATAAGTGAACAATTAATGAATTTTTAATAGTTATTTTTGAAATAATTTATTGATAGCCCTGAGGTAAGTGGTATTTTTTCTTTTCACTTGATATGATAAAAATGTAATTGATTTTACCCAATTCGATTATTGTTTTCAGTCAGTTAATGTTATCAAAATTCTTAAGTCCGGAAATGATCATATTAAGCAGCAACTACTTAATATTACCTTATTACATTCATATTTCTATTCATATAAGTTTTGGTTACCTTCTCTCTTATACTTAAATGAGATGAAACTTGGATGGGGATAATTTTTTCCTATACAATCAAGCATTTAACAGAACTAATTTATCATATAAAGGTGAATAAACTAAACATATACATGCATGTCCACATCTAGAAAACCATATCACTTAAAATTTTACAAAATAGTCCAGAAAACTCAGAGGCCAAAATTGCAATCAGTATGTTAAGCCGTTTATTTTTAATGTTTGAATTGTCTCACAGCAGAATTAATACTTCAAATATCTCAGAAATAAAAGAAGCACAGATTTTAATTTCTATCCTTTTTACTTAAGATGTATGGACTTCCATTTATAGCTAAAGAATAACTCTACATGCTTGTAATAATGAAGATTGTTTAATTTATTACTTTAAATAATCTCATTTAAAAATGATTGTGATTTTTAAGGTAATTAAGATATAATTTAAAAATAAAATTATTAAAGTTTTATAAAAAAAAAACAATATTTTATTACCCAGATGGTATTACAGATAAAAAAAACAACAGATTATCCTTTTCATTATGATCGAAAATTCAACTAGTGTCTTTAAATCAAAAGTGTCTTAAAATACAAATAGAAATAAAATCGATTTAAGATATACTGTTGTTCTGATACTAATCTGAAAATATAGTTGCAGGAAAAAATAATCGTACAATAAAAATATTTTAAATTATACTTCAACTGAATTATTATAGTTTCTCTAAAAGGATAAACATACATTTTTCATGTCTATACAGAATTTGTATACTTAGAGCAATAAAATTATTTGTTCCTTTGTTTCAAGTTTAATGTAAAAAAAAAAATGTTTATTAAGTTAATTCAAATTTCTAGTTAAAACAAAATTACTTTTTTAGATAATGATTGCTAGTTTTTTTAATTCAAAATAAAAGAATTTCTTGACTTTCTCACCTTCACTTTAGTAAGTGTATGAACATCAGCAACGAATTCCAAGGCATCATTTAAGTACTGTTGCATGCATTCACCAGCTAAAGTTTTATACTGTAAAAAAAGTTAATTAATTTAACATTCATATTCATAACAAAATATTACATCATCAAGATGAGGGATGAGAAAAAATTACCACAGCTTGTGATTCTAGTGTTACATATGCTGAATCAAGGATAACATTTGGAGCTAGACGGCCACCAAAATCAGCCAAGATAAACTACAAAACAAAAATTATACTTTTTTTTTAAAACGAAAACAACTTAAATAATATTTCAAAAGTAGAGCATGCAGTAATTTAACAAACAACAGTAGCATTTTAATGGTACATACCTGAACTAATGTCAATAAATTAGCATCTGGAACAGATGTTTTAAATTTCAAAGCCTGGACCAACTCAAAAACAGCTGTTCGGGTTAGAAGCAACTTATCACGTTCCTATTATAACATTAGAGACAAAAAATTATATCAAAAATTATCATTATAGTAGCAAATAAATAAACATCTTTTATTGAGTATTAAAGTTTTTGTAAAAGTTTGAATGAAATCACGACTATCTTTTCTAGTGTAATAAATATGAGTAATTTTTCAACAAATCAAATGGCACTTTGAGACAAAAAATTTAAAAAAAAAATTAAATAAGAAGGTGTGAAAATATTTCTAATAATCAGAAATAAAATAACAGAGTAATATTATATTCAATACATTATCAGTGTATTAAATAATTAAACTATAATTACCCGAACATTTCTGTTACAGATAGTGCAAAGTTCTGACAGCTGGTGATAATCCAAAGAAGAGTGCTGTATCGCATGGCTTAAGATTTTGGAAAACGGATCTAAAATAGACTGAAGAAAAAGCAAAAGTTATAATATGTATATGCAAAAATATTCTATGATATAAAAATTTATAAAAATAACACTTAAAAGTAGTATAAAAATAAATCCTTTTGTAAAACTTAGTAAAATCTTGCAAACTTTCCCTGTCATAATTTTTTAAAAAATTAAAGCATCAAATCAATCCTGCATATCAAATATAATACATCAATATTTCAAACAAAATCAATTTTATACTAAAGTCACTTTTAATAATATTTTATTCAGTGATACAGGAAAACTATAATTTATATACTGAAATTCAAACTTCTTAAAATAATTATTTCTCATTTAGTAATAATATCATGAGATGACTTTTTTGTCTAGTTTATAAATGTAAAATATTCAGAGATATAATTTCGTATACTAAATATTAAAAAAAATTAATGCACATTACAATAATCTGATTGATGTTAATATCTATATTTCCAACACTCAAGTAACAGCTATATATTTCATAAATAATAACATATACTAAAGACACTAGCAATAAAATACATATCTTCTAAATTAATTGAATTTTCTATACTAACTTTTGCTTCTTTTATAATAGGCAACTTCAATGCACATAAAATTATTTGCAAAATACTATTGAGTTGTATGGGACCAGGCGAGAGTGTAAGGAGAATTTTTCTCAGGAAAAGATCCAGTTGTTGGAGGAAGGTAACCCAAGGTGGCATACAGCTTTCAAGAGGCAAACAGTCCAAGTAAGTAGCAACATTTTCCAAAATGTGAAACACTACTTCATGGTGTAGATGCTTTCGATCATTCAAATTCTACACAAAGAAAAATTAAAACTTTGTGCCATTTTTGACGTAGAATTTAAAAAATATATAGTGCTTCAAAAATTTTTTAAATTTTAATACTTTAAATGAATTTTGACTATGCAGTATGAATAAGATAAACAATATTCAATAGAGAAAAAAATCTTTGTGAAGAGTTGGCTTGAATTTGTAACACGATTTTAAGAATAGCTGAGTATTTAATAAAGGGAGTGTGGGCTAAAGCCATTTTTGATATAAAATTTAATACACACAGTGCTTCAAAAATCGCTAAATTTTAATTAGTTTAAAAATAAAATAAGCAATATTCAACAGAAAAAACTTCTTCGCAAACAGCTAATTTTAAATTTGTAGTACAATTTTAAGAATAGTCATGCATTTAATAATGGGTGTTCATGCTAAAGGTATCCAAAAGTAATGGTTTATATAAGAGAACCACACATTATTTATGAAAATGCTAGGATGTTGATAAGGGATTGTATTTGTGCATATGAGCTGTCAACAGCTGCTTTAAATTACCTTTTTTTTTTTTTTTTGCTGTGATTACAAAAAAGTCAGCATGTGATGCTAGCCTTCTAGATTTTTGGACATATTGCAATTGGACTTTTTTTGCTAGAAGTTTCATAAAATGATAATGTACCAATGAAATTTTCACACTTTGGATGATTTGGAACAGTATAGCTCTACAGCAGATTTAACACCACAAATGTTGCTTCACATTTGATGAGAGACCGATTACCATTTAGACATCTGCAGAGTCATCAATCATATTTACTGAACTTTATTAATCTGCAAAAATGGCAGCTCATTAATGCAAATAAAATTTACACATATTCATAAGTTTTCTCTAAGCACAGGCTATTACTTTTGGACACCTTTAGCCTGGACAGCCTGTATTTACATTTATGCTTTGCAACTTTTTAAAATCACCCAAATAAATGTACAAATCCTCTTTTACCTCAAATAATAAAAGCAACGGTGTGACCTGGTTAACCTCTTGAAAATCAGCTAAGGCACAGGCCATAGTTTTGTAGAATTCTGGTTCTGAAATAAATAAAAATTACATAAAACATTTCAGATGCAAAATGACATTTATTATAAAAATTATAACAAAAATTAAAAATTGAATGTTGGTTAATAATTTTGGAAAATATTTGAATACCTATGATATGCGACTGAAATATCTGCACAAAGATACCATTTGGTGCTAACTGATGCAGAGTACATCGAAGAAATTGTCTAGCTACACTAACAGATCCACCAGGTAAATGTATATTACTGAAATAGAAAAATGATTTGCAAGATTTAAGAACAAATTTCAACTCAAATTATTAAAAGTATTATAATTTTAAACATCAACATTCATATATAAGTGATACTTAGAAAAGTTTTTCAAATTTAAAGATAAATACAATCAACATCTTTTAATTGATACCTTTCTTTGAAAAGCTATTTAAGATAAAAGCTTTTGTTAAAAAAAAGTTATCTTTGTTTTATTTAAAAAAGTTTTGCAAAGCAATAAAATTGATGTCATCATATTTGTCTCTCAAAACATTATCAAAAATATAATGACATAACATAAACTTACCATTCTCCCTGCCATGGATATTTCGGTGATGACGCGATTCTAAATGAAATTAAGATAAACAATATTACAAAATGAAAAACCTTTCATCCAATGATACTTCAGTATAACATTTAAAAATAACATCACAAATAAAAGCTAATAATTGACATACCTGGCCACAATACGCAACATTTTTGGCAATAAAGGAGCTGCCATTGCTGGTTCTCGATGAACAAAAGTGGAAAGAATAACAATGCAAAGTCCTATCTCCTCATCACTGTATTCTTCAATTACAGCTCCACATTCAGTACACCTTTCAATAACCATATCATCTCCTATGCGTGGATAAGACGATTGGCTTGTACTTGAACGTTTTGAAGTAAGACTGGCACTTGATATGTTACTCATTTCAACTTTTCTCATCCTTCTAAAACAAAATTGTATATTAAATTAATTACTCTGTTTTATATTTGTTGCTCAGTAACTCATTATATGAATAAAATAAATGAAAATAAAAAATATGGCTTTTTTTTTCAATTTTTCTGATCTTTAATTTCTTATTGTCATTAAAGATGAAACATTAAAAAACATGGATAGCATAACTCTTAGGAAGTATACAAGTACAAACTTGATTGTGTATTAACTAAAATAAACATTCTTGTTATTTGTTAAATCATTTACTCTAAATCTCATGAAACAAAATAAAATAACAGTACCAGACGAGGTGTTTGTACTTGTATACTTCCTAACTATACAAGTTCTAGAAGTTAAATGGAAATTCAATAATAAATTGTCTTTCTAGGAGTCAACAAGTCAAGAGTAGTAAAACCTTACGTGAAAAAGAATATTTATTCGATTCAGAATTTAATATTCTATTATTAAACTTTTTGGAACTATTAAAGGAATGGAAAGAATATAAAATAAGGCAATCAATAAAGAGTAAATTAAGGAAGACAGACAAAATGAATATAAATAATAAAATAAAAATTTTGACATCCTCACTTTCTTTCCCTAAAGCCAAAAATTTTCAGAAACTCTTAAGAATATACCTTTGACCAGCATTTTGGTAATCAAAACTTCTCTGAGCTTCTAATGTATTAATTCCTGATTTCCTTTGTTTCCTTTGTCTGTAGGGAAGTCTGCATTTAACTTCATCTTCAAAAGCTGAAATTAAATTAGACCACAGGCCCATAAATTAATAAAGTTAAAACAGGTATAATTTAAAATACAATGTTAGTCATGGTATGCTTTTTGGTATTAAATTTACAACATTTTAATAAATCATCTACCATCCACTTTAGTTAATATCAAATAACCACCAAAAAACCAGCAATGCAAGAATTGCATTTGCATTTCCAAGTCTATATGAGGAATTAAAAGATAAGGCACAAGATCAACACAGGCATAATAAGCAAATAACAAGAAAAAATACAAGCAATTGAAAATCAGGGTTAGCAAACTTTCAAATAACTATTAATGTACATAAATGAACAAATAAAATATCTAAAATTATTTTACCTTTCTCGAGATTTTTCTGCATAATATTGTCATGAGACAATGACTGCTTTGCCTTCTCGTTAGACAAAACTTCCATACTGCCTCCACTGTTCTGATGGCAATCAGATTCACTCTCTTTCTGCTTCTTCTCATGCCGCATATTCTCTTCATTTCTCATATCCATAGCATTTCTGCAGACATCAAAGACACCAAATGCAGATGCTGGGCAACTGATCTCAGGTGTCAAGTCAAAAATCCTGTTTATGAAATTTCCACTGGCCATAGCACCTAATGCACTACCTTCTGTTTCTTCAGCATCTTTTTTACTGGGTGCACTGTCTTTTGGCAACAATTTTGTTTCAAATGGCTCACTAATTTCATGTTTAGATGTATCAAGTTCTAAAATAGGAAGCTCCTTCCCTGAATGAGTGGTATTTAAATCCGGTTCTTTTTTCAAATTTTGATCCATAATTCTATCAAAATCAGGACTATTTACCCGTTGGCCTTTAGATGGTTCTTTACTACCAATGAAACTTTTTTGAGCTACTTCAATAATTGTTTCAGAGTCTGATTTAGAACCTGGGTACCAATCTTTCTTTGACGGTATTGGTCCTACAGGAAGTAATCTTTCTGGAGCAGGTATATTGATGAACAAATCTACATTACCTGTTTGAACACCTTTATCTTCACACAAATCTCGAGATATATTTACTTCCTTTGACATGGAAAAGTCCCTCTGCAAACTTTGATCCAATGAAGTATTTTGTGATACACTGGACAAAGTCTCATTTCTTTTTGGTTTTTCTTTTTCTGGAATTCCTATAGGTAGCAATCTTTCTAGGGGAGGCCTAAAAATTGGTACAGTCAGATTTTCGCTGCTAAGCATTTCTATTTTTCTAGAAGCTTTAGACTGAGCACCCCCTTTACTTTGCATTAACTTAGAATGTGGGTACCTAGAATGAGACATCTTGCTTTCATCACTTTGAGGCAAATCTAGAATATTGCTATCAGTTTTACTTCTGCATACACTTTGATGTTGATACGATTCAAATGGTAAGCTTTTCATTCTTGTAAGATCGGGCCTAGCATCAGAAGGTTTCCTGTGGTATTTAGGTGATAAGTTTGAATTATCTGATATTGTCTGATGCTTTTTCAAATACCGGTGAACAACTTCAGGTTTTTCAACAGGTACTGCATCCTTAGAAATGGCAGATTTATCGCTTTTCCAGCTTTCTGATATGGAATCTTTTCTGTCATTTGTGCTACGTAAAATATCAGCAACACCAGAAGGGTGGGGAATATTTTTTGCTTCCGGTTTAGAACTGTTCTTTTTACCTTCTTCATTAAAAGCTAGAGGTTTGTCGATATTTTTCTCCATAACCTCAACTGAGGATTTTTCAACAATGCTAATATTTTCAGCCTCAGAAGAAACTGAACTTTGGGGCATATCATGATATTTTTCATCTGAAAGATTGATAACAGTGTCATCCGAATTAGGAACTGTTGCTTTTTCAGCAATTTTTGACCACTGACTAGTTACAATAACACTCTCTCCAATAGAGTATGGTTCATTGACAAGTTTAGCACATGCTTGTTCCACACTCTGTGTGTATAAATCAGAGGTAAACTGCTCTAGTTCAAAACTCTCTGACTTGGGACTTTCAGGAATGGCCTCTAGCTCTGGTTCAGCATCTTCACCATCACTGGAGCAGCTGCGTTCACTGGATTTCCAAGATTTCCACTGGTGGCCTTTTTCTTTAGCAATTTGTTTCTGGCTTTGCTGATCAATGCTATCTTCACTTCTTTCAGATGTAGAAAATTTATTTTTTCCTTTAAGGGACTTTGAATCTTCATGTAAAGAATAAGTTTCAAAAGCTGCATCTTTGTCAATCATATGCTCTATGTCAGCTGATGGAGTACTGAAGTCTAAAATGAATAAATAAAACAATAATAAGTTTAACTTGCTCTTAGTTTCATTGCAAATTTTGTATTAGTTAATAAAAATAATAGGGCTAAGAGAAGCTATGTTTGGCATAATGCTAGCTTCTTGCAGAAAAATTTCCCAATTATTATTTTGAATCCATTTCGAATAAAGTTCTTAGCCCTTGAAAAAATGGACTAGAATGGACTCCTTGTTTGTTTTCGGTTTTATTCGATTACCTCTGAGTTTATTTTGTTTTGTTTTTTGGCTTTCTTTGTTAGATCTTTATTTCTATTGTTCTGTTTTTGGTTTTGCTGCTGCAATTGTGAGCCACTTTGTGCATTGTATACATTTATACATTATAACATTGTATACATTTTATCTATTTTATTTTCAAAATTTTATTCTTTAAATTTTATAGTTTTTAAATATATATATTTCTTGTTCTTGTTGTAAGTTTAAACTAAGATTCTATTTTAAATTTATTATAATTAGCCTAGTTGATTGTTTTTATTCCCTTTTTGTATTGATTGTATTTTTCCCTTGATAAAAAGCATATGTTCATAAACACTTAGTTGATAACATTTTATGTACATAATTTAATTTGAACATGATTCACTCAGATTAAAATTAAAGAGAAATAGAATAATGAAAAATAAGTATAAATCAGTATAGAAACAATAACTTGATAGAAATATTCATAATAAATTAGTTTTCTCAAAACCAAATGATTCAAGATGACAACAAATTTATGGTAGTTTTTTTTTTTTAATCATTTCTTTGATTTCACAAAATGTGGATAGTTAGTTTAGTATTTAAAATTCTGCATTTTGCTTTTTAAATGAAGTATACCTTTAAGAATTATAATAACTAAGTGATACATTTTTTGATATTTGTTTCTTACCTCGAGATCTAAATGGTAAAGGGCTGAGAAGGGGTTCATGCATTTGCTTACATCGATGATGCTGTGTTTTCAGTGTATTCAAAACTATGAGAATCAACCACTGAACATACCTGTTGACTGGAAACGTATCATAGTGATACTGTGAATAAAAATCAGCATATCATCTCTTTAAATACAAGATTATATATAGTATATAAACAATATTTCTTTGAAATTTATCATTCATACTTTATAATTACTTAAATGCTTTTGTTAAACTTGTTTTAACAAGCACACCATCTTCCAATTCAGGAATGGATAAGTTCAATTATTATATAACATAAACTTAATGATAGTAAAAAATACAGTCAACTGATACAATACAAAGTAATACATATTAAAGCATTATGTAGATAATGCATATAATGGAAAACAATTTTCAACTTTCAATATATATTTTATGGTATTTTTCCGTTAGCTGGGCGCAAATGTCGCCAAGTGAACCAAGCGCGAGCCAAGTCGCTAAGCGATTTTCCGTCTGTCGGGCACAAATGTCGCCAATTATGAACAGCCAAGTCACCAAGAGCGAAGCCATTTTCCTTTAGCCGGGCGCAAATGTCGCCAATTGTGAACCAAACGCGAGTCAAGTCGCCAAGAGAATGGTTGTAAGAAATTTGGCGGAATTCTACATTATTTGGCGATTTTTTGCTTGCGCCCGGCTAACGGAAAAGTACATTTTATTTACAAAAGGCCCTGATAAAACAAGTTGGTAAGTGGTACATGTAATTAAAGTTCTTGTTTAATAATAGCAGAAGCACTGTATCACACCTACCATTGGACACTACATAAAACTGAACCTTTAACTGAAAGTTCAAGCTATCACAGAAGTTCTCATGGATACTTATGATTTAAAATTCAGATTTACTTCATTTAGCGTTATTTTATATGCAAATAAAACTATTATTATTTATTTTTCACAAAAGAAAAGAAACATTAAGATATGTCTTTTTCATTCTTATTCTTTTCTTCTGTGTTACCAAATGCAATATTTATATTAATAAAAAATATTATCTTCTAAGTAAAATCAGCTAAAAACAGAAAAGAAATTGCATAAAATGGTATATAGAATTGCTGTAAAAGGAGGCTTAAAATTACTTCAGAAATTAAATAAAGTAAATTAATAAACTAATCAGAAAGAGGTAAAGAGCAGACACAATTTAAGCACTTTTTTTTAATAATATGTATCAATATTTATAAATGTAAAAGCTGTAATGAGTCATAGCAACTTTTAGGTAGGTAATTTACAATGAAATTCACAAACTGACAAGTACCTTATACATGATAACTAAAGTAGCTTGAAGCCATGAGTGGCGGCAAAAAGAATCTAACATCCATAAGGAATATGATGGAGGATAATGCTCACTGGGATACCTTTGTGGAGACGGGCAACTAACCAATACTGATAAAAATGTAGTTTGTAAATAATTTCCCATTGAAAAATTGTAATCAAGGACCTGAAAAGCATATCACTTATAAATGTCAAGTATATACTATAATAAATTTATACACTATTAAACAATTTTTTTTAAAGTAGGAAAAACAAGATTACCTTAGGCATACACATTAAAAATGTACTGAAAATTTTGGAACTCCTGTAAGCAAGATAAAAAAAAGTATTATGAATTGATTGAAAGTGTGAAAAAAAATCGTTAGTTTTTAAAAAATTAGTATTTTAACAGGAAAAAAAGAATGAAGTAATGTATTCCATTTAAAATGTACAGACATGAACTTTATAGAGCAGACAGTCGCTAGAACTTGGGGAGTTATTATCGGGCCTTCACAAAACTGGTGTGGATGGAAATGTCTCAAAGAGACGGGTTTATTCGGAATATTCTCCTTGAGACATTTCCATTGACAAAAGTTTTGTAAAGACCCGATAATAAATCCCCGAGTCATAGCGACTGTCTGATCTATAAAGTTGAAGAGTGTACCATTTTAATTTCATTTAATATATAGATTAATTTCGATTAATGAAATATTTACTACATAAAACAATTTAAAATAATTTGAATATTACCAAAATAATACGAATTGGGTTATAAAAAACTTATTTAGAAATACATACCGAACTTTATATGGTGGCAACAAAAATCTTCCTTCTCCTTGATTATAACTGTAGCCAAGGAGGATATTTAGATGGCGTAAAACAATATGCTGTAAAAATGCATAAATTTTATGTTCTAAAACTTATAAACATCTTTAAATTGAAGAGCTCATTTCACTGAAAACTGTATTTTAAAATTAAAAAAAAATGACTTTTAATTTATTTATTGAATAAAAAGCTATCATGGTTTTAAACCCTCACATAGTGGAGTATTTCTCATTTAAAGCCGGTCAATATAATATGAGACTTAAAATATGAAAATGAGTGATATATGATGCATCTATCCTTAATGCGCATATTTACATAGTTCAATACAGTGGCGAATCCAGGGGGGGGGCTATCGGGCTACAGCCCCCCCAGAGCCAAGCCAGAATTCTTGATTTTATTTAACATCATTACAACCTGTTTTTTCTTAATTTATCTCTTTTAAAAAAAATAATAAAATCGTTTCAACATTACTTTCTGGCTTGACTAGCTCGAAAATTTTCCTACTTTTGTAGTCATTCCACTTGTACTTGTAGCTTTAGCATGGTCGAAGACATTTTTTGGCTAGTTATTTCATTGTAATTTTTATTAAATTATCGAAAGTATTGTATTGTTTTTTATGATTCTTATTGTCAGGTGAGTAAAGTCTGTAAAGTTAAAGAGTTTTGGTTTACTTTAGCCTTCAGATTTTACCTTCATATTTTACCTTCATCACGAAAATACAAAATTTTTATGACCTCAGCCCCCCCCAGACCCGAATCCTAGATTCGCTACTGGTTCAATACAATATATAATCTACTATGCATGAGAAATAAATTCTGATTGAAATATATAAACATCAAAGCATAACTTATACTGAATCAGAATGCCCCTAGATTAAGAATTCTGGATTCTACATCCTCTTTATTGGCATTTCATTTGATGATAGCCATTGTACTTTTTAAAAATTTTTCTTGATGCTCTTCTGTCTTCTTAACCAGTGTTATTGTCATCGTCGACTGGTCTTCATTGTAAACCCGGAGAGGGGCTGGAGTGATTCTTTCTGATTATGCTTTTCTGTATATATGCAGGATTAATTCAAAAGAAAAAAATACTGAGAAAGTGTATAGAAACCAATTCTTGAAAGTCTAATACCATTGTTTCACAAGTTTCTTAATCTTTTTGATGCAATGTTATGCACTACAGTAATATTATGTAACTAGAAAATCACCCATCATGGCATGAAATGTGCAAATTGCCTCTTCATTCGAGAGATTTCCCATCAAATTTGATGTGTTTAAATAGATATATATGCGAGAGAAATGTTTAATATTTATTGAAAACAAATAAAATAAATATATGTTTTATGACAGGAAATATTTTTTTTTTATTTACATACTTCTTTATTCAAAAAACCTCTTGGTAAACAACATTCTGCGTGTGAAGTATTTTTCATTGTTTTAACAATTTTCCTTGTACTTCAGATGTCTTCATGTAAATTTTAACATTGCCAAAAAATATTATCAAATTATATCATCACGATTGCAATAAATAATCAGATGCATTGTGGTGTCCAAACTATATCACACGCATGATATACCACTGACGTGATTTACTACTTTCTATTGAAAAACGGAAATTAATTTGAAATATATGATTAATATAATTTAAAATTTCTTGAGAACTATTGATCATAGCGAGATAAATTTTAAATCAATCGATAGCAAATTTTATTTCACTATCTTAGAGCTATTAAATTTGAAATTAGAACGGCAATTACTTTTTTTAAATTTAAAATTACTGAAATTTAGGTGCTCTAACAATGAAATAATGCTGTTTAACATCTCGCAGTTATTGTTGGTGACATCAGAGCGTTACCGGATCAGTGAGAGACAGATATGGGCTATTATGTTAGTAATTGTGTTTGATGCTATAATACAAACTTGTACATATATTTCTCCAATTTTAAAACACAGAGAAACGGAAATGCTATAGACATTAGAAACAAATAGTGGAATGAACTGTCAAAACCTTCAAAAGTTATTCAGAAAATTTAACTTGCCAATAATGTGTTGTACACAGAGGAAATTATATTAAAGAAATTAAAGGTATAAGGTAATATTAAATAAATTAAAGGTAAGGGTTTCAAATTAGTTGTAATTGAAAAAATGGTACTGTGAGGGAAAATCTACTTTTGTGAGTATTTTAAAAAAAACATCAAGAACAATAAAGAAAATGAGGTGCTTGGGCTGCATCCAGCACCTTAATTTAGCTTTCAGCGTTGTAAAATGAGATTTAAAAAAGGAATATATTTGGTAAACAGAACATAGGCAAATTTACTCAATTTTATACAAGAAACTAATAAAAAATGCACCAAATTAAAGCCAGTGCTTTGTTTTATAAAACCAAATAATATAATTTTGAATTCTCAGAAATATAAATTTGAAACTGTGATTAAACTGAAATTACAAACATCAGTAGCAAAAAAAAAAAAAAGAAAAGAAATGAAATGAAATTAGACAAGTGCTAAGGTATAATTTGTTTAGTCAACATGACAATCAGAGAAATAAAAATGATGAATGTAGTACAGTGTAATACTCCAGCATGTTTTAGAAAAAGTCAGAAGAATATTATCATATAAGCTTTGATTTCAAACTCTGTGCCAATTTTTGAGTAGAGAAATTTTAATGGACATCATAAAATATGATAAATTTAGACATCAATTACTTTTAAAAAGGATTATTATCAAAATAAATCTAATAAAAGACTTTAACAATATTTTACCTGACTTCTAGTAATCTTGTCATCTGAACGATGTATTGGATCAGGACGTGACAAAAACTAGATGAGGGAAAATGATTTATTTAGAAAACAGTTAAAAAATAATAGATTAGGTTTATATATTTTATATAGTAGATATATATATAAAAAAGAATTAAATAATAAATATAAGTTACTCTTATTTCTTGAAAAATCGATAAAATCCATAAAATTATAACAACAGATTTGGCAAACATGAGAATCATATTAAAATGTTACAAAACAAGGATTTAACAATCAACAAACTTTTTTTTTCTATAAAAATTAGTGACATTCCAAAATAATTTTCAAGTTATTTTCATTTTAATGTTTATTTTTTAAATCTAATAACTTAAATAGTAAAAATGTGGTAAAGCTAAAATTATGGATGTTATTGAATTAAAAAAAGTAATCATTGGAACAGAAACAATTAACATAACACTACAATTAATAATTACACATAGCACTAATATATCTGAAACACAATGTTTTCATTAACTAATTTTGTTGTTGTTATAGAAGAAGTAAAATTAACAAAATTTAATATTTCCCTTTCAGTGCTATAGGAGTACTAAAATAAAGTATTATCTCCATTTACAAAAATGATGCTTTATTTAAAATGGGAATATAATTATGTATTTTTAAATATAAAAAATATTAATTTAAAAATGTTTTATAACCGAAATGAGTATAATTTATAACCTGTGTAAGCTTAGTTTTAATACTTATTTTCAGTAAATATTAATTACTTGTTTTTTTTTATCAGCATGCAAGTTTTACACATCTAATAAACTACTTACACCATAATTTGGAGCCAGTCATGCATACATGGCATCAAAAGCAGCCAGAAGGCACAATTATGTTGCTTAATGTGATTAGCACTGCATCTAATTGGAAATAGGGGATAATAGCCATTGTTGCTTCAAATCCCGTAACACAAATTCAAGTTCAAGTTGCTTAATGTCCAGTGTAAATATTCTAATCAGCAACTTAGCATAATATACATTTTTTTCGTTCGGCTATACAGTTCTTATGGTAGGAGCAAATTCTTATTCTTTCCATCTAATTTAATCACAGCAGGTACAATTTTATTCAAATTTGAAAAAAAAAATCCTGTTATGGCCATGCATGGATATATTAAGCCAACTGAAAAGCAGATTTTGTCTACTTCAATCTAACTGCTCTAACACAGAAATGGCCTTTTCTGAACAATCAGTATATCCTAGATAGATTAAACGTTTTCAGTAAGTTTAAAATACAATAGAAATTTTACTTACCTGCATAAGGAGGAATATTAGTAATGGGAGAGTTTCATTATCATGATCATCAATATCCATTGCTCGATAAAGTACATTCAAGAAATGAGTCTCTTCTTGCACTGTATCTTTTAAATGACCTTCTGAAAATAATTAATAAATGAACAAACAATATGCATTTAAATAAGTGCAAAGGCCTGTTAACGTACTGTTAAATTGAACTACCTAAAACTTATTTGGAATTTTTTATCCTTTTTTTTATAATTATGTACAAAAACATTGTTCAGATAATCATTTTTTTTTTTAAATTTAAAAGAAGAAATTAAAGAAGAATAGTCAATGAAGCAGAATAATATCTGAAGATGCATAGCTGCAAAATGAAGTATGTTGATGTACTAAAATTGAATTGTAGAGATATAATCAATTATATTTACAATAAATATTAAAATTTTAAATTGATCTTACCTGTAAAAAAGCTATTAGGAAAATGCTGCAAAGGCCCTAGTGCTCCAACAGTACTTCCTACTAAGCGAGAGCTTTTGCGCTTTAATACTGGTGCAGATGATTGCCTTTCATAAAATTTATCTTTATCTATAAAAAAAACATAAAATAAAATGAGAACTCACAAATGAGAACCACAAATATAGTAAACAAGGAGATAAAAAGTTACAGGATTTCAATCAAATAACAAGCAAGTATTCCATGAAAAGTGATTAAAAAAACATCCAAATAACAAAAACTCAAAATTTTAAAAGAAATTTCTTAACTTGTTTTATAATTAAAAGCCTTAATCAACCCTGAAATAGTCCTTTACAGCAGAACAGTCATCTTCAATTTCTATTTTTCCCTGTTTAATACAGTTCAAGTAATTGAGACAATATACTGAAACTTGATTTGAGCTAATATCCTAAATATTATTGAGTGCATATGAAAATAATTTCATTGAATGCCTTTCTCAATTTTATAATTATAATTGCCTAAATTCAAGGAAATATATAATTAAAGAAATTATGTTTCTTCATGAAATTTTGTTGCATTTCAATAAATTTAGAAAATTTTACCTTTAAATACAGTATTATGATGATTTAATGGTATTTAAAAATAGTCACCAAATTCTATACAAAAACATAAGCATAAGAATTATATTCTGCAAAATATATGCAGAAAATCCCACTTTTTTCAAGTCACAAAAACGTTGCTAAATTCATGCTTATTGCCCTGATATTGCATCACATGTTAGATAAAACATATATTAATACTGCATATTTTTTTAATGTTTCTGAACATAGATGCAAAGACATGAAGCACTTGATTAGAATAGATCAACTAACAAATTAAAAATGTATCAGGCTTAGAAAATATCATACATGCTGGATCATAATTGAGTTGACAGAATATTTAAAAATGTTCTTAATCTTTACATTAATATACTCTTAAAGTACAGTTTATTACTTTCAATGGATCCAGATAAATAACCAATAAAGTTAGAAGCAATGTTACACCATCCTAGATTTATTACCAACAGTGAAAGTTCTGTTCCATTATTTACGTTTATATTTAACAATGTTTCTTAATTTTTTGCATTATTTCATCAAATGAAATAATCTACAATAGAACACTCATCAATGAAAAATATCAAAATTCGAAAAATAAGTTTTGCATCTATACACAAATTGAAATGTGTACAAATTTAGACAAATCTATTAGAATTTTATTTTTAAAAGTTTTAGAATTTTATTTTTAAAATTTTTAGAATCTTATTTTTAAAAAATAGGAAATTTATTACTGAAGAAAATTTAACACACAGTAAAATAAATTATTGGCAGAACTAAAAAAAGGCAATGTAAATGCAAAACTTCTTTCACTAATTACCACAATGCTAACTGAATTAGTATATATAAAATATATAAAATCAGAGGCAAGATAAAAAGAAGAGAACAAAATTATACAGAATTACTTATGTATTTGTAATTAATTTTGCTAAAAACAAATTTAAAACTTACCAATTTTGTCCTGATGGAAAAGTAGAGGACTGGGGGCTGACATGGTTCTTTTATATGGCATCTTGCCACCGAAACTTGAAGTCAGAGATTTTGAACGGCCAGTTTGAGCCAAGGCTTCTTGAGCTCTTTTAAGTTTCTTTTGGAACATTTCACTATTTACATTTGTATTTTTTAAATCTTTTAAAAAATAAAGAAAAGGATGAAAATACACATAAAATGTTGAAGAGCATTTTAAACAATGCATCAAACAAATAGATAACACTTAGAACTAAAGGGATTTTTAAAAAAGCAAATTATTAGTTTAAAGTTATTGCAATTCCCCTCTCCAAAAAAAAAGTTTCAAGTTAAAAAATATGAAAGCAGCCAGAATTTACCATCACAGCTACATTATACTGTTTAATACATAAAATGAAACCATAAAAACATTCTTTGAAGAAAAAGTGTTAATTTCATTTCAACAATAGTAAAATGTGAAATATACGAAAATGCTTTTACTGCTTAAGAAAATTTTATAATATAATGCAAGTTACAATGCTTCACAGACGTCTGATAATTCTACACAGATAAAAGGCAAAGCCTTAAACAGCTTTTTAAACTTCGTGCAAATGCAATAAATAAATACAGTCTGACAAAAAAAATTATCATTAAAATGTTCATAAGACATACAAAGTTGTGTATAGAGCTTCCGCTTTTATCCAGAGAAACAACTCGAGGACTTTTCAAGGAACTTTTTAAGAAAAGTCAAGGGCCATAAAATTACATATTTTAGACATAAAAAGGATACAAAGGATTACAAAGGATAAATTTAAATAAAATATTTTCACCATTGAAGTCCTGACATTGATGTTTGAAACCTCTTATTTGTTTTTCCTAACTTTTTTTCTAATTAGTAAGACATTCAGACAAATTCTGATAAGTCACAAACAAATTTTCTCTTCTGTCCCAAAAAATAATGGATAGACATTTTGCTTATTTTTCAAGGACGCAATGAAAACTCAAGTACTTCTCCAGGCCCCTGAGTAAGGCAAATAAAATTCAAGGAGTTTTCAAGGACCATGTGAACCCTTTGTGTAATTGAGAAAATCAAGGAAAATACAAGATAGAATAAGGTTTTTAAAAAAAGTAACAAACCTTAAAAAGAATGCACCATCAAAAATATGAATATCAACAGGAATATAGCTAATAATGAAGTAGTTTTGTGTTGAAAATTTTAATGAAAATAATTTAACTATTCTTTTCCATTTAATTTTCATAATTAAAAATTCCACATTCCTGTCAGCAATAAAATACTTTCTGCAGCAAAATGTTTCAATGAAAATGTTGCATCTTGAAGAAAAACTCAAAGCAAGACAATTCATTGATATATATATTATTTATTATGAGACATAGATGGATCAAGTATCTTAAGATGGAGAGCTCCAAACAACTCAGAAGACAGAACAATATAGGATTCAAAAAGTATGATATGTCTATAAAACAAGCATTGATGACAAAAGTTAATAAAAAGACTCTAGTTAAGACAGAATTTCTTTCTGAAAGCAATTTAAAAAAATTTTCTGGACATACAGATATAATTCCTAAGTCAGTATAATCTTGATAATCAACAGATCCCTTAAAATTATGCTAAATTTTTCAAAGACGCATTTCATTGGAAATACAGGTATAATTTCTATAATAAAACTTCTCAGAGAATGTATAAGAAAGACTGCTAAGAGAATGACAGTACATAGGCAAAACTTATTCTAAGAGAAAGTGAATGTCAAGTAATGAAGTCAGAAGACGAAATTGTTCAGGATGTATACCAAAGAGTTAAGAAAAAAACCGTACCTCAGAAAAACTTAATTGACCTATTTTTTTTCCAAATATTTTTTTGTTTTGAAGTTAATTAATTTTGAAATGGGATTAAAAAAGTAATGGCACTTCAGTATTGAGTCTAAATCACAAAGTTGATACATGAAGCTCAAATATTGGAGATCTATTTGACTGTCATATAACAACACGAAAACTCTAATCTATTACAATCAAAAAAGTTTCAATCACTTCAGAAGGCTGAAACACAAGAACAATTTTAGAAATGGTTATCAAAATTTAAAAATTAAAAATGTCTTTAGAAATGTTTAAAATTGTTATATATTTTAAGATACTTAATATATATATATAATTTGTGAATGACTTGAAGCCATGTCAATAAGCCCCTCCCCCCCCCCCCCGTGTATTTTTCTGCATGGTAGCAGTTTTTCACACAGGTGCTAGAGGCACTTTCCTTGTGACTCTTGGGGGGGGGAGCCCAAAAATCTGTGCTAAGCAAACGGGAAATTTACAACATTGGGTAGGGGTATGGGCCTCAAAACAATTTTGTGATTGTGGCCTCACATTATCAAAATCTGCCACTGTTTTTGGAACAGTTTCTAAAAGCATTAAACAACACATATAATTCCAAATATTTTTAATTTGACAATTACAAAAAGGTTTAAAAATAGAAAATTCAAACTTGTGCATATTTAATCATTTACTTGTTAATTTAACTGAAGAAATCCGACTTATAAAAGCATATATTTTAAATTTAAAGATAAATATATTTATGAAGACATAGCCATTTACTGAAGAAGATGTATTTTCTTTAAAAGGTCGAATTTTACAAAATTTAAAAAAGATACTTGGTTTTTCACATCAATAAGCAATTTTTAATCCAAAAGTTACAGTTTTTAAATCTAAAATTTAAGAAAATTGTTTGCTGTAAAAAATTAATAATAACTATAACTTTGGGCAAAAAAATTATGAATTTTTCTTACAGGCTTTAGTCTTTTTTATTGGTAAACACCCTGCTATACATTATTCATCATTGTAACTATATAGAATTTTGGTTTAAATGTCTCTGTTACTTCAACCCATGTCTTGGAAAACACGTTAGCACATTAAAAATATTAAATATAAAATTTCAGACAAATTACATGAGAAATACCCTTTAAAATGCTTTCGAAATTAACAAAGGAAACTATTTTTACAAATAGATGAACATAATAAATTAAAATTTTGTTACCTCTAACATAAGATACGTCTCCAAGCTTTTCTAATGTGATCTGGTCCTCAAGAAACAAAGTATCAAAACGGTTTAAAAAGAAATCCCACGTAAGGAAGCGTTTATTTGCAAGATGATTATGTATTTGAAATATAGTTTGAAGAATCACGGGACGATCTGTGATGTTACTATCAAATTGTATCTCCAAGCACCACACAAACAACTAAAACAATAAGAGCAAATGTAAATACAATGAACATGCTATAATCAATATTCAAAAAAGCATTTTCATTGCAGCAATTTTATAAATAAAAGAATTACTCTTTTATGTCAAGCAACTTTTGAATACATGTTTCATGATGTGAAAAAAAGTTGTGATTTTCAGGACAAGAGTTTCTTGGTAAAAAAAAAATAATAAATTATCCTTCCAAATTCCTTATAGAGCTAATAAACAATTTGCTTTAAAAAATATGGCACAATTTTTATTGTGACAAATGAATGAGAATCAATGAAATATAATAATAAATTAAAATAAATAGTTTTTATCGGTTTACTCCATTTTACTTAATTTGTTAGGAATAAAAAAGATAATTTTACAAGTTTTTTATAAAAATAAATTAAAAGTTCAGTAACTAGCAATATAGCAAACATTAAACTGTCAGAAACCTAATCTATCAAAATATCGATTTATATATATTATTAATATAATATAAATAATTTAATATTATAATATAATTAATATTAATAAATAATTTAACATAAATATTTTCTATTTTAAAGTATTGCTAATCAATAGGAAAAATCTTCTATCAGAATTTTATTTTGTTAATTTGTGCTCTTTTTTATAGAATTCCAAAAGCATATATGTACATGGGATTTTTTTCCCTTTGTATATAATGATAATATATTGATGGCAGTCAGTTTCTACCAGCAAAAAATACTTTACTTTTTAAGCTAAAGAATTTATTAATTTGAGAACTGTAGTTTAGAAATGCTCATTAAAAATATATTTATTTAAATTCTTATTCAAAAATTACTTCATTAATTCATAAAAATTATGTAATTTGAAGATACTGTAGATTGAACCCCCCCCCCGAATGAGTTCGTGGGAGGATGTATAGAATTTTTTTTTAAATTCAAGTGCAACATACACTTTTAAATACTCCTACAGTATCTTTCTCTAAAAAGGCATAAAAAATCAAAAGCTATACTAGTAACTATTTAATCAAAATCGAAAATTTAGAAACCTTATATAAAATGGTGCATTTTTGATTTAAAAGGAAAGGGCACAAAAATATAAACAAGATTCCAAACATCAAGGGGGAAAAAAGTTTCCCTTTAATATAAGGGTTTAAAAATACATTATAATTAATATGTGGCTTTGTATTAAAACTTTACATTGAAATATAAATTAATTCCAGGTTTTCAGAATTAATAAGAAAGTTTGAGAATATACTATATCAAATTTCTAGGTTTTTGATTTATGAGTTTTAAATTTAAGTATTTAATGATTAACTTCAGAATTTTAAAATTTCAAAATATATATTGAGGTTAAAATCAATTAAATGAAAATTTTTAAAAAATTGTGTGTATCCATCTTTTAAGTTTTAATTCATCCAATAATTTTTAATTTGGATACATCTTTAATTGGATTGTTATGATTTTACTGAAAAAGTTTTCTAAAACAAATACAAGAATGTAAAGTTAAAACGTTTGGTAAAATACTCACAATGTTGTAAATAGTAATTGAAATAAAATAAATCGATCTTTATTGCATATATTGTTTGAATAATATATTTACAGGATAAAAGAGATAAAGAAAAATGAATTCTGCACACATAGCAGGAGTAAGATCTAACAGAGGCTAATCTAAGATTTTATTTTCAATTAATGGTCTAGCAACTTCATTCAAAACTAAGGCTTTCCAACATTGGGAATGTTTTTTTAGTTTATTAATGAATTAAAAAGAAAAAATTAGAAATCATTGAAATAAAATTTTGAAAAAAAAAATTGTTCAGAAAAAAGAACACATTTATTACTTTTGGAATGAAATGTCCTTTAATTTATTTCTTTCCTTTAATTTTCAGTTTTTCCAGATTTTCTTTACATAGTTTATAACCAAATATAATCATTGATTGTTTTGATTTAGTTGGCTGCTTTAGACACTGCTTTGAAACGATACTATGGCTACTAGAGGCATATTTCATAAACATAAACCACTGTTTGATGATAAGGATGAGATATGGCAGTAGAAAAAATACAATGTTATAGAAATATACTAAGAATTTAAACAAACCATAATAAAATAAATATTTATCAAAAAAGTTATCAAGAAAATCTCAGTGAAAACATAAATATCTGATAAACTTTATTGCCATTCTAATTAAGTAGTTTAAATGCTGGAATTTTAATTATAAATGAATTCCATTTACCTTAAGAGATGGCGTTTTTATGCTATCAAGATTTAATAATGTTCTCTGTGAAATGACAGGCTGTTCATCATCCAAACTACGAACTAAGTAGGAGAAAGCCCCAGCCAGTGCAGACTGCATTAAAGGACTGTTCTTTACAGAAATTGAATCAACAAAATGGGCTATCACAGTAACTTTTTCAACTGTGGAAAGAAATTCAGTTTGTTATTAAACAAATGCATCAAACTCACAGATAACAAGGAGGAATTGAAGGAGTGTTACATATATGTATATGAAAAATTATTTTAAAGCCAACACAAAAGTAGAATTTTCATTCCTAGTCCATTCATAAATTGGTATTTTAAATCCTCTTTGTCAGAGACAAATTCATCCAGTACTCTGAAATGGAGTTTTAAATTAATCTCATTGCATTCCAGAAACTTATAGATCTGTCACCTTCTTCTAAATAAGCATTATCAAAAGCAGTGATTTTTCTTTTTTACCTACACCCATCATGAAAGGAAGTCCCTTGACTCCAAGATGCTTCAATGAAATAGTGCTTGAAGATAAAATTTTATGGGACTTTCTTCATTTCTTCTTTATTTTACACATGTGTGATATAAACTTCGAAGAAGCATCCAGAATTTCTTTGTTGTTTTCCTCCTCTTTAATTATTCAAGCATTCTTTTACAATAAATTCTTCCATCAAAATGTTACTCAACTATAAAACTATAGGCACATATAACTAAGCAGCCCTTGTTAACTACATGAAGACAGACAAGAGGAAAATTAAATATGTGCATATACCTGCAGCAAATCTAGTTCTCCATTCCTTACTATGAAATTCTTCCTCTAAAATTTTCCAAAACGATTCAAAACCAGATAGGAGGGTTATTGAATGAAGAAGTAACGAAGTAGCAAGTTGAGCTATGTGAGAAAATTCCATCTGAAGAAGTTTCCAGAGGCTGAAATGGGAAATAAATTAAATATTTATCAGATTTTAAATACACTAAAAATTTGTTTTTAAATACAAAGACCACTCATATCAACAAGCAAACAAATGAAAGGCCATCAAATGTCTGAGCATTGGCAAATAATTATTTTATCTCATTTGAAATGCCATAATCCAGTAATTTCTTACTGGTATTATAAGTACCCCCATAATAATAGAACATTCAGGATACATAAAAAATGACTAGTAAAGGCTTATAAAAAGTAATGCAAAAAAAAACCCATTCAAATACTGATCACCAGTTGGTAAAAATAATGTATAAGAAACTAGGCATATCAAAGTAAACTCAACTATTTCATTAAAGAAATTCCATAACATCGAACATTCGTACTCTTCATTGCAGTAATTTTTCACCCCTAAATTATCAATACCTCATATACACTTTTGACATTGATGTAAACAATTAATAATAAAGTAGCTATTAAAAACAGACATCACTGCATCTAATTGGAAGTAGAAGATAATAGCCATTGTTGCTTCAAATCCCGTAACACAAATTCAAGTCAAGTCAAAACAGACATTTTTAAAACAAATTTTTTAAATTGTAAACAGCTACGTTTGAAAACAAATGATTTAATTGTTAAAAATAGATTATATATATATATAACTGAAAGTAGAAAAACATTGGAAACCACTGCCATTTAAGAACAAAATGAAAATAAAATTTTTAATGTAAAGTTTTCCTTTAAAGACACATTTCTTGTATTAAAAGTGAAATTTCATTTTAAAAATTTTATTCATTATTATATTTGATATTCTGACCATATTTCCTTTAAAATAAAAAAATCCTTTAAAACTGTTGAATTTTATTAGAATAGTTTTATTGAATATTTCAATAAAATTGTTATTTTGATAGCATTAAAATCATATTCAGCAATACATACATCTCATTCAAAGGGGGGAAAAATACTATTCATAATTTAAAATGTAGAAATTCTCACTTTATAACTAAAATATTTTCTTGGCACCAAATAAGAAAACCACGATGATTGTGTGCAGCTTTATTCAAAACTTCTGAGTGCAAACACATAACTTTAAGACAAGCAAGTACGTGATACAAAACATCAGCATCTTCAAAAACAGCAAGATCCTGTAAAACCACAGAATGTAATATACTGAAATTATATACTGTAATAACTTAAATAAAAATTGAGAGACATTTAGTCATACTTCCACGCTAAAGTGTTTAAGAGAAACTACATTCAGCTAAAAGGACAACACAAAACTTTTATAATGGCACGGACTAAAGATAAGATTACAGCACTGCATCCCAGATTAAAACATCATGTTATTGAAATTGTGTAAATGTGACAGTTTATGCTATTTTGCAAGAAATTAGTTTCTTAAAATATTTGAATTTATAATATGTTATACTTAGGCATATGATTATAGCCAACAGTGGTATAAAGATGCAGTGCATTAGACTATTTTTTTTTTTTAAACTATAGTAAAAACTAGATTTGATTATCATCCTTCTGTTTACAAACTAATGGAATTATCTATTGATCTAAAATGCCATTGGTTAACAAAAATGTTCTCCACTCAAAATCTATGGTTTAATAAAAAAATACAATGGGAAATATTTTTATACATACTGCACATTGTTTATGTGGATAAAAGCCCTTAAGAAACAAGTATAAAAATTAATCAATCTAAATTTTAACAAAAAAAATGCATTATTGCACACTCGTTCATGTGTATGTATGTGTCAAACTATGATGTGAATTCTTTCGAAAAAATTAATAACACAACTTTTAAATAAAATCATCTCGGGCTCAAAAAATTAAAAAATAAGATTAAGACATTATTAAAACTTTTTAATACAAAATTTATTCACTCCTGAACTATCTTAAAAGTAACTGCTTTACAAAAATGCATGAAATAGATATGCAGATATAATACATATAAAAGGTTGTGACCAAAATTTTCTTTTGTGAGAGTCTTGCAACATGCTGCATACATAAAAAAAAAGTGTACATTCAGTATCTAGAATATATATAACACTATCCATTCATTTCAAGCATGTAAGCTTCTTTTTTAGAAACAATCTTTCAGAAATTCTATCAGTACTATAGCTATTTAATTATTTTGTATCCAGTATATTTAGCTTGACAGAAAACAATTTTTAAATGACGACCGACTTTCTAATTACCTTCAATAACAAATAAAACAACTGTAGTTGAGGAGGTAGTTCTTCTATTGTGAATTTAAACTTTCCTTCTGTGGTATGCCAAAATGCTGACTCATCTGCACTCTGTGTTGCTCCTACATTATTTTCATCCATGAGTAAAGGTGATGCAACCGTGCATTTTGCACTGGCTAAAGATAAAAAGTAAGCACATTAATAATTCATTCCGAAAATATTTATAATTGACAAACAATAAAGTTGAAAACATATAAATAAGAAATAAATGCATGTGTGTTTGTTTTTCTGATATTAGAGGAAAATGTAAATATTTTGAAGAATAGATTGCTAAGCTAGAGTTTAAGATAACTGAGGAAACTAAAAGATAAAAATTCATTTTTAACTGTACATTTAAACATGACAGTAACGACATATTTCAAAAATTAATAAATTATTCTCCATCTCAAAACAATATAATTAGATTTTCTGCGAGTTCCATAAAACTAACATTATCAGTTACATAAAACTAGGGGGCTCTACCCCTTTCTCACTAATGCTTGCTAACCCCCAAGTTTGCTAAGTAAACCCTGTTCACTTCGCTCACTACAATGAGGACACTGTGCGGACTGCAGATTCATTGCAAAAAAAAGTTGAGCTTTGATTTGCTCCTGATGTTTTAACTATTCAGAATGAATTTGTTGGCCATGAGAAAGATCTTTTTTCTTGATTTGTAAGCATTTCGAAAAGAAATTCAACATTCAAATGAAACTAACCAAGAAAATTATGACACTCCAAAAAGAAATATAAATAAGAGTTTCAAGATATACAAAGAGAATCCTAAAAAAATAATTTAGATTTATTAATAAAGAAGACAGACCTCTGCAAAATCAACGATCGGATCATCCACATAAATGCAAACACACTGAACATTTTGAAACAAATTATTTCTCTTTCTTCCTGAACGCCTTAAGAAACTATTTTCAACTGATTCATTTGCAATTTAAATTTATCTCCTTTCATTGTTCTGATAACATTTAACAGCACTGTTGAGATTTATGTTCAACTCATTGAAAAGAAAGCTGAAACCAAACGGCACTCATTTATTTATGTTTGGAAAGTGAAATCACATGATCCATCAACTGCAATTTGATGTTGCTAAATCCTATAGCTAAATAATGCATTCGCTGGGAGCTGCATAAGAGAAATATTTATATAGATGATGAAATCTGATTAAAAGTTCTCAAACTATGTTAAAAATTAAAAAAAAAAAGGAAAACAGCAATTTAATCGTATGATAGGAATGACTTTAATACGAGATTTTTAATTCCCACCATTGATAATCATAAGCATAAATCAAAATGAATTGATAAAAAAAGAAGCAAGAAAAGCAAAAAATAAATACAAATCTGTCAACTTAAACAAAAGAAAGGGTGTAATGAATTATTTTTTGTCAATAAATAAATGAACAGGAGTTTTGGCCTTGACCAAATATGTATAAATAGATAGATAATCATTCATAAGACTGAGTAATGAAGCAAAACAGAGTCAGAAAGAAAAGTAGTGATAATATAAAATTATAGAAATCTTACCCACATCATCATCAGTCAGTGTAACTTCTTTAGCAACAGCAGCAATTACTGTTTCTGTTGGTAGAATGGAAACAGTATCTAGCTCAGCAGTGCATTCAAAGACAGTTGCAGTTTTGATAGGTGAAGAATGCCCTACAAAAACACTATCCTCTGTTTCATCAGAAAAGAAATTGACAACACTATGATGGGAAACATTATCATCTTTGCGAGGAGAGGCGGAAGAAACTTCTCCATCAATTTTACTTTCTGATACAGCTGGCTCTGGTGTACTCTCACGCGGGTATTTTACGTCTGATTTTTCTTTGGATTCACCAGGAACCTTAAAATGGAAAATACAAATTAGTTACAATAAAAGAAATGTAAATGAACAAAACTTTATATGTTACATAAAATTGTAAGAAGCTTTATTATTTTAGTTCAATTCGTAAATCCAACCATTAATCTGAAGACTTACAAATTCAAAAATACACAGAACTTTGCTTGATTTGATAAATTATTTTCAGGATTAATCTTTGAAATGGAAGTAAATTACAAGTTCTATAAATACAGTTGAAAAATAAGAAGATTGTTTAATGTAGAGTTAATTAAAGGCAACAGTCTAAAACAACAAATAAAATTTAAGAAAAATTCAAATAAATATTTACAAATGGTATAAATATAGGTATACAATTATACATATATACAGGGGAGAGTAACCGAATTTGGACCACTTGGACATTTTTTGATATGCAGTGATGGATAAATAATTTTAATGGAAAACAAAGAGTAGAATTCTTTTATAATTCGTTTATCTTCAGAACAGTGTAATTAACTTTTTATGAAACACACTTTAAATTAGGAAAAAAGCAGCTTTAAAAAATCACCAGTCCAATCAAGGAAAGTGGCAGCCTAGTTTGGACCACTGAATGCCCAGATTGGACCACCAATTTCTTTAAGCACAATTAAAGCAACAATATTTTTTGATTATCAAAATCAAACCAGCACACAATGCATGAACCTAAGTATGATATTTTATGCACACCATCACTTCCTCTCCTCTCTTTTTTTCTTCACAAATGACATAAATGATACATATCCTAAGTTTTTACACTTTTTGATCCAACATTTGATGGCTTTAGTACTGCTATCCCAGGACTTTTGGCATTTAATACATATATATTGACTATAGAATGAATTAGACATCAATAAGATTACTGAACTTTCTTTCAATAACATTTTGCTCCCTAGTTTATCCAACCCAATGCATACATAAAAATATTACATTCTTTTATAAACTGTCCTCCAGATAGCAGTAATTATTATAAATTGAATATATTGCGATGGAACAAAATATAAAAGAAAAAAGTCCTTGAGCAATTACAACTACTTACATCAGCCATTGATACTTCCATCACTGGAGAGAAGAATTCAATGAGAGTGAGGCTCAGTTGGAAGAAAATTGCACATATTTCACAGAAGATGCACTGAATACTTTGATTAGGTTCATTGCAAGTATGCGTGCCTTCCCAAGGAGCCTCTACAAGGCTGCGAATCAAACTTAGAACACTTTGCGCATCTGACTGTTCAAATCCTTTGTGCTGATTAATATCATGTAACTCTAACTATAATATGAAAAGATAGAAATACTTTCAGCAAAATTTTAATATTATATTATTTTCTGATAAATAAAAACATTTTTAGAATGATATCATTAGGTGCAGAAATATAATTAATTAGTCTACAAATTATGCACACTTCAAACAGTTCACACAAATGCAAATTTTAAATGCTTTAAATATAAAAAGTTTTGAAGTACAAGTATATTGACCAACACAAAATATTTATTGCAAGCCTTATATCAAATTTCAGTTTCTTATGACATTTTTTATAAATGAAGAACTTCAAAAAAAATTCAAATTTTTATTGAAAATCGATACAGCTAATTTTAAGTATGTCAAATAGATTAATGTAAAAATTATTTAATACAATTAATTTCATGATTATATTAACTTTTATAACAGTCACACAGGAACTCTCAGAATTTATCATTATGCAGTATCAAGTATTAACACTAAACCTACTGCAACCCGCAAATGGCTGTTTCCAAATGTATCAGTGAAGTGTAAGTACACTTAGTTTTAACCTTGTTTACATCGCCTCTAAATTAAATCATCATCCTACAGTTTCCTTTAATACTTAAAAATAAATATCAATAAAAAATAATGACAACTAAATTTGGTTAATCAAATTCAGGCTTGTTTAATTTTGTATCATCTTGTAATTTAGACTTCTGAGCATGAGGAAAAGAAATTAAAATGAAGACAAGTACCGCTGTCAAACTTTTTTTTTTGTTTATATAAAAAAATAATAATGAAATACTTCTGAATTTGAAAAAAATCTAAGAATGAAACAATTTGCTTCAAAAAGAATTTTTTAAAATATTTTAAAGTTGTATCTAAGATTGAAAATTTGCAAAACCATAACATAAAGAATAAAACTGCTTGTTGCTTTTCGACTAAAACAAATTATTAGAGTTGTTTTTTAATCACATGAAAAATAATCCTATCCTAGGTTTTGTCAAAACTGAATATGAAAATAAACAAGCCTTTTTTTCCAATACCAAAACTTCAAATAAAGCTACCTGTTTGATAAGGATATCTAACATCAATATATAGCATGGCAAATCAATTTCTGCATCTGATTTGTATTCAACATCCAATAGTGGATTTTCTTCCTCTGGCACATTCATCAAGTTCATTTGATTTCGCTGTGATCTCAAAGAACCTTTGGGTTCCAAAGATGGTGGTGGTATGAGAGTACAACCTGGTGCTTGGGGAGTTGTTTTTGTTTTGTCTCGGGATGTCATGTTTTTCACTCCATCATTAAACATGGAATAAAGTAATTCTAGAGGGACTGGCACCTCCAGCATACTCAAAATCTGAAAAGAAACAGACCAAAGATAAAACCTTTGAATAATTTTAAAATCTTTTAAATCTGAGTCAGAATAAGTTACATAAATAATAAAATCAAAATGACGGTAAGTTTTAATATTACCACAAAAATGTTTTAATTGGAATAGCTATTTGCTATTTTTAATTTCTTTCAAACAAAAAATTTTTGTTTGTTAAATGTTGAGTTTGAATATGATAGTAATACAATTTTCTTAGCAAATTCATCCATTTAAAAAGATGGATACTCTTTAGGTTTCATCATTTGTTGTAAAATATGTTAAAAGAATTTTAGATTAATAAAAGTTGTTTTCTGAAAAAAATATCACATCACAAAGTTAATTTTTTTTAATTCTTAAAACTGTAGAAAAAGCAAGAAAGGGCTGCGAAAAATAATAAATCCTTTCTCATACCTGCAACCAATATAAAGCTTGCTCTTGTACAGGAGCAGAAGAACTTTTAAACCTCTTTATCAAAAACATATACATCTGCTCAGCAGTGAAGGCAAGTGGACTCAAATCAGGATCTAGAACTTTACTATAATAGTTGAAAAAATTAATAACAATAACTTCATAATAATAATAATAATTAATAACAGAAATTACAATATTGGAACATCTCTTAGATTATAATATAATCTAAGAGATAATAAGATCTTAGATTATAATATAATCTAAGAGATGCCATGTATAAGTTATTCATGAATTGCATCATTAAAAAAAATTATGTCTTTTACAAGATATTTATCAATACACTGTACATAGCTGCTCAATTGAAAAAAAAACTTTACTTTAATACTTAGCAATTGAATATATTTAATAAAAGATTTTAAAAAAATACATTTTTATTCTTTAATTTTACTAAAATAACATGATGCAAACAGGAAAACATACATTTTTAGCACATGAAACGAGAGTGAAATTTAAACATTTTCAGATTAATGCAGATGAGTTTGAAGGCAAAATGAAATAAATGTTCAAAAACAAGAAATTTTCAAATGATAAATAAATTCATAAATTTATTCTGTAAAGGGTGAGGTAATCTTATACTAAATGACGGGGGAGAAAAGATTGTGAAAAATTACAGTTCAAAAGAATAGAAAAACATACTTTTGTTATTAAAATCATTCATGACAAACAGCTATATGCAAAACATTTTTCTTCTTAAAACAAAATTTAAAATATTTTCTAGTTTGCCATTTTTATATACATATTTCCAAACAAAATCCATCCATGAAACTGGTAATATTGTATAAATAAAATCACAGTCAGTCACTAATTCCATATCTTTTATTAATCATAGTCATCATTTTATTAATGTTATCACCAATTACTAACCTTAGCAGGATCTTAAGATCGTTAAATTCAGCTTCAACAGATTCATGCCTAAGAGCATCCATCCAATAAGGCATGATATACTCCCATACCTAAACAAAGGGATGTCCATCATTTAATACATGTGATTTAGAATAAGAAACAAAAGAAAAAACTACTTCCACCATTTCAAAACATTACTTGCTTAAAAAAAAAAAAAAACATGTGGCATATTTTAGGAATTTTACAAATTGTTGGTTCAATGTCAAATAACACTATGCACAAACATTTTTTAAGAGGTAATATACTGCATTTACTAAAAAAAGGAACAGTTCCAAAATATGAAACAGTTTGAAACTCTCAATCAGTGGTGTAGTTGCAAAATAAGCAGTACCGGAATGCTGTAACTTGATAGACAAAAGCTGTGCTGTTTTAAGGACGTTTTCTTATTCATCTCGTGAAAAAAAAGTAGTGCCTGAACAGCGTTCTGGCTCCACAACACCCCTGCTGTCACCATTATTAAACTAGAATATATTTGCTAATATAAGTAGAATAATAAATTATTTGATATTATGGATGCCTTTATTTTTCAAGTAACTCAAAATTTTTATACATGACATTGTTTGACATCAAGCCATGAACTGAAAGAAAGTTTTGTAATTAATGAGTGGCATATTCAATGAAATTGAAAATATGTTATAAAATGCCAAGTTTCAATTAATGAGAATACTATACTCAGCTATGAAATGTACACAGCTTAATTAAGAGGAAAATTTTTTTAAAAATGTGCGACATACAGAATTTTATTGTAATGAAATTACAAGTAATTTTAACATCTATTAAACAAGAATAAACATTATACAAATGGCAATGAGATACTGCTAAATTTCTTGTGGCATTTTCTAATTTTTAAGATAGACTGAATCATTTATATAGACTTTATTTTTTTATTGTATCAGAACCTAATTTTTTCTAATTGCATCAATTAATGATAAGTTTCAAAATTCTGTTTTAAAAAGTCTTTTAGAAAATTTCATTGAAATACTTTCAATTCATTGAATTTCATAAATTATTTTTATTTGCAAATGTCCAAGAATTTGAAAAAAGGAAGAACTGTGAAAGAGCTTTTGTGATCTACTGTTGCTTGACACAACCCATAATTTAATAAATTATGAATATATACTAAGTAATATCCAAAGTCTGTATTTTATCCTAAATAAGTTAAAATCTTTACCTCGACAGTGAGAATATCATAAGGGGCAAGACAAATTAATCTTTTTAATCCTTCTTTGATTTGAACAGGATATGATGGCCAGGATTCCCTAATAAAGTAAATATAATTACAATCAGGTTATTTTTACTGAGTGTGTGAGTAACAAGAAAATCAAAATTTTATTAAAAAATTGGAAAAAAAGCATAATAGAATGGCATATCTTCTAAATATGTATAATTTTAACATTCAGAGCAAATCCAATATAATAGTAATAGAAACCACAACCATTAAAGAAAAGTATTATGAAGGTTTTTTTTAAAGCTGATAGCTACAAGATTGAATTATCTTCATACTTCAAAAGGAATGAAAAATTCTGAATCATAAAAAAATCCAAGAATAAAAACATTGACTACTAGATGCCTCTATTGCAATGTACATGTTTTTTTTTTTTTTTTTTTGGCAATACAGTATACTCTCTATTATCTGCGCGCGGATTATCCGTGCTCATTCCGGACTCACAAAAAAAATTTAAAGAGAAACATTTTCAAGCTTATCATGCATGTAAAATCGATGTTGATCTTCGATCGAGAGATTAATTCCGTAAAACTAGAGAGCTGTGACGGCGGAGGCTAGAGAATAGATTTTTTTCTTCCTCCAAGTGCAATCTCTACCGGTTCACCCCCTAATCTTCCGAGAAATGAATCGTCCACTTCCTGCTAACTCGTTCGCATACGAACACGCTTCTTCCTGACACATCATTCTTTAACTTCTTCGTCTTCTCTCACTGTCGCACGTGTTCCTTTAATTTTTGCGTCTTATTTGTCGTCAGTTAGTAGCATGAAATTTTTTACTGGTAAAAATGAGTGGTGTGAAACGAAAACAAAACATTTTAAATGTTAAACAAAAATTAGAAATCCTTCAAAAACTTGATTATGGAGAATCAGCTAGTACTGATGCAGAAGATGCACAATGAAGGAAATACAATTTCTCATTGTGCTGCTCTACAAACTGTGGAAACTTTGTTAGATTATAAGAGACAAAGACGATTTGATTACAGTGACATTACTGCGGTTCGTAAAATATGTGTCGATATATGACAAGAGATGAACAAACAGCAGAAGCAAAGACGCATAAAAGATTTTTTAAGACAGTATATGTTAAAAGGAAAATTCCTAGTTTGATGTTATACAGTATGCAAATGTAAGTAATTTTTATATTTTTGTACTGATGTTGATTTTTTCTGTAATAAAAAGGAGTTTTCGGATTATCCGTGTTTTTCTGTTGTCTGTGCGACCCCTCCCGGTGATTAACCCGGATAATCGGGAGTGCACTGTATTTGAGCATACAATGGCTATTGTAGTACATAGTCTTTTTAGTGAAATGGCATGGTTAATTGTATTTTTGGACAGTTTGATGTTAAATTGAATGCTTTACCATTTAAAACACTTTATATAATTGATACCAAAACCAAGAAAAAATATTGTCTTACCAGTGACCTCCAACTTTTGCATAATCGGCTGGGTGTGGAAGTAAACAAGAAACAAAAACCTCAAAATGTGTTTTAACAACTTCCATTAACCATCCGTGAATGTACTGAAAAAAAAAATATTGTAATTCAATACAGATTAAAAAAACTGTAGCATTTTACAATCGTTAAATATTCAGTACTTATACTAAAAACAACTTACACTTTTGTAAAAGAATTATGAATTTAAAATATATGTTTTTGAAAAATTAGCAAGAATCTTTTTTATAATCTTTTTCAAGCTCTAATAAAACAAATTATTTACAATATTTTGAAAAGCTTTTGAAAGTAATTCCTCCTGCTTATAAAATAAAAATAATACCAAATCACTAACTTTTTACAAATTTATTATGTAAATTAGAAAACAAAATGAAATGGATTGAAAGTTTACATGAAGAATCTTTTAACCCACAAAAATTTAACCTACCATTGAATATATAAAAGTTAGCAGCTAAATACAATCCACATCTAAATTAGTTATTGCTTAAGCAGAATTCCACTAATTGTTTCAGACATTCTAGTTAATTGTCACAAATCTGCCAGTTGTAAATCAGATACACAACATCTGATTCAACAGCTGATCAACAACAAGACAATAATATCTTATCAACAGCCCTAAGATACTTCATTTCATAAAATAATAAAAGTTAATAGTATTTTTTAAATACTTAAATCACTAATCATAGCACACACATTTATCAATAAATGGAATTTTTCAGCCAAAATAAATTAAATAAAAATTTTGCATTTCCTGTTTTCAAATAATAGCCCTTTTTAATAATACTTGTTACACTTCACATTTCTAAGAAACATCTATATTAACTTCTAATGAAAAACCACTAATTATCTTGATTATTATGAGATATAATTCCCAACTGACATTCCAAGTCGATAAATATAAATTTTTCTCAGATATAAAGAAAAATTTTAACACTTAAAATCAAATAAAAGAAATTATATTTCCATTAAAAGGCACCAGAAAAATTAATAAAAAACATTAAAAATTTATAACAATTTTGTAATTTAACACACTAAAGTGAAATAAATTACCTCTTTCTTTAAACGTTCCAGAGCACTCAACTCATGAACTAAATAAAAAAAAGAAAGAAATTGCACACATTGAAAATAAAGAACAAATATCAAAAACTTTATACAAATAATATATACCTTACTCACCATCAGGCAGACAAGCTGTATAATGAAACCACTGAAAAAGCATGCTCAGCAGTCTACCTAATGATTCCTAAAACAGACAACACTAGATTTAATTTTAAATTTATAAATATTGTAAAGTAAAAATGCTAACTTTAACATTCATTAATCATCAATAAGTTACATAAATCTACAAATACTTTCTGTCATGTTAATAATATTTTCTTTCACACTTTGGGCCAAATAGAAAGATTTAGAGGGTAAGGAAAATAAATTCTGCAATTTATGACAACTAGGGGTGACTCATCACCCAGCTGGTAGTACAGGGACCACATATACAGGCAATCTGTACATAGAAAAAGATAGAAGAAGGTGGTAACATTCCTGCAAGAAGTCTTCCCTTGAACTGATCATGGTATGGAACATTAATGATTTACCTAGAATATAAAATATATGAAACAGCTTTCTTTAGAACAGAGTTTAGTAGTAAATATCTTTCTTTCTATGTTGTCCTAACTAGATTGTGAGAAAGCAAAACCTGTTGGCCTCTACTTTTGAAGAAGTTTTTTCTTTTCATTGTCATCCAATCTGGAAATTATTCTGCGGAGATTATTGGATCAGGGTGTGCTTGTAGAACTATTCTGAAAGTTCTTTCCCTTGTCATTTCAAACAATGTTTACAGTGAACAATATTGGACTGTTAAAGTGATCTCAGATAGCTAGACTTTTACTTCACAAATTGATGATCTTGCATGAGACTTCAACCTAAATTTAACTAATTTAGTTATTAATTTATGCAAATAAATGTCTCATGTATATTATTTTTGGTTGTGTGACTTCAACAACTGACAGTATGAAATACTAGATAATATTTCACTAGTGCTTGAATATATCAATCATTGCCATTTGAAACAGGTGATGTCATTTAACCTTTAGTAATAATTATAATTATCCAAATTATAGCATTTTAAGTCATTGATTATTATTTTTGGAGATGTATTCTTGGAGTTTACCAGCAAATCTCAAGAAGTTTGTTAGATATTTGCTGTGCGCATATCATTATTTTCATAAATAAATCATTTCTTTTAGACTGAAAATGTTTTATGATCTGTTGGTATATATGACATTTCACTTTTAAAAAAACAGAGATCTAGCAATCACAAAATGTTTAATTCCATATCTAATAACTAATCAATACTATGGATGTCCTAGTTGTCCTAGATGTTCTCTTGTGCTGAGGAAATATAGTAAATATCTTTCTTCATAAATACTCCAGAAGTAATGTGTCAGTTGATGGATTATGAATAACTGACCAAAAAGAAGTATACATAGTATAATTGGAACCACATTTTCAACCAATAGTTAGAATACACATATATACACTATATACTTATGATTGGAACCACACATTCGAAAGCCCCTTACAGATACTTTTGAGACTTAAAAAGTCTCAAAAATATCTATAAGGGGCTTTCAGTAAACAATTTCAACAGATGTTTTTACTTTAGATTATATGATTGCTTTAAACTGAGTATTGTTTGGCATGTATTCTTTCATTCTTGTAAATAACATAGTATTTATCTCCTAACATTCCATATAATCATGAACTTCTATTGCATATGATGCTCTTGTACAAGAAAATGTTTGCTAGAACAGCATTTAGTTTTCACTACCTAGTATGGTTCCTAGTATAACAAGCTAAAATAGAAAAAAGTTTTAATGGACAAGTTTAATCAATTCTTTCTTTCACAAATAAATTTCATTAACACTAAAATATATACAATAATTAAATTAAACAGAAAAAGGAAGAAAACTTTTAGACGATAAGTATAAATCAAAAAGAAAAAAATAAACGACTGGTTAAACTTAGTTATAAATGCAGGTTTCATTTTTTCGTAAGCTTTATTCAGAATTTTTGATGATATTTTAAAAGCCAAGATTAAATTTTACAAAGTTGCAAAGATTTTCTTTACATAAATCTATCACATTGCTGAACTTATCATTTTTTGAGTTTAATTTATGGAAAAGATAGCACAGAATAGTACTTACATCAGGCGTGTGCTCATTTGGTGTGCAAAGACCAACTAAAAGCCAGATGCCATATTTGCTTAATAACTGGCGCTCCTCCACAATAGTAGTTTCTCGACTTTCTTCTCCATCTTCTTGCCCATTTCCTGTCTCTTGTGCATGTTTTTGATTAACAGGCTCTGCTTCATGAAGCAAACTAAAAAAGAATGAATCATGAAAGGATAAATTTTAAAACACTGGAGCAGGTATTCAAGAACTTTCTACAATAATAAATATTAAAATTAGGGAGAATTTAATATGAAACATTTATTGACAAAGTTTTTCTTGATTTTGTTCAGACCTTTTCTTAAAAAAAAAAAACTGAAAACAAATCATTTTTAAATTCCATTCTATGCTTTAAATTATGACAGAGTCTCTCAAAAGAAACATAGATTTGCTAAGCACCCAATCTTTTATTTATGAATTTAAATAATATTAAAATTATTTTATTTTTTATGTAATTTAAATCTTACTTTGCATATTTGCTTTCATGGCATTACATGAACACTAGAAAAAATTTAATAGAAGATGCAGGATCTAAAGTTTTTGTATTAAAATAAAAACTCATTATATAAGAAAAAGGTTCTTTTACATAAAATTTAAGTTCGTTTTAATTTTATTAAAAAAATGCCTAGATAGCTACTGTTATAGGCAGAAAATATATTGACAAACTATTTTCATAACTGCCAATTTTAGCAATTTAAAAGAAAATCACCAATATAACATGTCTTTCACTCAAAGACCAATAGATCATTCATAAACCCTGTAAAGACTGCTTTTCCTCAAAAGTTTTTCTACAACAGTGAACATAATATGCAGCCCAATCAAATGCTTTTAATGAGAGGGAAAAAAACATTCTTAGTTTGAAACAAAACATGCCTAAGCAAAAAACAACAATTCTGTAGCAATAAATACCTTACAACAGCTTCTACCATATAAGATTGTGTTTCTAGATCCATGCTCCAAGGTGAAGGTATTGTTGTATGAAGCATGTGATCTGCTCCTTGTTCTTCATTATGATATGTCAATACACATTCTGCACAATACCTGATTGGACGGTGGCTGTTTCTTTTGGCACATTCAATAGAGAAACAAGTTGCCACAGCAGATTTATCTGTAGCTTTACAGTCCTATGCACAATAAAAAAAATTTTTAAAAATCAATAGAAGTTAGTTACATAAAACACTTTATACATATTTAATGGCTCACACCATTAAATAATAACTATTTGATTTAAAATTTTATAACTATAATCTTGTCTCAAATATGTACACAAGTCTAGATTCCGTATTATTTAAAGTACTTCAGAAATCACACTACTCAATTATAAACAAATACATAAGAATGCAGAAACTTTTTTTCTTTCTCTTATATGAAGTATACAAAGAGAAAGTATTGTAATCGTCAAAAAATTCAAACTCGAGATTTTGATGAATCTCCACGTTTCAGACCTCCCTGAGTCCAAAAAACACAATTTTGGAATTACGTCTGTCTGTCTGTGAACACGATAACTCAAAAACAGTTAGAGCTAGAGGAACAAAATTTGGCATATGAGCTTTACACAAAACTAGTAGATTTCTATCACATTTTGGCCGAAATCCGTCTACGGGAAGTCTGTCTGGCTGTCTGTCCGTGTGCATGTGAACACAATAACTCAAAAACTTAAATAACTAGATAGAAAAAATGCGGTACACAGTTGGTCCTTATAACCGCATGCTTGTGAACAGAATAATTCCTAAACGCAATGACTTAGATAAATGAAATTTGGTATGTGGTCTTCTAACCTTAATAGTAGATCTGTGTCCAATTTTGGTTTCAATCGGTCGAGAAAAAAGGCGTTCAAATTGCATATACGGTTTCTTCAGCATTCTAGGATGCAAAAAAAAAGGCGCGACCGATTCACACGTTTTTCCCCACCTGTGTTAGGGAATGATGCGTGTTACTGCCGCTTGAAGTATTTTTTCAACACCCATGGTAGGACGTATGCGAGAAAGTTTAGGGAAGCTCACTCAAGTTGATTTATGTTAGACATTATAACCAAGAAGTAATAGAAGTGTTAAAAAAATCATGAAAAAAACTTACGGGAACTTCACATGTTGCTGAAACTTTGTCCATTGGTAGCAAAACATCTACTAAATTTTCTGAGCCATGTTCTCTTTCTACTTCTGCAGCACATTCTTCACACATGTATAAAGGAGGTGGGTGCTCGCCAGATGCAATTGCTACTGAATGTTCAAAGCACATCTAATTGCAGAGGGAAAAATATGTGGGGTTGTATTAATCTAAAAGTCAATATTTATATTTCATAAAAAAAGGCTTGCTTTAAAGAAATATTTCAGTAGATTTGTTTTTACTGAATACCAATATTATAAAGTATTATTAAAATTGAAATAATTTAACTGCTTTTAACTACACAGAGGTTAAGACATTTGACATTATTATTTTGCAAAATTTGATTAAAAATACAAAGTGTTTGAGGTAAAGTTATCTAAAAGGAATTGCTTAAATTGAGATAATCACATATGAATAGTTAAGAAAGTTCTATGTTGTAAATAAGGGATTACTCTAAGTTTATTATCCAAATTTTTTACCAAGGTCATGCTTGTACATTGTCAGCAACTGCTTTCCACAATATTCGCATGCTTACTGCTAGTCACTACATGTATATCACTACCTGGCCTTCCAGATTGTTGGACATAATGCAGTTAAAACGCTTTTTGCTCTTGGGGCTTCATTCAAATGATTGTGTGTCTGCAAAATTTTTGGCATTTCAATGAGTTGAAAGTGTGTATCTTTTTCAATAGCACTACTTGATGAATTGAAATCCTTGGTATCATGTGGATAAAATTTGTATATCTGAAAAGCCACAAGTAGTGCCCACATTCATTTTCATTACTAGCAAAGGAACTATGTAATTATGTTTCACTATGTAATTCAACTGAAAATCATAATAATCGTGCGTGTTCTCTCAGTAAAAATTTGGTTACCAAATTCCCGGACACCCTGTATCAATAATTGAGTAGAAAATCAGAATAGAAAAGTGAATATAAAATGCAATAAACTTTTTGTAAATAAGGTTTAGAAAACAATGTCCTTCCTTGATGGGAAAAATTCTTTCAGAGCATATTTATTATATATATGAAGGATTAATTTTCATTCCCTAGATAATGCACCCATAAAATTAACATTTAGTACCTTCACAGCTTCATTTGAAGATGTGCTAGAGCAGCCTTCCCGCTGACAACACCGTGGTTTCCATCCTTACAAAAAAGGTTAAAATATTATAATGTCTTTAGCACAAGACTAACAAGAAGTTTTGATATTGCACAGAAATGAAAACATCAAAACACAGAATACTCCACTAATATTTCTACAAAGTGCTCAAAGAAAGTTAATGAGTTTACAGAATTGCTGCATATAACAGAATTTCTTAATGTAATCACAAACGGAATAACAACCATCAAATACATGAAATCTGATCAATTTCATAAAGAAGCAAATTGAAACAAATTTATTATAAAAAATTACATTTTTTATTTTAAAAAAATTCTGAAATTTTATTGTCAGTGTATATATTTAAATAGTCTCTGAAAATTTAATGTAATAAGTGTTCTCTCTTTTTTTTTCACCTCTGATTGCATAACCAAACAGCATTTTCACAGCTATGCATTTGTTAAATAATTAAACTTTCTTATGCTTTTACTGGGAAGTATATAATGATTTTAGTAAATTTCATGTAGAATTTTCAGTGATACAATATTAAAGCCATTTCTATAATTAATTGTTACATAGATTGTGATTACATCAAGCAATAATTACTAAAGATAAAATATAAGTTAAACATAAAAACCCTGTGCATAGGATAGATAAAGTCACTAAGATTCAAAGGCAGAAATTCAATGAATGATTTCAATAAAAATTTCATATTAATGAATATTCATCAACATTTGAATATTGATATTCTTCATATTTTTAAACCACTTATTAAGTTTTAATTTCTACCAATGAAATCTTAGAAACATTTAACATGATCAGAAATTTAACTTTTATTTTTGAAGAAATTGAAATTACTGCTATGCTATTCATCAAGCAAGCATGCATTATGAATAATGGAAGAAGTGGTATGAAAAAATGTGATATAATCAAATAAACATTTTTGCATACACATACAATGTCATGTTTCACAATAAAGTAGGGTGCTAATTAATTTTGTTTTGCAGCAGCACTTCTGAAAATACCTAAAATGCAATATTTAATCAAGGGAAAAATATAGATCCATAGCATACAAGCAATTGCCCATTTATTCATATAGCTACATCTAACATGCAACAGGCCAAAAATAAAAGCAAAATCGAAAGCCAAGACATTCTGCAGCACAGTAAACTTAGTAGAAAAGCATGAACTATACAGCCTGTACAAATGCTAAAAGCATTCAAAATCTGTTGATGCTTTGAAAATGAATTGTGATTGTAAATGTATCCTGCACTATTAATAAAAGTTTTAGAATCTGTATGGTGTCAATATCACTCGATTCATTTTGATGGCATATAGTCATATAGATTTTACAAATAAAATTAAGAAAAAAAAATTGAGAAAATATGTTATTGGAGTCCAATAGTTACAAAACAATCTAATAATAACACTAACGATGAATAATTTGCTTGCTATATAATTTAATAATATAAATTTATTGATTGAATATTATCGCAGTATTTTATATTTATTTCCTAATAACGCTCTTAAAGAAAAGCATTTCTTCTTACTAAACAACTTTGTTAGCCATTTAAGAATTGAAGACAAGCCTAAAGAAGAAAAATGCACAACTGCACTCACTTTACATATAAAGATAAAGAAAACAAGAAACTTTTTTAAAAATCTTTTAATTTACTTTTTTTAAAAATCTTATAACTATAAAAAAATCTTTTAAATATTTTCAGATTGCTAGTAAGACAAATTCTTACCAGAAACAGGCTAATTGAAAAACACATGTGTGCTCTTGCCTAGTTAGCAAGGTATTAAATGAAGAGGTCTCACTTTTGTATAAAATCTATTACATTTCTGGCAGTGATTTTAATTTTCATATACTTTCTGCAGAAATACTGTCAAGGAGAAACACCTCTTCTCACTTGAGAAAAGGAATTTTGCTTTTGCAAAATGTTTTACATTCAAATAATTAGATATTAAAATTAAGGATAAGAATAAGGATATTTTCTTGAGTATATTTTGAATGCACTTTTCTCTTTGTAAGTTTTAGATAAAACACGTATTCTAAAAGCCAGTTCAAAAATTTTATGGTTTATTTTCTTTTATAAAAAATGCTTCCAATAAGTCATTTAGCTAATTAAGAAGCATAGCACAATTGATGAATAATATTTTGTATGAAATGAAAAGACAAAAGTATACAAATAAAATATGTTTCTTCCCTGTAGTCTATATAGAAATTATACTAAAAAAAATGCTGCTAGAATAATTTTTAAATATAAACACTGTAAATATAAAACTTTATGAAAAAAAGTATGAATATATGCCATCATTTTTTAATTAAATGTAAATATGGTGGCTAATACGATTATGTCACTGGCAGGATCTTCCGGATTTCCAGGAATTCCAAATTTTTTGCTTCCATCATATATGTATTGAACCTATTAATTTAATATTAATATACCACAACAAATTAGTCCACTCATTGTAGCCTAATTTAAGCTAAATGATGATTTATGAAAATTAAATTCAGTGATTTGAATATATGTAGTTGTTATGACAAAAACTTATATGATTCCAGAATTTTTAACACTGGTCACTTCATTATAAAAATTTCTTTTTAAGCACTGTTTTAGAGTGAAGAAAATAATAACTTTATGAAACAAAAGTTTTTTTTCTAAAATAATGATAATGAGACAATTTTAAAGAAAAAAAATTCATCCATAAAAAATTTAAAAACATTATTGAATTGTTTTATATAAATTCCAGTCCGGAATTTAAATTCAACATTAAAATTTCACTTCTGGTTAGATAGTATAACTCTATTTCGAATAATAAAAAAATTACTATTACTTTTTTAGAGCAAGAAAATTCTTTTAGCTCTTTTAAAATTAACATTATTTTACATGGCCTTTTTCTTAAAAAAAATATCCTTGTATTGTAGGCAATAGTATTTTTTAAAAAATATATAATTTTAAAAGATGATATATGAAAATAGCAATTCCTTTAAAAATCAATTCTATACCACAACAAACTATTTGCTCATGGCTTGTAATGGTATAAAATTGATCCTATATACTGTACTTTGCTGACTATAATCTTCAAAGATAATAGAAAAATATTACAAATGTTAAGAGAGAACTAACAGTCTATTACAATCACTTTAATGGATTTAAATTGATATGTCTATTTTATATAAATTAGACTTTATAGGTAATACATTAACAAAAATTTAATAAGAATGCATTCGTAACTAAAATTAATGTACTTTAGACATAAAATAAAATTAACAAAACTAAACATGTGACCAGTAATAAACCTTCTGGCAGAATAACCAATGCTGATAATAAAAGTCATTAAAAAATAAGTGTTTAATAAAATACAGAATCTATCACCAGTGATTTAGTTGCATATTAATTTCTATGAATACCTCTTGAGCAAACCTTGTACACTTGTAAGAGTGCATACATAGAAGAGAAGTGCAAGCAAAAGCAGGTAAAGATAAACAGAAAGCCAGAAAGAAAGAAAGTAAGAAAGAAAGAAGAGAGTGGAGAAGAGAGAGAGTGAAGAATCCTTACCAGTATGGCCTGATCCTTGAGGCATTAGGGAAGGTGACACAGAAGATGGAGAGAAAGTAGGAAAGAGAACAAGACAGGTGAGGGTGCACAGAGAGTCTAGAAGCCACCCTACCAGGGACAACAGTGAAGGCATGAAAGGAGACAAACACACACTTCAGAGACATTGCCTCAAGTAATTAAGCACAGATTCAACAAGCTTCAGCTCCTTACATTTACATCTGCTTACCATCAGTACACTTACTTTATGAGGAATGGATCTATAAATGTCATTGCAGCTTTTAGGGTTAGTCGTTAATGATCAGCAAGCAAAAAAGTAATAGCTGATTATATGCAATGTCTGATGAAAATAGCTATTTTGAAAGAAAGCTGGTGTAAGCCAATACAGAACTAATTGTAACTGCAAAATGATAAAATTTTATTATCTCTTGTATATTCAGATTGAACAATAATCAAATGATCAAAGCATGTTGATTTGGAAAATAAGGGTTCTATAATAAGTTTATTTTTTGATTGAAATTTGCTTGGGAAATGTCCATGCTATTAATTACATATAAACAAATTTTCAGTAACATTGTCAATGAAATTTTAATCATTTCAGAGATCAAAATAATATACAGATAAGCTCAAAGCAAGCAATTTTCATGAATAATAGGCTCTGTTTCAACTAGCTGTTGATGTCAAAATATTTTTCCAAGATAATTTTTATGGTGCTGAAATGATTGATTGTAGGGTTCTAGCAACAGAAGATCTGAATGAAAAATGGTAATCCTTTCCTGCTCATCCATCTGAGGCTATTTTTTGTGAAAGAGCAATGAATAATGTTTCAGTTTCTTTTATTATATTTTTTTCCTTCATGAAAATACATAGTTTTCTTGAAACCGTCAGCTTACATATTTTCTAAGTGTGTAACATCTTTTTCGTTCATCCATTTAAAGATATAAAAAATCTAATCAGAATAAAACTAATTTGATATTTCACTTTTAAGAAACACCACAAGTAAATCCTTATATTTAAAATTGGGTTTGGATGAACAATATTGAAAATCTATATCTGTACAAGTAAACACTGCCTATAGCCAAAAATATTTTTCACAAGCTTAAGAGAAAGTATTCAAACAACAAAATGCAAAACCAGCCACAATCAGGGAGCATATCAATATTAAAACAATCTAGCAGCAATTTTAAAATGGAGAAGGTCACAACAAAACTGAATAAAACCACATGAAGTTGTTTCAATATAAAGATGAAGCAGAATTCAAGACCTTTGAAAACAATGAATTTAAAATCAAAGTCAGATATGAAATACAAGAAATATTAACTGATTTCTACAGAACTGTAAAAGAGAAAAACTGAAGTTTGCTGAACCTTGTATATCTGTATCGTGGAATAAAAATATTTATTGCTGAAAGAGGTTATAAAAAAATAGAAACAGTGCATAATACACAACACATCACAATATGATGCAAAAGAAACACTGAAACACTTCACAATACTATAATACTACAAACTGCAATAAGGGAGATGCAAGACAATAGCAAAAATAATTCAGCACCACTCATAACAAGAGCATGAATGCCTTTGTCTCAATCTAGCAATTACAAAAGCTTTTAATATGCATATGATGCGCTTTTGTATTTTTATTTTTTTACTATTTCTTCTATTAGTGTTCATGTATCAATGGTTGAAAAAAATGCAATTCACACAAAACTAAAAAGGGAAAAAACGAAGCTATCTGAAATACAACAAAATATAAAGCTTGAAAACTACAAAACATATCAAGAAAAATGACTACCTTTGATTCAAAAATATTTTTCACCAAAAGATCAAAAATACAAAATACTTTAAACCATTTTGTATAAAAACACTAAAAATTACTTCTTTTTTATTACTTCTTTTGTATCTCTTGGTAAAAATACTGCAAAACATAAATTTACAAAACTATTTTTAAAAGGAATTTTCAAAAAGTTTTTGAGCTTCTTTCATGAAAGAAATTCTTTCTATTACAAAGGAATTAGCTGGCACGATTTCAAAGCTGTTCCTTACCTAACCCTAATGTGATGATCTTCATGAAACTTCATATATTGACTCTCTTCAAGCTGTATTACCTTATTACACTAATTTAGAGCCTCGATTTTCCCATTTTCATTTAATTAGTGAAATAAATAACAGATGAAAAATATCTTGATTGACCTATTAAATTATAAAAATTATTATGTTTCTTTCGTTAGTAAAAGACCAAATTTTATTTAAAATATGTATCTTAGAATTTTTTTTTTCCCCCCTTTTTATCTTAAAGTGAAAGGCTGAAAATTCATTTTCAAATATCTCATCAATAAAAGCATAACAAAACAATTTGTTTAGAAAATATTCTTTAAGTACAAAATTAGAAAGGTTTTTCAACAGTTTTTAAAATAATAAAATCAATCAAAATTACATATTACGATTTTTGTTTTTAAAAGTACTGTATAAATTTTTATGAAGTATTACAGTTCACTAATTTTTAGGCAATCAATGATATTTAATTAATTCCTTCTTATTTACATAAAATTACATGATAGTTAAAGAGTATTTTTCAAAAACTTTGTATCTTAAATCAACTGTATACATATATAGACATAGCTTTTCAGAAAAAAACAAAGTTAGAGGGCACTTCATCTTCTGTAGTTATTTTGAAGTATAACGGAAGAAAAAGGAAAATGGTTATGTAGAAAGATTTGTTACAGGAACTTTTGACTTTTTTATAAACATATTTCAAATTTTTGCTTAGTTCATAAAGACATATGGTGTTGAATTATACACACAGAAACAAGCGTAGAAATTTTCTACAGATGAAATGTCTCCAACAAAAAGAACGCCTTTAACTTGACATTAAAAGAAATTCTAAACTGTTAATTTATCCCTTAGCTAAAAGAAGATAAAAGAATTTTTTAAGAAATCTAAATTATAAAAAGTAAATAAAATAACATGAATAGAAACTGAAAATTATATAATTTTTCGAGTCGGTTATTACAATTTTCTATAACAGTAGGCGATATTAATCCTTTCCTTGCAAATGGTACAAATACTGTACCAGAAGTATTTTTCCTTGCTCATGGCCTAGTACAAATACAGTAAAACCTGTCTATAACAATATTGCAGGGGGCCTAGAAAATATATGGTTATAGACAGTTTGAGGATTTGAGCATCCAATATTTATATGAGTGTGCATGTATTTATATACTAACATGTTTTATTATGCTTGCTGATTCATCTTAGAAATAAATAGCTGATATAAAACTGTATTTTATATAAAATAAAATTTTATATTTCAGATTTTTTTTTTAAGAGTTTCCTAATGAAAATTTTTGTTGAAACTTTTGTCAGCATCGTCATTTATAGTAATTTTGGATAATTTTCGTTACTTTACTTTTTTTTGCACAGCATATTCAAGGCCTTATCTTTTTATTTCAAAATTAGCTATCATTGACTGAAAAATTCCATATTTTTTAGTCAATGTTTTACACCGCACCATTCTAGATTCAAGGTGTTAACACATCAAAAGTAAATTTCAAGGAACAAGCGGTCATTCTAATTTGCTAAATACGAATGAACAGATTTATGCCACCAGGAGTCAGAGCAACAAACATCTGTACATATTCCAGTCGCTAAACCCCCCCCCCCGGATATCCCAGCTACAAAAGGCTGCAGATTCTACCCCCCTCTCCCTCCGATTCCTATGTTATCTGACGTTATTGACCCTATGGTGTCGTTTTCCAAGGAAAAAAAAAACGGGATTGCACTGTACCAGCTTTCGAAAGAGTTAAAATTATCGTTACAGGCAGGGGAGTCTAACAAGTGATTAACGTTGTAGGCAGGTTAAAAATACATTGAGTAAATAAGAATTTCACCAGGACCAAAGAAAATATCATTTTAGGCAGGTTTATCGTTAGAGACAGTATCGTTATACACAGGTTTCACTACATATTCCGAAAGCATCAGAATTTCATTCTCTTGCAGAATGAGCCTAGAGGTGGTTTGCACTGCAAGGGAAGTAAAAACTCAGTAGATGGTTTCACTCTACGTTCTTATTATATCACAGCATATGCGATGCCTAGATTTCTTACAAATAAGAGGAGGAAAAAGGATGTACCCGATAGACTATTGAGAGGGGCAAAAGAGCTTTGACAGATTTGTTTTTATTTTCCCCCACAGATTAATTTATAGTAAAATATTACAAAACATCTTTTATCTCTTATGTCATATTTTTAATCTCAATCGATTTATAATTTACAAAATTTATAAAATAATACTTCATTTTAAGATTTATAAAATTTTCAATTAAAAATAATGAAATTCATTATATATTTTCATTTTTTTTCAATAAATCGACATAACGTTTAACAAATATACAATAAAATGATAAGGACAATAAAAGAATACACATTTCGAGAAAGTAAGAAACGATATGACTACTTCTTTACTATATATTAATTAAATTTCTACATTCTAGCTAACACAAAATTTGGAAAGGATTACCATAAAATTTTGAGAATTTTGCATATGTGATGAACCAAACTACAGAAGTCCTAAACTACTTGATTCCTTTACTACAGTGTATGTAACACCTGTATTTTGCAATTCAAATCAAATGCCATTTCACCAGTAAAATTTTATAATGCACTCTACCCTTGAAGAGATAAATAAAATGCTCGGCTCTTTTTACAAAAAAAGAAAACCATAATTCTTTCTTTAAATATTAAATAGTTTACCTCCCTTTTCTCATATTTGTCAATGTAAGAAAAAATATGTATTATCCACAGTTTAAGCCCCACAAGTTATCCACAGCTTAAGTCCCACTAATTATCCACAGTTAAAGCAATTAACATTAATATCTTTAACGACAAATGTTACACACACACACAAACACATATACAAAATTCAAAAGAACACACCATTAAGCTTATTACCAATTCCTTTTCTATCCAACAGAGCAGGATTAAGAGTGGGAAGATACTGAAATAGAAGTTCCACAGCATGACAGCGGGCCTTAGCTGTCCCATGAGCAATGACACAAAGAAGATCCTTACAAAATTAAGTTATGTATCAACATTATAAGCAATAAAAGATTAAAATTTATCTATACTTTGCATTTCAGAAAAATAGTTCCAACATCAGTTAACAAAGAGAATACTTATGTTAAATACAAAAGCATTCAAAATTCTGAAAGTAATCATACATATATTTTGTAAAAAACTTTTATAATTTTCAAAATTTTTGGAAGCTTCAAAAATTTGGAAAAAAAATTAACTTCACAGAAATACAAATGACAATCAATGAATTAGTTTTGATAATTGCCACTAAAAAGATTTATTTGAATTTCACATAAAATTTAGCCAATATCATTTGTGAATAATGATTTAATCAGATTAAAGTTAATATAAAACAAGCTGATTAATTTGTTTAAAAAATAGTATCATGGGCACAAAATTATATTATTCTATTGTCCTGATGATTGAGAAAAATTTAACTTCATATCATTTGTGGTTCTAAGTACAGTGTTGGTATTATCTCAAGAAATAAAAAAGCAATTAAATTTAAAGTTATACTGAATATGGAAGAAATATCTCTTCAGGGATTAATAATAGGATTCAGGATTTATAATATCTGTTTAGGAAAATATTGTTTCCTGGAGAGATATTATAAATGTAGAGATAATATTCATTTGTTAGAAATACCAGAAAATATTGTTTTTCTTGAAGAGATGTTATAAATATAAAGATATTATTCATTTATTAGAAATATAATTTCTTCCATTTCCATCTAAAAGCAGAAGATAGAGTTTCAATCATCACACTTAAATTGTTGAATTGCCTAAAATCAACATCTAGCCAGGATTTAGAACAGTTATTAAGTGGCCTTGATGTTAGTAAGACAGGACAAAGAGAGGCAATTTTGATGAAACAATGATGGATGAAGACAATGCAAATCCTTAGATAAATAAAGGAACATCTTTAATATATGATTTTGTATTTTTTAAACCAAATTCAAAATACTTTTCATTTAATGCAGTATTAAGTCTTTAAGACAATAAGTCAAAACACCAGACGAAAAGTATCATGCAAGTTCATTTATTATCGTATGCCACCATGATGTTGTTTTGGGTACAAGTTCGTTGGCATCTAAAGAAATGTGTGAGCAACAATTATACATCTGTAATATTTTCATGCTAGCTGCACATCAAAGTCATAGTCATGTAGATAATTGGGAGAAAATGGAGACCTACTTCCACTTATTCAATATGACATTTTGCTTTACATTAAAAATATAATTAAATATAAAAAGAAACTTTTTTTCCAACAACAATGTTTGTAATCCTGAAACCTGCTTTGGTTAATCAGGTTTATAATTAATCTAATCATCATTTTAATATACAGTGCTACTTATTAATGCAACATGAAAGTTTTTACTCTTGGACTTTTAATTTAGGAATACATTAAGGATATTTGATGATGCTTTGATACAATCAAAAGAAATAGGGTAAGGTTGCTGAATTTGGACCACCTGGACATTTTATAATGTACAGTGATAGAGAAGAAATTTTAATAAGAAACAAATAATAGATTATTTTATAGTTAATCTATCTTCAAAACAATGTAATTAACTTTTACGAAATAAACTTTAAGGTAGAGAAAATATAGCTCAAAGACGTAGTGTTATTGGTCCAATTAAGGAAATTGGTTGTCCAGATTGGACCAATGGTTTCCCAAATTGGACCACCAATTACTTTAAGTGCAATTAAAGCAAAAATATTTTTTTGATTCTCAAATTTGCACCAGTATACAATATATGAACACAAATATGACAATTTATCCATTTCTATATATTTATTTATTCTTCTTCCTTTGTTTCCTCACATAGTACAATTTTTCACACACAGTTTCCTGATACAAAACTATGCAACCTTAGTTTTTGTTCTTTATGAAACAACATTTGATGTATTTAATGTCCAATTATTGTTTTTTTTTCTGCTTTGCTTGTTCCACTTCCAATTCATGGGGACTACTGCCAACTATAACTGTTTTCGGGGCTACTCCTTTAGTTCAAGATAATTATCTCATTGATTTAAACAGCCCAATTTAGGCACCTGTTTGTGGTCCAATCTAAGCAACTTTTAGACAAAAAAAATTTCTAACCCTATCTTTAAATTTGAATAAAATTATTATAGTAAACTGTACCAAATAAGTTTCCTATCTGACAACATATTTTGCTACTTACTTTAAAACAGTGTAAGGGCTATTAGTCTTTTGTTAAAATATTTAATTGATGATTTCTAAATCTAAACACTGGTTCTCTAATTGTAACCTAGTTGAACTTCTTCTTAAAAATTATCTCATATACCCCATTTACAAGGTTACAAGATAATTTGCCTATTTTATATTCCAAATATTTAATAAAATGTTCTGATACTGGTCCAAATTCAGCAACTTTCTCCTGTAGCTTGAAGGGATCAATTTACCTTCAATGGTTTGGATGCATCACTTAATCAGAGATTTCAGATTATGATGCATTTTTTAAATTATCGGAAACATATCCATCAAAATTCTCGTTAGGACATGATATCCCAAAATATGCTTAAGTTTTCTCCTTCCTTTTTCCAACACCTCATTCACTAACTGACTGACATCTTGATTTGAAGCATTATAGCATTAGTTTTATTTATTTTTATGCAATCAATGGCAAATGTCCTTCTATATTTCTTAGAATATGTACTGATGGTAGTAAGTGGCCAACGAATGACTTATTATTTCTGCAAACGAGTTACAATTGCAACATGATTTTGGACTAGTCTTATTCATTATTTATGAAAGTTTTCTTAAATAAAATCTCGGTTTTACATATTTTTCAAAATTTTCTAACCAATACTTGCTTTTTTTCCCACAAAAATGAAACATTAACCAATTTATTTCAATAAAACCTATATTATGAAAACAGTTTTCATAGATAATAAAATGATTTGGCAAAATTTTTACTTTACAGTAACTTACAAAATTATTGGTTAAAAAGTTATAAAAATACTGATAAAATTACAAATACACTTACTTTCACGATATCATTTTTTAGGCTCATGAGACATTCCAATACCTGACAGTGGAAAGCTAGACAAATATACAGTAAGTTCATTCAAAAAGTGTTATTATAAAGACAAGTTACATCAGGGGTTCCCAACTTATTTTCATTTTAATTTCGTGTACCCTCTGCTGTCATATCCCCCTCCAACCATCCGTCTATGCAAAGAAATTTTTATCAATAATGTTAAGGGCTTAGGCAAGCTTAAGAGTCAAATGACTCGAATTAATAACGTTTGAAGGACTTATTTTTGATTTTAGTTTTTAATTCATTTTTACAATAGTATTAGCCTAGGTTCCAAATTTTATTTTCCTTTTCACACAAACTAGGGGAAATAAAATTCTGTAACTTTTTAATCCCTTATGCTTTATAGTGTCTGCCATTATCATCTTTGAGTTCATGTACTCCAAGGGTTACGTGTACCACAAATTGGGAACCCCTGAGCTACATGATTACAAGTGGAATAATAATTTTAAAGATAAATAGAAAGAATATTTAAAATTAGGCAGCACACCAAAGACAACTTAAATGATTACACATTTGTATGTACACATTTGCTGTATTATACTCAAATGAAGAAGTAGAAAGATACTTAAAGAGCATATGAATAATTCAAATTACAAGTTTAAAATTTTGATCATTATTGTCACATTGGTTCAGTATAACAAGTTGTTAAAATATAATCTGAAGGAAAAAAAGAACAACAGGAAATAAACATCATGCATTATTCTGGAAATAAATTTAAAATACTAGCCACGGGACACAGTTTTATTGCTTGTAAAACAAAGATTATTGTTTGATGGATGTGAAATTGATTTTTAAGAATTGAAAATAAGAAATTTAAATACTAATTGATAACGTAATCTTGAAAAATGAAATGTATTTTGCAGATGTGTTTACATAAATTACACTTTAAAAAGTAACTTTTTCCAAGGAAACAAGAAGTTCAGTTACATCTATGATTTTCAAAACAAAATTTTGCGGTTTTAGTACAAATTCAGAGAAACTGAAAAAAATAAAGATTAATATTGTAGAATATCTGATAAATTTAAGCAAAAGAAATTAACAATAACAAATAATAGTTGTCTTACATTGTAATAAATTTTTAAATTATGTAAAAATAAGCAAAGGAAATTTAGTTCACACAGCATGATAATCTAAAAGCAAGATTTTTGTGATTTACAGTTTTTTTTTCATTAATTTTCCTATTGCAACTAAATAACATATATATTAGTAATACACTAAAACCCCGCTAATTCGAAATTCCGGTTATTCTGAATTGATTTTATTTTCGAAAATTATATGTAATTGAAAAGATTACCTGAAAATATTTAAATATACATACTAAAAACAAAAAAGTACTTTTCAGCATGCATAATTTTGTACACATTGAAGAAACTAATGCAATTCGCCATAAGATAAGGTCACTTGATGCAAGAGCACATCCATTATTCTAATGAAAAGGGGAGACATATTCTCTTTCTATTGCTTTTGAATAAAAGAATTCAAGAGATAATAGTACTGAGTACTTATAACTTACATTTTTTTAGCACACATCTTTTTCTTTTCTATTTTTATCAGAATTTCGAGTAATACGAATTTTTTTGTAATCCGAACTGGCATCGGTCCCAATTAGTTCAGATTAGCGGGGTTCTACTGTACTACAAAGTAAATATTAAATAATAAAAACATATACCTATACAATCAGTGTATTGGAAAACCAACATTAATACAGCAACAGTGGACATACTAGCATAACTTTCGTTATTTTCTTTGGGGTCTGCTCCTGTAAGAACAAAGGCACATAAAATGATCAAGCACTGTTTAATAACTAAGTTTTTTAACTATATCAAGTATTAATAATGAGAATTTAAGAGACTTACGAAAAGTAAATGGGAGAAGATGGTTGCACAGCATATCAATGATATCTTTGTGTAAGGAGCTAGGAAAGACAGTCATTGTTGAGGCTACTAAGTAAGGGAGCGTATCCATTAGCTCATGTTCAAGAAATGGCACTAGACATGCAAGAGTATGTAGTATGGTATATCCAAGGGCTAGAAAAAAGTCACATATTCATATTTGATATTAAATTAAGTTAACAAAAATTAGAAGTATGAAGGTAGAATGTAGGCTTTTATGATTATTAACCTTTCAAGAACAACAAAATTCTGAAAAGGGAGGGGGGAGTTACATATTTACAACAATCTTTTTGAAAAAGAGGGGGGATTTAGGCTGTCTAATGAGGTCTTTAATAATCAATAATTCTGAAAGCAACTAATTTTATGCCTTTTAAATGTATTCTCTTTTCAAACTGATAAATATTGTAGTTTTTCTTAAAACCTAATCCCAGCATAACAGAAATATAAAATAAACTACACAAGAACAAATCAAATAAAATTTCTTTTCAAAGCAATAATGTTGAAACAAAACAAAAAAATTATCTTAAAGAGAATTTTAATTAAAAATCTTAAAGAGAATTTTTTGGTACTTTTTTGCTATCTTCATAGCAGTTGTCACCAAACAAGCAGCCCAATAAATATAAATTATGAAATATAATGCTAAAATCACCAAATTGTCCACAAAAGCATCAAGTACTTATGTTCTAAAGTTGGTGAAAAATTATATATTTCACTTCCTAAAGTTGCTGCATTTGCATTTTAGCTACTATCATGCAAGAAGAAAAACACAGAATTTCCCACCAGATCTTCAACCTTAAGTTGACATCTATTTTTGAATAAATTAGCATTTCTAAGGTATACCCAAATAGCTGCAATATACACAACTCACTCAGCTTGATGTTTGAGTTGCCATAATAGTGATGAACTTTATAGTACAATTTTTGGCAATGTGACCATAATGGAAATTAGATTTCAATCCATAGACACCCCCCACAATAGACATTCATTTAGTTCAGCTTCAAATATATTTTACTTATTTATGGTTACCATACCATAAATGAGCCACACCCATACTAACTAAGTTCGGAGTCCTAATAGCCATCACTGGCCATGGCCCAACTTCACCCTAAGGAGGTACACCCCATCATCAGAGTGGAAGCGGCTCAACCCCATACCATTACTGTATCCCCGTGAGAAGTGAGACCCTGATTACATGCATGGCACTTCTCATTCATGTGCTTGTGGTGTCCTCTGGGGAAGTTATTCATGGTTACAGTAACATCAATCACACTCTTTATATATGCTATTTCCTGTTACTAAGCATAGCTGTTCTCTTGGTTATGGATTTGTATAGCCCACCAGTATTATGTTACCAATTACTCTCATTTCAAGAATAGTTCAACAGAAATTTATTTAACAAAAAATTATTACCATGTGCCCCATGTTGGACCAGAGGCACAGCGTCGACTAGCTCAACAAGGGCATTATGAAGTGTTTTATAATCTAAACTAGGGAAGAGGGACGTGCGGATTGAATCCTTCTCCGGAGAACGGAGCATATCAAAAGAAATGCTTGGCACATCTTTTAAAACACTGAAAAGAAAATAAGAAAATACAATTAACAGAGTTGTTCACATTTTTTTTTTATTTGAATGATCAAGTTTTCCAAAATATAACTTGATATGACAATTAATTCAAGCTGCAAACCAAATTTACCTCAGAAGAGTTTGTGAAAAATACTTCAAAGTGTTAGCTACGTCATCCCCGGATGGTAGAGGTAACAAGTTATGCTTGATCCTTCCATTGTAATGCTGTAAATTGTGGATTTTTGCTGTAACTAGAATGATGAAATTTGATTAGAATTCTATAATGTATATGTTACTAACAATTTTAATCAAGAACACATAAAACAAAATTTTGAAGTTTATAATAGCGCTGCATGAAATATTTCTAATTAGTAAAATGCTATTAAAATTGCTTCTAATATGAGATAAAAATGAGAAATCATGGAATGTTTTTAAATAACATTTTAATGTTAATTATTTTAATACCATCATAAAAATGAATAACTCATGCAGAAATTAACAGCTGTGAGTATTTCTTCTAATCTATCTTTCTAATTAGTTTCTTTTGATTGAAAAAAGAAATAATCTGATCAATGACCATTTTAAAACAAGTACTAGTTATTTATATTCCAGTATTCAGAAAGAAAGAAACTTAGAAAATAAAATCCCAAATTAACATTTGAAATGAATGTGACAAACCTGATATACTTTGCTTTTATTAAATGCATCTTTTTTTGCAAAATTATTTTTTTGTAAATATTGTCATACACGAAAAGCATAAGAATAGCATATATTTAGAATTTTATTTAACTTATATCAACATGGGTCTCAAAGGATTTCAAATGTCTCAAGTTTCTAAATATTAAAATTTTTGTTGAATAATATTGGAAATAATTTTAAAAATTTAACTAATCTTTACATTTCAAAATGCTCATAAATATATGTAAATTCATATATAAAGTAATAGGAGTTTATTTAATTTTTTTAACTGCAAAATAAAAAGTAAGGAAAATTAACCTATTTTCATTGCCTAAATTGTTTTAATTGAAATATGCATGATTAAAACATGACAATATATTGAGCAATACAAAAATATATAAGTTTCAATAAAATTCGCATATTTAAAATATAAGAAAAATATCTGGAAAGAGCACAGAAATATAAAGGAAATCACTAAGAACCTAATTTGCAAATTAATTATACATCACTAAGACAAGAACAAATGATAATAATATTTTTCATAAAAGTAATCATTAATACTTACAGGCAGCTGCTCTGGTTCCCATTTTTAAAAATTATTTGTAAATGTTATCTACAAGATATAACAAGAACTAAAAAGAATTTTATTAAATATGTTACATTTTTTCAGCTTGCTATCACTATAAAAGGAAGGGGTAAAATATTTTAAAAAAGAGATAATGACACTGTTAAAAATTAACATTATGGTATTTTAAAGTTGTCTATCATAGTTGTGCGTTGTTTATTTCATGATTTATCTCAGGTTTCTCCGTCTGCATCCGCAATGCAGAAGAGGAGGAGCTAGATTTTCATCCTCACATCCCATCCTCCCGGATTTCGGTCTTCTCTCACTCAATCACCTATTCACTTCATTTCACTTCTTTACTGCTTATTTGGGAAAATTTAAAAATGATATACACTAGTTTTTTCTATCGAATGAGTTTTATTGGGTTGGAAAGGCTCTTTAATTTTTTTTCTTACTTTTCCCTTAATTTAATCTTTTGAAATGCTTAAAATGATTATAAATCAAAATCAGTCAGCAAATCATTGAAATCTGGCATAGTGTCATTTACGTATCAGTGTAAACAAGAATTTTGACTTATCCGAACAAATGCTATAATAAGAGTAATTTTGTTTATTTAATGCGGTATTTTATATTCATTGTAACGTCATATGTTCGTGTAAGATATATAAATAAAATTGCTGGAAATTTAATTACGGTGTGAAAATACGTAAGTCATTTTTTTTACTATTCAGTGATGATGTCAGAAGTATAATACTTGTGACAGATTTAAATTTTACACATGACGATTCTTTCCATGAAAAAACTACGATGCTATTTAAAAAGTAAATATGTTATTTAAGTTTCGAGTTTAGTATTTGAATGTTTATATTGAGAGTTCAAATTACTTTTCAGTGAATCATATTGATATGGTAATATGAAAGTCGAATATGATATTATTAAATTATAAATAGTGATAAAATATTGTTCACATAAGCATTATTATAGCTTATAGCGTTAAAAGAGTAACTGTTTCATTTTAAAATACTGTAACGTAATTTGTAGATTCAGAATTACAAGTTTGATATATTGCGGTGCCATTGTAAGTAAAGTTGAATGTAAGGAATATTAATTGGAGTAGAGCATAAATTTTATTTTAAATATAAATACATATGATTCTGATTTTTACTATGTGCCAAATTAAGGTAATGTATACACTTCAATAATTGGATAAACAGTGTTTAAACTTGCAATCGCTTTCACCTAAAAATTACAGTTAAAAATGAAAAAAAAAAAACTTTTCATTAAGTATTTGTTTCCTTCACTTTCCTTTTATTAGATATTCAACAGTTTGGTATTCAATACATAAGCTCTTATGTGTGAAGAATCTGCAGCTCCTTTGGCTGTAATGTAGTAACAAATAAGGTTAATAAGAGTGACTTTTATTAGCACCAATAAGTAAATATTGTTAATTATGTACCAGTTCAAATTTGTAGAAATGTATTGTAATTAATTTCTTATTTATGCTTATACAGAGCTTTGAGTTAACTGAATTTTAGTTAATAAAATCTCAACCACAAAATATAAATATAGTGAGAAAAGCTGACTTAATGTATGCAAAATGTACAGCAATATTTTTCATAATTAAATGTGGTTGAAATGTAGATGATGGTACACACTAAAAACAGCGCTAAAGTAAGACCTTGACTTCATTGCTTGCATTAGCTTTGACGACTTGGCCAAAGTGAACCAACTTCTAGATTTCATCCTGAAATATGTAATTTTAGAACTTTCTTAGATGCTTATTTGCTGTTGGGCAATTAATATTGGTTTACAAGATTGTAGTATGGTGCTAGATTATAAAAAAAAGAAGTTTAGAAAAGAATATTTCCTGCTTATTGAATAACTGAAACTGTTATTGTGTTATAAAACTAGAAATTGATCTCATTTGCAATGGATCCTGCCCTATTGAGAGAAAGAGAAGCATTTAAAAAGCGTGCCTTATCAACTCCTGTTGTTGAAAAAAAGAAGAAGGAACAGAATGTGTCTGAGAGAGAACCACCTAGAAAGAAGCCTAAATCTTCTTCTCAACCGAAGTCACAAAAAGGTTTGTCATAATCAGTATAATTTTTATGTATCTAATCTCTATATGAAAAAGTCAATCCAAAATTTGAAAATCTTTATGAAATACATTATACCCGACTTATTTGAAATCTTATGCTAATGTGTTTAGCATCATTCTTTTTAAGAATGGTTGGTATCTACAAGTTGGAACACACCGATTTCATCGCCAATATAGTTACCTGAGGAATCGAGCGGATTAGTTCCATTGGCAACCCATCGGCTAGATTGCTTACATCATGGCAAGCGTTTTGCATGATATGAGTTATTTACATACTAAGCGGATCTTTAAATAACTTAAAATAGTTAATTAAATAATAAAATGTATTTTAATTAGTATGATTTCAATTAGGAAATAAATGACAAATAGAACTTTAGTTTATTTAGTGATTATATATTTTTCCTATCGTATAATTGAGAGATTATTTCTTTTCCTTGTAATAAAAATCGTTTGCATGGAATTTTTGAAGTTGTACTTATTTTGAACGTTACTAAGGGCAAATGTTCTGCTTCTTCATTAGAGTAATTAAAAGAAGCTGATTCTCTGTACATTCACTAAGCTAGCGAAGCTACTAGGATCCCACTTTGCTGAAAGCGAAGCCGCTGATGTTTTTTTAAGTTAAAAAAATTTGCCCAGTGCCCACTTAAGATGCCGCAGGCATTGCGAGCGCTATTTTTCCTGCTTCATTAGAATAATTAAAAGTAACGTATTCCGTACATTCAATGAGCTAGGAAAGCTAGTAGTTCTGTTGAAATTCTACATTTAAAACGGGAGATAGTGCAACGATAAACCACAAACACAATGGGTTCGAAAAAAGATTAAACGATTAACTTTTAACTGTGCCCGATGCACGTTTGTTTACCATCTTGCTTTGGCACGATGGCGCCGTTTTACTAAGAGTGTGTTCCAACTTGTAGATTTCAACCTTAAGAATTTATCATATTTTAATGTGATATTCTTAGGATTTCAAAATATCTTTGCATTTTAAAATAATAAACTAAAATTTGTAAATTATAAAAACATTTCTCATCCATAGATGACAGTTCAATGTATGAATAGGACCAAAAAGTCATTATTATCAATTTATATATTTTCCCTTTATTACAAAGCTTTTTTAGTTTAGCTGGTGGTTACTTGTTCAGACAAAAATTAAAAATTTCCTAAAATATCTTACAGAGCAAGTATCATGGTAAAAATCTTTTTTAACCCTCTGGGTGGTTCGGTTTCCCTTGTAAAGCGTTTCCAAAAGCGAGTGATTGAAGACCCCTTATCTGTTTTAAAAGTGCTTCTTCCTCCAAACAGAAGATGTTCCAAAAGTGCAGTGGATCCAGTCTCTTTCCCCCCTTCTGAACGATGGATAATCAGCAATCCGCGTGGAGAGACTAACCACAAGAATCCTTTCTATTCAGCTATTCAAACTAGGTTTTATTGCTTTCGGATATCCCACCTGTGATGTGACTAAATTAACACTTCAGGTTTTCAAGATGGACAGTTGGGAACTATTTTATGCATATTGCCTGTGTAGTGTCAATAACGCCAGAAGACGAAAATACACACTGTTAAGACCAAACAAAAAATGAAGGCAATATCGACAACTGTAAATGTATGGCAGGAGAATAGATTTTAAAAACCATGGTCTTAAATATTTGAGGAATCAAATAATGAAAATAACCAAAGTAATTTGTTCCATTCAAAATGTTTATTACTAGAAAAAGAAATCAAAATAAAATATATCATGCGATTAACAGTTAAAAGTGGGCTCACAAGTACTAGACACCTAGTTTGATAAGAATTAAAGCAAAATAAAAGCTCTGTGGATATGACAGTAACAGGCATTAAATCCGGGAATTCCCCTATCCTTGCCACTCGTTATGCGAGGTTTCATTGTATATTATATATGAAGTATACATATATATATATGTGTCCATAAAGAATCTTAACTATTTACATGATACAGATTTTGCATTTTTTAATGATATCAGTAGGGTAATATAAAAAAAGTACATTAATGTTGAAAAGAAAAATCTAATGGATAACTTAAGCTTCATACTTGCAAGGAAATTGTAGCTTTGTTTCTTTAACAAATATTTCGTAAAATAGTTTCTTAAAAAATTACATTCTATATATATTCTTTTTATAGTCAGATGAAACTCGATGAAGTCTTGACTTTCCTTCCTTATAAAAGTTGATTTTTTAAAATAATTTTTATACGTATTTATAAATTTTGTTGAAAAACCAAGTATTTAAATAAAAGTTATTGAAATTAACTTATATGTATATAAATAATTATAAAAATTTTAAACTTTAATTAAAAAACTTTTTATTTAATTTATATAATTTTCCCTCAACTTTTTTTTTCTGTTTCTTTAGACTTCAACTATAAAACACATGCTGGAAGTTCCCAATACAATTTTGGGATTTTAGCCAAAATTGTAAAACATATGAAGGTATCATTTTTTGCTTCATTTATTTTACTATGTCATTTATATATTTTATATTTACATACTTTTTAAATTTTAATAAATCTGATAATTTGTTTTGCTGTTTTTTTATTTATTTATTCTTGTATAGTACATAAATATTATGATGCAAGCATAACTTTCACAAAGCAAAATTTCAAATATAAAAAAAACTATTAATAAATAATTTTATTTGAATTCTCAAATTTTTCTGAAAATGCATGGAGAGTAATGTTCCCATAAATTTTTTAAAAGATCATGTTTTTGAGAAAAAATGTTTACATATCTTCATTCCATTTCCATGAAATTCAGTGTTCATACAAATGGCTTTATCAGATCAAAAATCAATGATTATAACTGGAAAAAATATTTTGAAATAGGATGTGTTTAAATATTGGGGATAGAAAATTGATTGTTAATAGTAAAATTAATGTATTTGAAACTATTGAAAGATATTTGACTGTTGTGCTTTTTTTTTTAAGGAAGAAATAAAGAATTTATTGAAATTTGGAACTAGATTAATGTTTTCAATGTTATAAATGATTTTATTTCAAAGCAACTAGATGTATTCTGTGTTGCAAAATCAATTTTTATTTTATGCAAAATTTCCATTTCAGATTTTTTTCATTTATCTGAACTAAGAGTAATTGTGTTCCATTTAAAATGCAAATGTATTAACAAAAAAATTGTAATATAAAATAGCTGTAAATTCAGCTTTAGGTAAATATAGCTTTTGTCTTTTTTTAAAAAATTGTCATCACTAGTTTGTGACAAAATTTAATTTCAAGTTTTGTTTGCGAATTAAGTCATGCTTGAAGGCAATAATTCTTCAATTTGCTTCTTAAAATATTTCACTATTAAAAAAAAATGTAGGTCACTTTTTATTGTGTAAGAAAGATATTTAATATAATTGAAATACTTTTAGCAAAGACATTTGAATGGTGATACATATCCTTTGAGCCTAGAAGAAATTCTAGATGAAACCAATCAGTTGGATGTCGGCATTAGACAAAAGAATTGGTTGCTAAATGAGGTAAGCATATATCAAGAGCATATTGTTTTCAGTGAAGCACTGTCGATTAGTTTAAATATATAACTATTAAAGCAAAATAAGCTTTTTAATTGAAACTGTTATAATTGAGTGATTATTTGAAATTGATTTTTTTTTAAATTGAGAAGTTGAAATTGATAAATTTTTTATATTGTTTTATTACAAATATCAAATTTAAGATATATCAATTAAATAAGTGATATAAACATTCTTTAGAAAGTTTTTAATTTAATTTTCTATTCTTGTTTTTATTTTTTTCTAAATTTATTTAGTATCATATCTGTCATTGAAATATTATTTAAAAAAATAATTTTCCATAGATAACATTCATAAATAAGTGTGAATTATTTATCTGCAGTATATAATTAATTTAAAAATTGTATCACTCTTTATAAGAACAGCTTTAGATTTATTTAAAATAAAATACAGTAGAACCTGATAATCTGAACTTTTTTTTTAATTTTCTGAAAACTTTTATTAAAAAAAATGAAGAGAAAAAAACAATTATGAATCAGAAACAAAGCTAATGTTTATTCCTAACTTTAAAAGAATATTTGAATTGATATTTAAGATTGAATACAGCACGTTAATTAATAAAAACAAAATTGGTTATCTTTTTTTGAGGTAAGGAACTAAACCTGCTTGACGATGTGAATAGCAGCTAGCTCTTTCTATACTGTTTTCAGAGTAACCAAAGTCAATACTCTACTACCCTTTGGTATATCAATAGTATTTTACCTAATTTCCCAGATAATCAGAATTTCTAGGAATCCAAACAGAGGTCAGCCCATTTAATTCAGATTCGCGAGATTCTACTGTACTTCGTTTATGTGCCGCAAAGCTTCGGTTATGCGTCGTTTTCCCGCATTTTAAAATTCACAAAATTTTTACCTTGGTCGTTATTTTTCTGTTTCTATTATTTTGAGGGCCTTTTTTATTAAAATTTTTCAAAAAAAAATTAAAATTTTTTTAACTAAATGCATGCACTTAAAATTTTAAAAAAAAAAATTTTAAAATAAAATTTTAAAAATTTTTTAAAAAATTTTAAAATTTTTTTTTTTTTTTCTGCTATGAAATTATAACATTGATTGAAATGCAGTTTAGGTTTATATCTTGAAAAAATACTGGTTATGCATAACTGATGCTAATTAAATTGTAATCCTGCAGGCTCTTGCAAGTAATCCTAAACTACAAGCTGATGCTGATGGTAAGTATCTTTTCAAGCCACCTTATAATATCAAAGACAGGCGAAGTTTACTGAAACTTCTAGATAAACATGACCAGCGAGGCCTTGGTGGTATACTCCTGGATGATGTAGCAGAATGTATTCCCAATGTTGAAAAAGCTCTGAAAGTAGGTCATTTCTAATTTACTGGTTTTCTTTCTCAGTTCTATTTTATATGTGGTTCCTTTTCTCATAAAATATAAAAATGAAGATTATGAATTTTTCTTCTGCTCTGTATGTTGAAACATTTAAAATTCTATCTCAATCTATATTAGTGTATTTACCATTGATAAAAATTTTGAATTATTTTTTGTGACCCCCCCCCCCCCCTTTAAAAGAATTTTGAGCTAGGGAAATTTTTGAAATGCTGTGGAAAAAATAACTCTTAAAAATGCTGGATTGAAAAGAAGCATCAAGTTATTTATTTATTTTTCAGTTTGTAGAGAAATTTCTTATACTTGATAGGGGAAATGGAATTGTTGAAAAATGTGTTATATTCATGAGAATAGTGTACATGAATAAAAATCTTCCTACACAACTTTTTTACATTTATTGTTACAATGGGAATAAATTCATACCATCTATAAAAATGTTTGTCCTTCAAAAATTTAAGTTAAATGTAGTAGCATTTCAGTGTTCTCAAATACTGAAATCGCACATTTTTTTCCTTCTGTTAAGTAGTTAGTTTCTAACAAAACAAGCAAGCAGTATAGAAAAGTATTTAATCCTCAGACAAAAATCGCATAAAATGTTCAGATCTTTTGAGTAAAAAATTTGATTTGGAAGATGTTTTTAAATATTTTAATTAATTTTCTATTTTTGGTTAAAATTTTCACAGCAATTGTTTTTTTACCCTAGGAAAATGAGAACTAATTTCCCTTGGAGATCAATATCATACAAAGAAAGCCCCCCTCCCAAAAAAGATAAACACAGAGGTAATAAAAAAAAAGAGCAAACAAATCCATTCTAGTCCAATTTTTTGAGCTAAAACTTTGTTCTAGCCTTGAAAAATGGACTGAATCGAATTCACTCACTCTCTTTTGATTACACCCTTGAGTTTATCTTTGTTTTTTTTGGAGGGGGGGCTTTCTTTGTATGATATTGATTTCTATTGTTCTCTGTTTTATGTTTTGTTGCTGCGATTGTCTGCTACTTAAACATTGTTTAAATTTTATTGTTTATAATAAAAAATTTTGCTTTTCTTGTTTATAATTTAAGTTAAAATTTTATTTTTAAATTTATTTTAATTTTTCTAGTTGATTTTTTTTAATTAATTTTCCTTCTTTGTTTTCTTATTTATATTTTGGAATCAATAAAATAACTTTTTCAGATTATTAGATAAAACAAAGAATCTTTTTGCACATTGTTACTCATAGTTATTGAGAAAGAGTGTCAAATATGAACTTTTTTTTGTACAAGTTATTTAACTTGTTATATAGACTAACTAGATAGTGAAAAGAGAGTCACCTGTGAATTAAAGAGCTTTTTAATTTAATTATAATGTTTGGATTTCAACTTTTTGGTGTTATATATATGTTTTTTCCTAAAAAAACATTTACTAAAATTAGTTAAAATATATTTGTATTGTAATATGAAACTTATATGAGTCAATTAAATTTCTTGTTCAAAAAGTTTAAGTATTTATACATTGAAAACGTATGATCATGAGATTCTAATCTAATGTAATAAAGAGATAAGTTCTTATTTTTAAATGCAAAATTAGTTTGTTTAGCGGAGTTTATATAACACAGTTTCATTGTACTTATTCTTTCTAAAAGTATTAATTGAAAAGAGTCTATTTCACATAAAGCTTTGAGATGGTTTTCATGTTTTTCCTGTCAGTTTACTTTATTTCAACAAGAAAGTGTCTTACTCAGTATGCAAGTACATTTGATGAAACATCTTTTTGTTTCATATTTGTGTATGCATATTTCAACTTTGGTACTTTTATACTTTCAATGGTAATTCTTTCTAAACTTTTAAGTTTGCTCGCTTTGAAATTGAAGTTTTTTGACTTTTGTTTACTTTTGTGTATCAAACCTTAATAGATTGCACTTGCCTGGGCAAATAATATTTATCATTACTTAAAGAGAGGACTTTTTTTTATTCAGTTTAAAAGTAAATTACAAGAATTATTTTTCATAATGCCTTTAGGGTACAGTAATGAATTAAGCTTTGTAGTGATCACATAATATAACACATACAGATACTTCCTATAAAATAATTTTTCTGAAATTTATTTTGAAAACATTTTTTTAATACAATTAACTTTATTGTAGACCTTTGTGCTTTTAAGAGTTGATGAATATTCATTTCATAAAGAATTGAAATTTGTCAAATTTTATCATTAATTGTTAAAAACTTTTTAGGTCCTTGGAGATAGTATTATTGTTATCACACAGCCAATCAACAAGAAGAAAGTTTTATTTTATAATGACAAAAGCATGCAGTTCAATGTTGACGATGGTATGTTGCAAATTTTACACATTCTAAAACAAAATAAAGATTCATTTTGTTGTATTTTGTAATTGCTCTGTTTCTGACAGAAGCAACTTCCATAAGTTCTTTTCCTATATATTATCGTCATCCAGATAAATTAATTTATGAATTTAAATGTCTTTGGAAATTTATAATGTATTATTTTTCAGAATTTCAGAAACTGTGGCGAAGTGTTGCTGTTGATGGTTTAGATGATGAAAAGATTGAAGAATATTTGCAGAAACAAGGTATAACATCAATGCAGGACATAGGAGTAAAGAAAGTTGTAAGTATTTTTTAAATCATAATTATAACTATTTAAATAATGGTACAATGTATTGCACATGCATTCATGGGGAAAAAGTCTTTACTAGCATTTAAGTTTTGAAATCTCGAAAAACCTGACTGCTTATTAAATTCTTGTGATTCATATGTGGAAAGCAAATTTAAGTCATTGAAACGACATAGAATAAATAGTCCTATCAGTTACGTCTTTTTGTGTGAATTCATATGCACTTCTCTTATATCATAGCTCTGTGTAGTGGTAGAGGTGTGAAACAGATATAAATTTACCCAAAATCGAAGGAGAATTCTAATTTGAGATTCCTAAAATAGATAATATTGGCATTAAAGCCTTCATCTGTTTATATTTATTTAATTAATTTTGAAACTTATAACAATTTTGCATTTATCCGTACCTTGCAATGCACATGCACATGCTGCCAACTTTTAATATTTTCAGCTGAAGAACAAAAAAGCATGATGGTATTTTTTTTAATTGAGTTTCTCACCTAAATCCAAGATTTTAATCTTTAATAACTATTTTTTTTCATATTTTTTTCACCATTTATAAAAGGAAATGGGAAAAGTCAACTCGGACTGGTCTAGGCAAATTTGCCTTTTTGTTTCAGGCTGGCTTAAGTTATTAATATTCAGGCCAGGCTGTGCTTCTCTAAAGTTTATGCCCATGCAGAACTCTTCTTTGTGCACCTGTGTAATTCTTTATTTTATAATTTGTATTTTATGAATATATTCATATTAATATAAACCTTTTGTCTGCCCCCTTTTTTTAATTACTACTTAGATGCAATGTTTGCAGACATATTCAAAAGCTATTGAGCCAAGGGAATTGTTATTTATAAGCAAAGCTTTATTAGCACAATATGATTTAACAATATAATTTTACCAAGCAAACATACTAGCTTTCAAAAATCACAGGATGCAGCAGAAAATAGACTTGCTTCTTCCCCGCAGGATGAGCAGTCGGAGGGTTAAAGGAAATAGTACAACAGCATTTGTAAATAAGTATGGTTATTTTCGTTCTAAAAGTTGTTTTTTCTTCTACAATTAGACTCCTGTGCAAAAGAGAAAAAAGGCATCCAACAGGAAGAGCAATTTCAAGAAACTAAACCAACATATGAGCGACATCTTAGAAGATTATACGGATAAAAACTGAAATATTAGTTCTTGTTTGACTGTACGTCTACCGAATCTGAATCATTTCATATTGTTATTTTGTATTTATCTTTCATTTCTAAGCATATCATCAATAAAGAATATTTTGTATATACTTATACTTCTAAATGCTCATGCATTTTGTCTATAAATAATAGTGGGAATTAAAGTAACACGAACACTCTTGACAGGCTGACCTCGTATTTGTTTTAAATTGCTAATTATTATTTTATGCTACTCATCTTATTAATAATTTTTTTAAAATTATTTAATTTTAATAGAAATTGATGTATTTTGATTATCAATTACATGTATTTATTCATTATTTTTGGGGGGTAAATACTTTTTTTAATTGTTTCACAAGTGTAACTCAATATCATGTATACATCTCTTTTCAGACCAAGTCTTTTTTATTGTTTTGAAAACAGTTAGGCAAATAAGATATGGAGCATAAAATTTTATTTTCTTATAATTTAAGAAATTGAATTTCTGTGATTGCTTAGCAGCAGAATGTTTTTAAAGATAAACAGTTTTTGACACCTCAGTTCATTCAAGCATTTAAAGCATTTTGATTATTTGACAAAAGTATTTTAGAGTATAGTATGTTTCAGACATTTTTAATGTGATTTTAAAAGTTCTTCATATTTTTAAGAATAAATTAGACACACTAGAAAATGTGACTAATGTGATACTTCCTATTATATAGTATCACATTAAATAATATCATTGCAAGATTTTTATTACTTATCTTAAAAAATTATATTATGTGTATATGAAATAGAATTTTCTTCCGAGTATGAATACTTTTCATACCTATTACAAAATCTTATTGAAATCATATGAACTGGTAAGACATTTTATAGTTGTTCTTCCAAAATTTTTGCTAAATACTCCTGGTTTTATTTTAGCACAGTTTACTGTGAACAGGTAAAAATTACTTAAGAATTTCATCATTTAATAATACTAGAAATAGAAATGCATCTCTATGTAAAATTAAAAATCCTATGAACTTTTTAATGCATTCTAAAAATGTTTAACAATATATCAAAAAGTATCCTAAATTACATTTTTAAAAACCCAGAAAGAGGTACATTAATTGAAGTTTACAAATATGTGTTGTATAAAACTGAAGAATCATAGTAATATAACATTTTTGAAAATATCGGAAGCGATTGTGTAAAAATTGCTAGCTCTGATATTATGGATTATCGCTTACACAATTTTTACTATTGAAGAATGTATGTCTGATGTTAATATGTTTTATATATATCTTAATTCCATCCCTTGCTAAAACTGCAAAAGGAAGATCTCCTTGAACACTTTCTCAACTTCTTAGTTGTAAGTATAGTTTGGGTCTTTTCCAGTGACTCGGAGCATGGATTATTCACACTGAACAATCCTGCGCTAATGCTTTATTCTGACCATCGTTCTTGATCTATATTCATTTACTCAAAACTGTTAGTATTCAAAATCTATTTATCCATATTCTTCTATGTTGTACGTGTTTCCATAATCTACTTTGCTGTTTCTGTAGTTGTCTGGCACAAAATTCACCTTTAACCAGCTTCTGAAGTAGTGGTTAAAGGTGAATCCTGTTCTCATGGTTTATTCTGAAGTAGTCAACAGGGGCGGCCCGGGCAACTGTCCGTTGTGTCAAAATCTGAGGTGGCGCCGAAGGGGGAAAAATGGTTTTATAGACATGAGAGTTTTGGAGAATCAGCAGATATATTTTTAAAATAAATTTGTTGAATATTATTTCAAATTAAATAAGATCACTGTAGAATCTGAAATATATCTAGAGTTTATTAATTCTCACCACAACGTTGTTAAGTCATATTTGCAGATAAAACATACATATTTTTATGTTCTAAAACATGAGATTTGTTCAACATTTAGAATATAGACATTATAAAATTTAAAAAATATGTTGGTTTTGTGGTGGGGGGGGGGGGGGCCATATTGTTGCCTTGCCTGGTTGGTAAATTTACCTCGGGCCACTTCTGGGTATCAACACAGGGTGACTGCCCATTTTTATCATGAAACTTTATTCAATAGTCTAACAAATTCTAAACAATCATGAAACCTATTCTTGAATTGTCAGTATTACTAAATACAATAAAACTTCTCGCAACCAGCATCCAATTAGAGGTCACTATCAACATGGCACTTTTGAAGCTACAAATTTAATTCTGAAATTTAGGCATATGAAGTAAAAAATAAAATGGATTAACAATCTGGAATCATTTTCATATGTAGGCATAAAGATAGTCATAAGAAGATAGAGAATGAAGATGACACTCGGACTAATTAAGTTAGGTAGATGAAGCAGACAAAAGACTTTCAATAAGATATGCTGAGCAATGCTCGTCTGTCGGGGGTAAGATCCTGTTTTGAAAAGATGCTGATTTGCAAAATGGTAAAGCGTTAATCAGAGAACAGTTACTTTTTTTTTTGCTCCATAATTATTGTATTAAGTAGGTATTTTCTTTGGGCCATAGGCATCTCAAATTTCTAGTTACTGTTCCGATGGGGCACCAAATGACTAGCCCAGGGTGCTAAAATTTGTTAAGAGGGTCCTGCAGTTAATTAATTTACCGAGTAACTATTTCAGTAAATTAATTAATTGCTCATCCGTAACTTCAACTGCTTTTTAACCTAGGCTTGTGACATTTTGTTAGAAAGTTCTCATCAATTACATTCTCTTTCATCCTCATTAGGGTGGGCCAAAATAAATTTTTTTTTAGAAACGCTACAGTGTGGAAAACTTGCCTCTAGGGTAGAGAAGTAAAATGCAAAAAAAAAAAAAAAAATGCTAACATCTGGCGATAGCACATCGACCCTAAACTTTTCGAAAATATACGATTTTCATAATTTTTCTAATAACTGGACAAAAATCAAATAACTTCTATAACAAGTAGCTATAGGTACAGTTTAGTAGAAGAAAGTGTAGGAAAGATGAATGAAAAAAATAATACATTTTACAGTTTGTTAATAGAGCATTACACTAAAAAAAACACGTTTTTTTTTTTTTTTAACAAAAAAATTGACAAATTTCCATTGAAACACAAAGTTGTTTCTGATTGTGTAAAATTTCAATTTGTAATCAAATATAGTCCTTTACTTGCCTTCAGTTTCTTTTGTTACTTTGGAATAAGATTTGCTTGAAAAACTTGGCATTGAAGATCTTGAAAAAACTGTAGTTCTTATAAAACCATCTCTGGAATTGGAAGGGATGGCTTTTTGTGATGCCTCGGTTACCAGCTTCACACATCGTTCCACTGCTTGGGTGTGACATGGGAATTTGTCAAAGTTCCACTCAGCCGCTGTTCCACCTGATTGGACCTTAGAACAAATCTCTTGATTCGTGAATCTTCGCAGCAAAGGTGGTGGTGAAAGTGTTGTAGTGTTCCAGTGAATCATTTCAATGTGGTCTGTAACTAGGAAATTGATTTTTGGTGGTTGGAAATGCCTGATTGACTTTCTTCTAGAAGCTAAGTTTCTAGCTTTTATAATTCTTCTGAAACCTAACTCTCTTATATGATCCCTTTTATCTACTATCATACTCAAAAGCAAGTTTTCTGGATGGGCAAAGAATGCATTTCTCGGAATTACTGGGTCAATAACTTTTAACAAGTTTTCTGGCAGGAATCTTGACGATTTTATAACTTCAAATGCATGTTCTGGTCCATTTGCGAAGTACTTACTTTTCTTAATATGAAACCATAATGCATATATGACTTTAGGCTAAAAGAAACTAAGATCTTGTGTTCATCTTCTGGATTTTCAATGCTTAAATACAAACGGGGAACTCTGCTCGCCGTTGTTAACCATCTTGAATGGGAAAGTGGACCAGGTTCACGAACAGATAAATCTTCAGGAGAGCTGCCTGATTTTATAGCACAACTTATGCCCAGCAGACACTGTTGATCTTTGCTTAAAATTTTCTGTTCAATTTCTGGAATCTCACACTCAACACTTTCAAAATTTACCACTGGGAGTTTTTCACATTTACTGAATTGTGTGCCAATCAGACCACTAAATGATTCTGGCCCAGTCATTTCACCATCTAAATTTATGAACAGACGCTGGAATGGCAATTCATTAAAGTGCAAGAGGCACACACCCCACTGTAGTGGTCTCTTAACTTGTTTTTCAACTTGGCAAATAAACTGTTTTCCACTCCATATTGGTAAGGGTTCTATCACATCCAATTACGTCCAGTTCATGTAATAAAATAAGATAATAAAATTCCAGTTTCAGTCAAATAAGAAAGAATGCTATTGGCAATGTTTTGAGCAAACCCAGAAGAGGGTGCAACGAACACAGAACCTGGTTCTTGTAAAATTGAATAATGTTCCTCTTTTATGGTTCTTCGAAACTGCTTTGAGTAGTGCCGGGTTACAGTATGAAAAATAGCGCGTGGCGCAATACTGCTGATTGGACATGTCTTAAATGCATTAAATTTAGGATTTTAAAGTGCTTTACTTTCTTGGCTTTCTTTTAAAGATTTTTCACCATAGCAGTTTTTTTTTTATCTTATTCCTTTATAACTAATAAAAACTTATTTTTCAATAATATTCAAATTCAATGCTCTACCGCCTGATTTTTAAAAAATTTTACTAAGCTATCTTAGAGGTAAGTTTTCCACAGTATAGCTTTGCAAAAAAATTTTGAAAAAATGAAATTTTACACAATCAGAATTTTTTATTTCAATGGAAATTTGTCAATTTTTGTAAAAAAATTGTGTTTTTAGAGTGTTATGCGCTGTTAACAAATGGTAAAATGTATTATTTTTTCATTTATTTATCTTTCATACACTTTTTTTCTACTAAACTATACCTATAATTACTTGTTAAAAAAGTTATTTGATTTTTTTTTTCCACTTATTAGAAAAATTATTAAAATCGTATATTTTCGAAAAGTTTAAGGTCGACGCGCTATCGCCAGATGTAAGCAAAATATATATATATATTTTCATTTTACTTATATACCCTAGAGGCAATTTTTCCGCACTATAACGTTTCGAAAAGAAAAAAAAAGTTTTTTTCGGCCCACCCTAATCCTCATATCTGCAACTCATATGAAATTAGGGGAGGAAAATCTCGGGACAAATGGAATCTACCTTCACTTTCTGGTTTACCGACAGGATTTTAAAAAAACTAAAAATTGAACCAAAAAATTTACAATTCAAAACTACAGATTTATGAACAACACTATTACATTTTATTCGTTCAACATGTTTACATTTTATTCGTTCAACATAACACTATATGATCAAAAGTTTCCGGACACACATTTTCGGATTTACACAGCCTTTCTGAAGAAATTCGAAAAAATGTGTAAATCCGCAAATTGTCGGAGATTTTTGATCATATAGTGCATTTACATTTTATTCGTTTAACATACAGTTTACATATTATACGGATGATATCTTGATTTCCTTATCCTTCTTTTAATTTCACCTGTTTCCCGTGATCTATCCCGAGGTACCTACGACAGGAAAAATCCACAATTATATACATGAAAATCGTAGAACAGTCTTTTATATAACTACAGGCTATTAAAAATTTTTTTAAAAAAGCACACAGAATTGTTTTCATCACTTGTATATCAGTATCGAATTTAGCCGTGAAGTAGAACCGAAATCATACCGATGCAACCTAAACTGTGCCCCACAGATTGAAAAATCCAATTACTTATTTATTTACCTATTCATTTGCCAAAACACTGACGGGAAGTATCATCAGTTCAAAATAAAAGAATAGGAGCAGCGGCGGCTCGTCAGCTCGGAAACAAGCAGTGCTGCAAAAGTTGTAGTTAATTTTGTGATGATTATTTTGATATATAATGATGTTTTACTAAGAATTGATAGTTATTTGGGTTAATAAAAAAACTGAGAAAAAATTTTTTTCATGTTTTTTGGCTATAACTAAAATTCCAACAAAAATTATTGGTGGCAAACCTCAGAATCGTAATCAGCACCCGAAAGAAGCAAAAAATTACAACTCATCCGGAATTGGATTTAAAAAAACTACTTAACGACTGAACTACTGGGAAAAAGCGAAAAAGAGCCAAATAAGAGCTGGGGAAAATGCAGCTCAAATGAATGCAATTTCAAGCGGAGAAAGGGTTGCTTTTCTCCCGCTTCGCGTTGCTCTTTGCGTTAATATCGGATCCGTAGGAGGGGCAAAAGTTGATGCAGCTCTGGTCTGTCTCTCTCTTAATTCTTGATTGACTTTCCGTCTTCTTTTTACATTTTTTATTCCTTTTTTGCCATTTTCGTTGATCTCTGAATTTTCAAAGTGGAAAAGTAAGCCAATTAGAATAAAAACGAAAATACAATCATTTAAAATAATTTCAGGGGGTTCTGCAGCTCTTATGGACGAGACGCCACTGAATAGGAGAGTCATAAAATATATGGTATCTCTTCTAAACCATTATAATAACTACAAAAAAAAAAAAAAAACCGTGCTAAAATTTCATACATTCAACCTCCCTATCCACGGCAGAAAAAAAATTTTTTTCTTTATGGTTGACTGGTTTAAGAGTTCGATTGGTACGATTTTCTGTGTAAATGAAAAAGAATTCAAGAATAAGACTCCTGTGGCTGATTGAACATTACGGGAGTTGCTGTGCCTATAGATACAGGGGTGATGCCAGAGGGGGGACGGGAAGGATTTTTGTACTGGGTATTCAAGTGTAGTTGATAAATAAGAATCTGGCGAAAATTTGAAACCAATTTCATTACACTCGTCCCCCTTACAGCAGGTCGGGCCCCCCTTTGGGGGAAATCGCCCCCCCCCCCGTCGGGCAAACTCTAACAACCTTCCTTTATAGATAGCTAGCAACTGCACTTTGCCTTGTTGGCGGGTGATGGACCGGATGAGGATATAAAATTTGCTAAATCTTAGCCTCATCCTAAGTCTGTCAGGTTGTCTCAAAAAGGCAGAGAGTTTATATCCTTAACTATTGCTTCTAGACATGTACTTTCAATTACAAAGTTCCATCAAATAAGGTAAGAATTTGTGTGAAAATACTTTGAAATTCATTTTCACGATTGATAATAAAAAGTTACAAAAATTAAATTTTTATACGGCCCCCGTAGAGCAAAAATGTCAATTAGTAAAATGTTTTCCTTACATTCATCTGTTTCCATACAAAGTTGCACTTATTTTTCTGCAAAATTTACAGAGGTATAAGAAGACAAAGTTATTGACTTGACCACTTTTTCATACCTCTCAGGTGAACTTCTTTTATGGCCATGAAGAGCCAGTAACCTCATATCCTGGATAGACAAGAAGGGCACTTGTTTCTACAAATATGTTTCAAGTTACTAGTTCCCGACAGCAATAACTTCCCATATATCAATAACAAATAAGTCATGTTGGGTGCTCAAGGAACAGACAGAGCGTCCCTAATTAACCTTCCAGCTGGAGCACCTGCGCAAATTTTACGACATATCGCGCGGTTGAAATCTAGAAGTTGGTACACACTCTTAAAACGCCGCCAAATCGCCAAAACAATAACTTGACCGCTGCTCTTCATTGACGCCAAGTCGCCAAAGCTCATGAAAGTAATAATTGCATTAGCTTTGGCGACTTGGCATCATTTTAAATGTGTGTACCAACTTCTAGATTTCAACCTGTCGTGCATCGTATTTCATATACACTATATGCCCAAAAGTATCCGGACACTTGCAGATTTTCACATTTTTTAGAATTTCTCCGGAATGGCTTAGCCGACTGCCTTTAAACTTTGGGCATGTAAAGAATAGACAATAACTCACATTTTAATTTGAAGATTCGGTCCTGAGAGCAATTAGGGGGCCGTCTACAAACTGATGAAGACAAAAAAGTTTTCGGCACACCCCGTTTTACAGAATACCGATAACAAAATGAAACTTTCAGAAATGGTAATGTTTAATGTGCATAATATTTACAGGAATTTTTGTGAACTCAGCGCAAATATTTCGGAAGATATAAAGTTTTTCTTAAAAAATCTCAAATTTTCCCACCTGTTTTTTGTTCATAACATCCAGAGTATTCTGTTATATTATACGACACTTACAGAAAAGATGACAATATGTTAGAGAAGCATTTGTGTGAAACTTTAGAAAAGAATTGTTGAATATTACAGGAATTATGAGCATTTTTAGTAAATAGTGTTTTACTGCGCATGCGCGAAACATAGTGTAATTTTTCTTTCACAACTTTAAAGCCAGATATATAGGGCAACTTATATTAAAAAATTCAGTTCAATATCATTAGTATTCAGAAAGATATCAGCATTACAACAAGCAGAATTTTAGCTCCTGTCGAAGAGAAGCTAAAAGATGAGGGGTTGTACACAAATTGATATTTTTTAAACTTATATCTTTAAATAGTTATATTGAATTGTATAGTGGTTAGAATTTGCTGAATACCCATGAACACATCTAATATTCGTAACGAATAAAAAAATATATATGTAGAATTATTAAAATATTTTAAGAAAAGAAATTAATTAGATAAAAAATCGTTTCGCCATAAAATAAATATATTTAAAAATATCGTTTGGCCGTAAAATTGTAATATGTAACTTGTTAATAATCATGTAAATAATATAATTAAAGTAATAAAATTTTTGTTATTTATAGTGCCTAATTAGCTGGAATTTAAGTTATGCACGTAATTGATAAGTGTTCATGGTTCTAACCAGTATACAATTCAATATAACTATTTAAAGATATAAAATTTAAAAATATCAATTTGTGTACAACCCCTCATCTTTTAGCTTCTCTTCGACAGAAGCTAAAATTCTGCTTGTTGTAATGCCGATATCTTTCTGGATACTAATGATATTGAACTGAATTTTTTTATATAAGTTGCCCTATATATCTGGCTTTAAAGTTGTGAAAGAAAAATTACACTATGTTTCGCGCATGCGCAATAAAACACTATTTACTAAAAATGCTCATAATTCCTGTAATATTCAACAATTCTTTTCCAAACTTTACACAAATGCTTCTCTAACATATTGTCATCTTTTCTGTAAGTATCGTATAATATAACAGAATACTCTGCATGTTATAAGCAAAACACAGGTCGGAAAATTTGAGATTTTTTAAGAAAACCTTTATATCTTCCCAAATATTTGCGCTGAGCTTACAAAAATTCCTATAAATATTATGCACATTAAACATTACCATTTTTGAAAGTTTCATCTTGTTATCAGTATTCTGTGAAACGGAGTGGGCCAAAAACGTTTTTGTTTTCATCAGTTTGTAGACGGTCCCCTAATTGCCCTCAGGACCGAATCTTCAATGTAAAATGTGAGTTATTGTCCATTCTTTATATATCCGAAGTTTAAAGGCAGTCGGTTAAACCATTACGGAGAAATTCTAAAAAATGTGAAAATCTGCAAGTGTCCGGATACTTTTGGGCATATAGTGTATATATCGGGTTGTTTTACAAAAATAAATGCAAGTTTTATTTATGTTACCTGTATTTATTAGCGTAATAGTAAACAAAGATTTTATAAATAGAAATTGCACTTAACTTTATAAAAAAAACGATATAAATATGTAATACGATGCACAATCCAAGTATCTCCTACATACGCCCGCCCGCATAAAATCCAATCCCACTATAGGCGTCTATGGGAATGTCTTTTACCACGCCAAGTTGATCATTGTGCCCGCTAGGGTTTCCGTGTTTACTTTGATTGGCGCGAAACTGGGTTTTTTCTTCATCGTGTTCTGAAAACCTTCCATCTTTATTTACAATTAACAACTAATAACAAATTATTTTCAACTTTAAGACGCTCAAGAAGGAATTCATTCTACTTTAAGTTACACACACAAAAAAAACTACTAAGTAGAAATGTTTACATCCTTATAACAGATTGCATCTCTGGGTTGTCGTCGAAATAGAAAAACTTTACAAAGCATTTCTCGCCAAAAAAAGCGAAATATCGCCAAATATTGGCGTCGAAAACACTCCCCATGGGCGTCTACAGTGGGATTGGTTTTTATGCCGCCCGCCCTCTGAAAGGTTAAGTTCGCCCCCTACGAAATTTTGATGGCCAGCAGTAAATTGATTTTTCTGATAACTATTTAAGAAACTCATCTTACCATCAGGCCTGTTTCATATTGACGATGAAAATAGTGGTCACGGTTAAGGTGAACTGAATTGAAATACAGTGGAGTCTCCCTATAACGAAATCGCTTGGTTCCAATTCAAAAATTCGTTATAGAGAAAATTTCGTTATACGGAGATTAGAGATTTTTGCAGTTATTTAAGTAAATGTTCCAAACTTTTCAATAGTGCGATAAGTTCAAATGTTTTTAATTATGATTTTCAATTAAAAATGAACTAATATATATTATAAATTTGTTAAAATTATACTAATTTTTATTGTATAAATAAAATGCTCAAAAGTTAAGACAATTCACCAATTTAGAGAATAATATGTACTAGTATGTATTTACGTTTATTTTATTTGAAAAATTCCGTTATTTCGCATTGCTTTGCATTTCGTAATGTTAAATTTTCAGAAAAATCTTCACATTTTAAGAGTGAGTGGTTCCAGAAACAGGCACGTATGAGCGAATTAGTTGCACAGAAACTATCAACTTTCTTCAAAAATGACAAAAATCGAAAAGATAAAGGTCTGAAAAAATTTGTTATAGGGAGACAACCACTTCGTTATATGGAGAATATTTTGAATGTTATTTAATATTCCGATTAAAAATTTCGTTATAGGGAGAAATTCGTTGTAGAGAGACTTCGTTGTAGGGAGACTATACTGTATGTCAACGGAAAAAAAAATTATTAATTAAGATTTGGATTTGCACATTTCAAATTAAATTTCATTAATTCCACAGTTTAGTGTTATAATAAAAAAAATATCACTAATTGGTTATTTTTCTTCTTCGGTCTGGGTGAAGAGGACTTAAGAGCAGTCTGTAATTTAGATAGATGGTCAATAAACAAACCAAGGCGACAAGAAATCTCTGTTTAATACTTTTGTAAATATCTCGTCTATTTATTTCAATATACAGAATTCTGAAGTTTATACTAAAATTCGATAAGATAAATCTTTTATTATCGTTTTCAAACTAGATCCCGTAAAGACTGTTTTCAAATGATTGCTAAATGTATAACGAAAAACCAGTTGTGGAGTAGAACCGATTGAAAACATTTCATTAATTGCGAGATGTATGAAGAAAGGATATCAATATTACACCAGTTAAATCATTTTACACCATTGTAACTTTGCGTTATGAAGATAAAATGGTTTCATTAATTGCGAGATTTATGAAGAAAGGATATCAATATTACACCAGTTAAATCATTTTACACCATTGTAACTTTGCGTTATGAAGATAAAATGATTTCTTAATTGCGAGATTTATGAAGAAAGGATATCAATATTACACCAGTTAAATCATTTTACACCATTGTAACTTTGCGTTATGAAGATAGAATGATTTCTTAATTGCGAGATTTATGAAGAAAGGATATCAATATTACACCAGTTAAATCATTTTACACCATTGTAACTTTGCGTTATGAAGATAAAATGGTTTCAAAAGCCAACTTACGTTGTATTTCTTCTCGTGCTGCCCGCAGGCATTACAAAGATTTTCCCCTTGGAAGAGTCGGCTTCTCCTCCATAAATTGTCCTTTGTTGTTTGACAGTTGAAACACCTTTTCATTGGTTTCACGATGGATTTTTTTAGCTGGAATAAAAAGGAAATAAGCAATAAATTACATGTTTCCTTCTCAGTGGAAGGGAAGGGAATATCTCTTAAGCGGGGTTTACACGCGAACAGTAGAAAACCGACAGTAGGTTGACGCATGCGCAGAATCATAAAAGTTTTAACTGGGCCACGGCAAGTCTCTGTTCGAACTTGACAGCGACATCCTACTGTCGGTTTTACTGTTCGCGTGTAAACCCCGCTTTAGACATCCAACCAGTGGCAGCTCCTCAAACAAGTAGTGCTTCAAAAATACTTAGTACTGTACAGGGTTTTCCTACTTGAAGATGTTTGAACAGTGTTCGAATAAGGCATAACGTGACCTGCATTTTAATATTCAATTTTTCACTCACCGAAAGCTGCGGAAATATGATGCTTTGAAGATCTGCAACATTAATTTTTTTCTTACCTGTAATGATAATTAGATTGATCGCTCCTTATAAAAATTTTCATCTGAATAATGTTTAAAAAAATTATCTACATACCCTTTTTTGTAATAGTGGCCTCTAACAAAGGAGAATGGATACTCGATACACCAGACATGTTTCTATATTGGCAACATGAAGCGAAACGAAAAGAAAAACACGAAAAAAAAAATGAAAAGAAAGCGAAGAAAAACATAACGAGGAAACGAAGATAAGCTTCTGGTGGAGCGAAAAAAAAAAGAATCTTTCTCAGTTTCGTTGGCCTCGCAGCAACCAGAACTGGCTGTAAATTCAAAGGGAGGAAGGGTTGCTTTTTATCACCCGATTCATTGCGAAATTTGATGCTTTTGAGGGCTATCAGCTTTGCAGCTCTAGCTGTGTCTCTTTTACTTGTTGATTCGTTTTCTGTCTTATTTTCACGTTTCTGTTACTTCCCTTCCCCATTTTCATTGATTATCGAACTCTAGGAATGAGAAAGTAATTAAATAAGAATAAAAACAAAAATATAAGAGTTTAAAATAATTTCAGAGGGCGCTACAGCTCTGGAGCCCAATGGAGGAGCCGCCACTGCATCCAACAAAAATACAGAGTTTGTTATAACTAAAATTCGCTCATTTAGAAGGCCATGCAGCCGGTTCTGTGACTACACATGGAACACAATTTCAATAGTATATAGTACAAGTGATGCGCGCTGTAAGGACAAAACAAAAACCAGTCGGAGTAGTCTCCCCTAAACTTCCTCGTATACTTTCCAAAAAGGTGCTGTTTCCTCACACTCCTGCGTGGATTAAAAAATTCGAACCTACTGTAACCCAGAATCCAATGACTATCGGAAGGTTTTTCATTGTAGATTATAGTGATTGTAAAATATTTAGGTAAAGAATCAAATTCAAAGAGATGCGTCCCGATTAAAACGCATCTATCAGATATTTCCACTCTTGCCGGCTCAAGGATAAAGAGACGTAATCCTTCCGCGTGCACAAAGATTGCTACTAGTACGCATGCGTATGGAGAATCGGATTAGAAAAATTAATTATGCAATTTGAACACCTTTTTTAAAACCAATTGACACAAAAATTGGACACAAATCTACAATTAAGGTAAGAAGGCCACATACCAAATTTCATTTATCTAAGTAATTTTGTTAAGAAGTTATTGCGATTAAAAATATGCGATTATACAGACCGACAGACAATCAACCCTTCGACGGATTTGGTCCAAAATTTGATACGGACCTAGATTCATGATGATAAAACTGTGTACCAAATTTTATCCATCTAGCTATTCAAGTTTTTGAGTTATAGTGTTCACATGAACGCGGACAGACAGACTTCGCGTAGACGGATATTGTCCAAAATTTGACAGAAACCTAAAAATTATGTGTAAAGATCACATACAAAACTTCATCCCTGTAGCTCTAATAGTTTTCGAGTTATCGTGTTGATAGACAGACATAATTCCAATATGGTGTTTTTCGGACTCGGGGAGGTCTAAAACGTGGAGATTCGTCAAAATCTCGAGTTCGAACTTTTTGACGATTACAATACTTTCTCTTTGTATGCTTCGTATACGAAAAAGTAAAAAAGTGCATGAAAATGGCAATTTGAACGAAAAAAAGACTTTGTGTTCAAGATTGAATTTCCTTAAGGTTTTCAGTTAATTTTTTTAAAAATAAGAACTATTCAATTTTTCTTGAGTAAAAATAAAAAAAAAAATAATAAAAAATCTGCAAAAGTCGCATTAGATAATGGCGCAGTGGTACTTTTGATAAAAATTATGCATTTTTTTTTTTTTAAGTTTTCACAGAACGCATCATTTATACTATACACAGTAACGGCTCGTCCATTAGGGCTGCAGAGGTGCAATCAGCCCTGAAGGTATTTTAAAAGCTTGTATTTTCGTTTTATTCTTACTTGATTACTTTCCCGCTTTGAGAATTCAATAATCAACAAAAATGGCAAAGAAAGTAATAGAAACGAAAGAGGAAAACGGAAAATCAATTAACAAGTAAGAGAGACACAGGCTTGAGCTGCAGAGAGTTCTGCCTCTCCGAAGGATCAAAATTCGCGCACTGAGCAATAAATCAGAAGAAAAAAAAAGCAACCCTTTTGGAATTTGAATTTAGAAGCATCTGAGCTGCAGTCATCACAGATCACTTTTGGCGAGCGACTTTCACCTTCGCTTCCTCATTTGGCTTTTCTTCGCTTTCAGAATGCTTGACAGCTGATGATTGCGTTTTGATCTCTTGATTTATGGGTTTCTGTTTCATGCGGCTTCGACAAAAATGTGTTTGGTTTATTGAATATTAGTTTTCTATTGTTAGAAATCACTCTCCGAAAGCGAGATGGTTTTCTAAAATATTATTCAGTTAAAACTTTATATAAGGAGGGATCAATCATTATTATTATTGGTTTATAAGTAAAGCTGAACGTTGCAGATCATCAAACAATCGTATTTTCACAGCTTTCTCTGAGCGAAAAATTGAATATAAAAAATGTACGTGGAACAGCACTGTTTTCCGAGCTCGCCACCTAGCGGCCGTTGGAGGAGACGGCCAGTCCATGTTCTGGAGTCAACGATGAAACATGGTGTTCTCCCCCGAGTGATTGCATATTTTGTGTCCTGAAGTCTTTTGTCCTTAATGTTTGTCTCTTAATGTTGCGTCTTTTTGTGTTTGATTAAAAGTTATTTAAATAAATCAAGACCCCTTTCTTTCATGGCTATTGTTATCCCTAGCAGCAATTAAATTATGGCGCCCAAACGGTTACAAATGCCCAAATGGTTACATACGTCGCATTATGCCGGATTTGAACACTGTTGAAAAACCCAGTACCACCAAAAATTTTTGCAGCGCTGCTTGTTTCTGAGCCAAGGAACCGCAACTGACTACACTCTATTTATTTTAATGATGAATTTTTTTATGCATAGAACCTGCTCTAGAACCTCCTAAATAGGTGAACTTTAGCAGCCATGTTGTTAACTCCACTACTATAATTCATCCAACAAAAAAATTAAAGTTTAGGAACTTAATAAAAAGAGCAGAAGAACAGAAGCTCAAAATTGAACGAACCCAAGAAACAACTGCCTTCCAAATATGGTAACTATAGATCCAACGGTGTGCCCCGGAGAGGGTTTTGGACGACTTTTACATCATGCTTATCGCACGGCTGAATTTCCAGATTAATGTGCCAGCGTAGAAACAATATTATGTTAAGACCAGAGGGAGTGTTCTCCCCTAAACTTTCTCGTATACTTCCCCCAAAAGGTGCCATTTCCCCTTCCCCCGCGCTAAAAAAATTCGAACCTATTGTTACCCAGAATCCAATGACTATCAGAAGGTTTTTCATTATAGTGATTGAAAAATATATAAGCAAAGAATGAAAATCAAAGAGATGCGTAACGATTTTCCTCTCTTACCGGCTCAAGGACAAACTGAAGTAATTCGCTACTCCGTAATGAAATTCCTCTCCGTTCTTCCAGTATGCATACGCGTGGAGATGATGGATTCTCTTCAAAAGTAAATTATACGGACCGACAGACAGTCAACCCTTTGACGGATTAGGCCCAAAATTTTATACGGACCTACATTCATGACGATAAAACTGTGTATAAAATGTTATCCATCTGGCTTTTCAAGTTCTTGAGTTATAGCGTTCGCATGACCTCGAACATACAGGCAGACAGACTTCCCGTTGACGGATTTTGTACAAAATTTGATAGAAACCTACAAATTATGTTTAAAGACTACATACCAAATTTCATCTCCGTAGCTCTAATAGTTTTCGAGTTATCGTTTTCACGGACAGACATAATTCCAAAATTGTGTTTTTCGGACTCAGGGAGGTCTGAAACGTGTAGATCCATCAAAATCTCGAGTTCGAATTTTTTGACGATTACAATACTTTCTCTTTGTATACTTCGTATACGAGAAAGTAAAAATATCACTCCCTTGACTGAAGTGAGGCACTAGATTATTAGTGAATTTTAAGATGACGTAAACATCGCCTTCTTCGGACCAAAAAAAAAAAAACGATCCGGAGAAGTATTGCCAGAAAGCAACAAAATTACGAAATTAAAAAATCCCTATGTCAGTGCAAAAGATAATTTTGGAAACATTTCGAGAATTTTCTGAGGATGCCATTCGAGAATGTTTGGTTGAATTACATGCAAGCAAAATTGTTTTTAATCACGCGATATAAGTGACCTCCTTGTGTGGACGAATACGTGATAATCGATTGGGAGAAAACTCCAAATATGTGTTCGATTCCTCCAACCTTTCCTTTTGTTACATTGCGCGACTATTTGGCTGAGAATCACCAAATGCAGCCCATAGGTGAAAATAATTCTAGGAATAAACTTTTCAAAACTTACATTGTTCCTCGCTCCTACGGCTTGGTCTAACGATCCTGCTGTAGCTGTACTTGCGATAGCGGCGGATTGCGAGCTGCTCCACGTTGCCGGACCTGTACCTCCGCATGTGGCTTCCGGCAGCGGTCTTCCAGCTGCTACCGGAGCTGCACTCCAGCTACTGGATCCTGGTAGCTGTCTGTTAGCGCCGTTACCATCTTCGGGCCCAGCATCTGAAAGAGATAAAAAAAGAGTAAGAAAAGTGTTTGCAGATTTTGAAATCCTAATTATACAGTAGAACCCCGGTAATCCGAACTAATTGGGGTTGACCTTTGTTCGGATTCCAGAGAATTCCGATTATCCGGGAAATTCGGTAAAATACTCCTGATATACCAAATGCAGTAGAGTATTGACTTTGGGCATTCTGTAAAGGCATATGGAAAGAGCACGCGACGATTCGCACGTTACAGTGGGCTAACAAGTTAAGGCCGCGGTGGCCTAGTGGTAAGGCCTCGGCTTTGGGGCCGGAGAGTTCCAGGATCGAAACCCGATTCCACTGAAGATCCACCGTGTATGGGGTTTGTTGCACGCTAAGGGGTCTATTCTGGTACCCCCGGTTGGGTTGGGAGATGTCACTTTTCCCGTTGTTAGCGTGCGGGAAAAGTGACGTCTTCCAATCCAACCGGGGGTACCAGAATAGACCCCTAAATCATACGTAGGAGGCCAAATGTCCTCCCGTTGGTGTGGCGTGGAAGTTTGGAGAAGGGGTGCCAGCTCAGGTGTTGTCCTCACCATCTGGTCGTGGTTCAAAATCACGAGGTCCGTCCCAAAAGAGTCCTAGTGTTGCTTCAAAACGGGACGTTAATATAACTAAACGAAACATGGCTAACAAGTTGAGGGCAAAAAGAAGATATCTGGGTTGTTTTTATTACTTAAGGTGCTGTATTCATTCTTAAAGGCCATTTCGAATGCTTCTTCTAAGTTAGGAATAAACATTAGCTTTGTTTCTGATTCATAATTGTTATTTTTGCTTCATTTTTCAGTAAAAACTTTTCAGAAAATTTAAAAAAGATGTTCGGAATATCCGAAGTTTTGGATTCCCAGATCTCTGCTGTACATCATCGCTTAACAAGTATCACCACCTATATCAATTTTTTGAGATTTCAAAGAGGTGGGAACATGCGATGTCGTGTTCATATTAGATGTTAAAAAAATTCAGAAATATTCGTTAATGGATGCGAAAAATTCAGTTAAATCCTTCTCTTTGAAATTTCAAGAAATTGATATAGGAGGTGTTGCTTGCGTTACCGTTTAGCGACGATATTATGAATAAGATCTAATAAAAAATTTTATGTGTTTTTGCTGTTTCTAGTTTTTGCACTTTTAAAGAAAGACTTATTTAAATATGCTTCCTTTAAGGTTTGTTTTATACATTCGATTTTTTCCCGCATTCAAAATACTATGATACTTTGAGCAAGATATAGTCTCTTTTTCAGAAATATATTACCAAACCAAAATGCTTTGTTCGCGTGTATTTTCTATGAACGCTAGGTAACTACACATATTTTAATCCATTATTAAACCAAATATTCATTATTAACTGAGATGAAGCCTGACCACAACGAAGCGTCTTGATTTACTTATTAATGAATTAAGTTAATTTATAAAGCATATTAATTTTATCCAATAATCTTAACGAATTTCTTTTCTTAAATCAATCCCCAAAATATTTTAATATACATTACAAGGGAAAAAAATGCTCAAATCGCAAAAATGCCATTACTAGAAAAAACTAAGTAAAACATTTTACTCAAAAAACATCTTTTTATACTTTACTATAATAAACAAATATAATTAAGATTAATAAATAAAAAGAATTAAAAAAATAATTTTTTATTCCTCTTTTTTTCGAATTGTATGCCGCGGGTAAAGCAGCAAAGGAGGATGCTATTTTAAAATTATTTAAGAAACCAGCGGGAGTGGTCTCCCCTAAACTTTCTCGTATACTCCTAACACATGTAGAGAAAACTAGAATAATAAAAGACGTCAAATAAACTTCCGTCGCAAGTAAACCAAAGTTGGAACCACGCGTGGTTTGAAGGATCAAAACAAATTCAAATCCCCTGCGCATTCTTCTGCGCAACAGGACCCGGCGAGACTCTCTAAATGTTTGCTTCCTTACAAAATTGCGCCCGAATTGGTTTTTGGCAAACTGCCTAGTTTCGGAGTCCCATCTTCTTTTCACATGTCACCAGTAGGCATGCGCAGGCAGTTAGTTTCAAAACTGAACAAGTATGCGATTATACAGACCGACAGATAGTCAACCCTTCGACGGATTTGGCCCAAAATTTTATACGGACCTACATTCATGACGATAAAACTGTGTACCAAATTTTATCCCTCTAGCTATTCAAGTTTTTGAGTTATAGCGTTCGCATGACCGCGGACGTACAGATTGACAGACTTCCCGTTGACAGATTTTGTCCAAAATTTGATAGAAACCTACAAATTATGTTTAAAGACCACATACAAAATTTCATCCCCGTAGCTCTAATAGTTTTCGAGTTATCGTGTTCACAGACAGACAGACATAATTCCAAAATTGTGTTTTTCGGACTCAGGAAGGTCTAAAACGTGGAGATTCGTCAAAATCTCGAGTTCGAATTTTTTGACGATTACAATACTTTCTCTTTGTATACTTCGTATACGAGAAAGTAAAAATGGACAAAAATACATTTTTCATAAAAATTATTTTAAATTTAAACGCATTAAGAAGGGAAACTTGAATGTAGCGCTATTACACCTCTCGTATTAGAAATACCTTAAGCAAATCCCCTAAACCATATCATTTGTTTGCAGCATTGAGAATATCAAAGGTAAAATATTAGACTTCGAACCATATGATAGAGAATACGCGTTTTGACTTTGAGCTTGCCATAAAAATAATGTGAAATGAGAAACATAAATTCGGATTGCCACTATGATATCCAAAAGAAAACTGATGAAGAATTTAAAATGCAACCAGAAGATAAAAATCCAATTAATTGACTTATCTTTTTAACTTGGGAAATATCTATACAAAATATTTCTATTCTTAGCCTTTTAATATCATAAACTTAAAAAGGTACGCCATTAATTGTTTCCGAGAAGTTGAAGAATGTCTTTATTGGCTTATGCTACATGAAAAAAATTCAAGCTTTTTCAGTGATCCTTTAATTTAAGTAGTTATCTTAAAATAAATTGGCACTTTGAAGAAAGTTGAGGACAGCCGAGCAGGCTTTCCAGTTATAAGTAGAAAAAATCGTTTCTGAGAATATGCGCTTTTTATATTTGAACTATTTATTCTTAACCAACTTTATCTCAGTTGCCGCAGAGAAATTGGTTAAAAATCAATCCCTCTGTATACCGCTAAATTGTGAATTATTTTTGAGCACATTTTAACATATATGGACGAGTTTTCTGATTTGTTTATATTGGTTTCACAGAACTTCCGTGCTGAGGGTTCAGTTTCCGCTTTCCAGTTAACTCTTAAATTTAAGTGATCGTCAAATCCAGTTGGATTCCGTATCCAGCGAAAAGTTCGAATCAGTTCTTTCTTGAGTACACAAAGCGGCAAAAAGAGCGATAAAGAATAACTATGGCAACCTTCCCACCAAATTAGGCTCTTATTTTAAGTAAATATTGATAGCTACAACAACATTTCAAAGCTTTAACATTTTCAAAGTATCTTTAAGCCATAACATTAGAAAACTCCAATTTAAACATTAATTAATACATTCAAACAGAGAGCTGAAAGTTTGAAGATTCCCATTGACTTAACATTATCACTGGAAGAGTTGATGGGTAAGGCGGAAGTCATACTTTACCGCACATAAACAAAGCAGAAAATTCGTCCATATATATATATATATAAAAGAAACAAATGGACATACAAAAGGAAGATAAAAAAAACTTGACAAAATGAAAAATATGGCCAGTCGCTCATCAGGAGAGGAGGCCCGCCTATGATATTAATTAGTGCTTTTTCTGCTAAACGACTTAAGAAAAATCGTAAAAATTAGTCGCTATACCTCCAAAAAGCACCACACACACACACACACACACAACCGTGAAAACGGAAAAATTCTGTATATATATATAAAATGTATTCGTTATTGTAGTCGTTAAATGATTAAACAGGCCGAGTTAAATTCAAATTTTCATTTTATTATGGGAGAGTGACGAAATGTACGTACATCTTCGTTTAAGTTTTAAGCCAAAAGTGAGCAGAAAATTCCTGCTTTTTTTCAGGTAGGGATTTAACAGATAGACACGTGATCAAAGTGAAGGGAATAATAGCTATTTTTACTATATTACGTAAGTGTTTTAGGGAAAATGCATGGCGGCAATGTCGCCGATTTCGAGATTTGCGTGCGCGTGGAAACGATTAAAATATTCTTTTAGTAATAAATATGCCAAAACGAGAGATTTAATATACCTCCAGAGCGGGAAATAGAACGAAACTGGAGTTTAAGAAAAGTGATTTTGGAATACATTAAGACTTTAAAATATATAATATTAGAATTTGAAATAAAATTAAGTGAGATTATTACATATATATATCCATGAGTGGGACCGTCGTGTCCAAGGGACCGTATAAAAAGTTAGAATTCGTAACTTTTTCAGAAATATATTATTGACCGAAAAACATAAAATATAATTCTTCCCTTTATTTTCCAATTGGAACTATATATCTATCTCTAACGGTTTAAAAATTAGCTATTGATCCACGATAAGTGTGGACACCCTGTACATATATATAATGCATTCTGCTGATAATTTTCCTAAAACTGAAAAAGGCTGTGATAGTAAAAATAGTAATTTTGTTATTTTGCTGCTCTAAAATATTATCAATAATATTTCCAATAAAAATATGTTTAAAATACAAATGTTAATTCAGGAAGTCAAAGAACTAGTTTAAATGTTAAAAATAATAATAATAAATACTCACTTTGACTCTTGTTTAACATGTGCGGTCGCTCGGTGGGCGGAAACTTCAATTTAGTAGATGAAGCACAATATTTCTTTTTCGGAATTCCAGAAATATTGTCTACGATTCTTTTCAATTCCAAAAGGGGACTCGAGTTCAATTCATTGCCGTCCGAAGTAAGAGGGGAAGCGTAAGTCGTCCTGGGAGGACTAAATTTCTCAATTCCATTTACACGATTTGCTTCAGAATGATGGGTGGAAGAACTTTGAACTGCTGCATATAAACACGATGACCTCACATTAGAGTTTGCCTGGATATTTTCAGCATTTGATGAAGATGCGCCGTGGTAGAAGTTACTTGTATTCTTTGATAAACTTGAGTCATGTGAAGGTGACTGCTGGATATGTGAATTGTGACCAAAATGGAATGAAGATGTTGTTTCATCAGATGTAATTGTATAAGGTTGAATCCAATCAGGATATGATTCCTGCAGATGATTTAAAGGCCTTTCACATGCAAGATTTATTTGTCCATTACCATTAAAATGTTCATCAAATGAATTGCAATGCACTGCTTTATTGTATTGATTTATCATTGAAGGAGTTGGCTGATTACAAACTAAACTTGAATTCATGTTGCAAGTTGTCCTGAAAATTAGAATAAAATAAATGATAAACTTTGATTTAAAATAGAAGGAAAGGTTTATAAGAATATTACAATTAAATTCTTACTTAAGGGGAATATTTTGATCAGTGTAGGTGATTATATGGTATATCATGCAATGGATAGCAAACCATTATTAGTAATAAATAAATGCCTTTCAGTTAAATAAAACAATTCTGATCATTTAGAGCCAGTTTGAATCCAGATGGAGATATGCCATAATGTGCAATATCTGATTAGGTACTGATCTTCAAAACCAGGGAACTTGAATACAGGGTGTCCACACTTATCATGGTCCAATAGCTAATTTCTAAACCGTTAGAGATAGACATATAGTTCCAATCGTAAAAATGCTTTAAATAATGGGAAGAATTACAATATATGTTTTTTGAGTCCCTAAATATATTCCTGAAAGAGTTACGAATTTTAACTTTTTATACGGTACCCCGGTCCTATCAGCCATATTTAATAAAATATTCTTGACATTCTAACATTTTAAACAAAAAAAGTCCCACTCTTCTGCGACTAAAACTGAGCGAGTTATGGAGTTTCAAATTTCATGATTTTTAACCAATCAGCGGTCTCGTCGAGCAAGTGTTATGCATTGATTGGTGGATCGTCTTCGAGGCGGCTATTGAAATGGTGTAAAGTGGTCTAAGTCAGCGACATTCAAAGCTCCATAACTCGGTCAGTTTTAGTCGTAGAAGAGTAGGACTTTTTTGTTTAAAATATTAGAGTGTCAAAAATATTTTACTAAATATGACTGATAGGACCGGGGTCCGTATAAAAAGTTAGAATTCGTAACTTTTTCAGGAATATATTTATTCACTCAAAAAATATATATTATAATTCTTCCCTTCATTTAAAGCATTTTTTCAACTGGAACTGTATGTCTATCCCTAACGGTTTAGAAATCAGCTATTTATCACGATAAGTGTGGACACCCTGTATATTGCTCAAGTTACTCATCTGTCCGCTAATATGGAAACACTGAAATATATTTATAGTTTAATTGTTTTTGAGGTTTATAAAATAAACACAATTTAATGCACTAAAATATAGAGAAGATACGCCGTTTAATTTATATTTATAGATATGTAACTAGAAATGGCAAAATTTATTAATTGGAAGTTCCAAAAGCTAAAACTTTCATCTAATGTTGATGGTAGAGATAAATAATTTTTATCAATTCGAAAGAAAAATTTCGTTGTCTGTCCCCAAGAGACAAGATTCTTAATCAGTTCCTTCCATCTAACTCTCAAAATAATTCCTTTAAGTGACATTTGTAGGATGAATTTTAGCTTTAACTTTTATCCGACAGATGCCGCCACCAAAGGAAACGTTTTCATTCTTCGTTTTTTTTTTTACTATTTGCCTTACTCTAAAAACGTCATGTTTCTGCATGAAAATTAGAAAATTCATTTATACGTAATAAAAATTTGTCAAATGGAATGCTAAAAAATAAAAATAAAATGCTTAATGAAAAACAAGAACTTACGGAGGTGCCATTTCGCATGACATGGATACTTTAGAAAGAAGATGGGGCGAGAGACAGTGGCGGCTCTTCAGCTCAGAAGCAAACAGTGCTGCAAAAAATGTATAGACCTAAGTTGTAGTTAATTGTTTGCTTATTATTTTGATATATATAATGATGTTATACTAAAAATTATAGTTTTTGAGTTATAAGCAAAAAACTGTGTGTATGTGTGTGGGGGAATTTTCATGTATTTTGGCTATAACAAAAATTTTTGGTGGCAAACCTCAGAATCTTAATCAGCACCCGAAAAACATAAAGAAACAAAAAATTACAACTCCTCCAGAATTGGATTTATAAAAAACGACTTGACGACTGAACTACTGAGAAAAAGCGAAAAAGAGCCAAATGAGGAAGTCGCGCCAAATGAGAGCTGAAAAAATGCAGCTCAAATGAATGCAATTTCAAGTGGAGAAAGAGTTGCTTTTTCTCCCGTTTCGCGTTGCTCTTTGAGTTAATATCGGATCCGTAGGAGGGGCAAAACTTGATGCAGGTCTGGTCTGTCTCTCGCTTAATTCTTGATTGATTTTCCGTCTTCTTTTTACATTTTTTATTCCTTTTTTGCTATTATCGTTGATCTCTGAATTTTCAAAGTGGAAAAGTAAGCCAATTAGAATAAAAACGAAAATACAATTTTTAAAATAATTTCAGGGGGGGTCTGCAGCTCTTATGGATGAGCCACCACTGGAGAGAGAGGAGGGTAATTCAGGATATCGACAGGAGAAAACGGTATCAGGTTATCCAGCAAACAAACTAATTGAGAATAAAGCAACTATCATATAGCCGTCGTTCAGGCAGAAGTCACCAAGTCCAAAATTTTCGATTTTCAGATATATAACGCATCGACATCTCCAATTAATTCTCTACAGTCTGGTAAAACTCGCCAACTTCTTTAAGCTTCCGTTGTTGAGTTACAGGGGTCTATTCTGGTACCTCCGGTTGGGTTGGGAGACGTCACTTTTCCCGATGTTAACGTGCGAAAAAAGTGACGTCTCCCAACCCAAAGGGGGGTACGATAATAGACCCGACAGAGATGTCCGAATTTCACTAATTCCTGAAAGCGTTTTTATCATTCAGGCAGAAATCACTAAGTCCATTTAGTGATTTTAGACAGACTTACTTTCGAACACCGCACCATTGAATATCCTTCTAATAGGACTGAGACATCAAAATATGTTAGGGGAAAGACTCAAGAATTTCATTCATGGTATAAATCCTTTTGCAAAGTTAAAAAAAAAAAAATCTGCGAATCTAAATCCGGAACATGACCACGAAAGTGATTCAGAGAATGAAGTTGGCTTTGTGTGCAAATTTAATAAAGGTGTCTTTAAAATACATGCCTGATATTGCAATAATTATTTGTTACTATGACTGATAAATACATTATGTGGTTAATAGTAAAAATAACTTTAATAGCTAATGCAATGTAATATGCTGAAATGTTAACATAAATTATAATTGTTAATATATATTTATGTGTGAACATTGTAAATGAATAACTTTTAAAATAAATCAAATCGAGGCAGTAAATAAATGAATTCAATTAAGTAATTATTACTGGTTCAAAAAAAGTCATAAACGTAGTCTACAGTTTGGCAGATGAAAGTCACGAAGTCCAGAAAATAAAGGTTAAATTATTATTAATAACTAGAAAATCACCCGTCATGGTATAATGGGTGCAAATTGCCTCTTCATTCGAGATTTCCCGTCAAATTTGACGTGTTTAAATAGATATACATGCGAGAGAAATGTTTAACATGCATTGAAAACAAATAAAATAAACATGTTTTATGACAGGAAATATTTTTATATTTACTTATTATTTACATATTTCTTTATTCAAAAAACCTATTGGTAAACAACAGTCCGTGTGAAGTATTTTTTGTTGTTTAACAATTTTATTATAATTTAATAACCATGACATTCTCAGCTTGTCAAACATAAATCAAAAGTTTTAAATTTCAATGAATTCTTTTTCGAAATTCTAATCAAAACAAATAACTTCTCTGCTTGTCAAACGTTGCCAAAAAATTTTATCAAATTATATCGTCACGATTGCAATAAATAATCAGATGCATTGTGGCGTCCAAACTATATCACGCGCATGATATACCACTGACGTAATTTACTACTTTTTATTAAAAAACGGAAATTAATTTGAAATATATGATTAATATAATTTAAAATATCTCGGGAACTATTGATCATAGTGAGATACATTTTATATCAATCGATAGCAAATTTTATTTCACTATTTTAGAGCTATTAAATTTAAAATTAGAACGACAATTACTCTTTTAAATTTAAAATTACTGGAATTAAGGATCTCTAACAATGAAATAATGCTGTTTAACACCTCGCAGTGTTATGGCGCGAGTTTATTGTTGGTGACGTCAGAGCGTTACCGAGAGACAGATTTGGCCTATTATATTAGTAATATATTTTTATGTGCTAACATTGTGAATGTGTAACTTCTATTTATAAAAATAAATCAAATTGAGGCTGTAAACAAAAGATTTCGCTTAAATAATTATCACTGTTTCAAAAGAAGTCATAGATGCATGCAGTCTACATTTTGGCTGGCAAAAGTCACTAAGTTCACAAAATTTCTCTTTGACGGATTGCTGCAGCTAATTAGAACTTCCAATGAATTATTTCATGATATAAAAAAATCATTAAATTTACTGTAGGAGTTAGAAGTCTATAGAATAATTTTTACTATTTTTCATAACGACTTAAAAGTTTAAATTGGCTATATCTTAAAACTAGATTTTTGGCCTTACAAGAGGAGGGCACGACTTGGGAAATTCAAGTTCGGAATGAAACTTGGCATATTAGTAGCATACCTTCAGCCATTAATCTAATCAAGTGCAATGGCCAGCCAATTCGGAGAAAATGGCCCTCAAACTTTGGGCACAACTTATATACCAGTACGTGATCACCAGCAGTTAGTGGCCAAATGGTTTGCCTACTGTCCGCTTGGTCAACGGTTCGGTCCTGGCAGTGTTTTTTTTTTTTCATTTTTATTATTTCAAATTAAATGAAAAATTAAAGAAATATTTTTAATTGAAATATTAATTATTTTGATGCATAAAATAATTGTTCATTCATATGAGACTTGAATTATAGTTAAAATTTTATTTATAAGCAGTATAATAATTATCAATACATTTTAGTGGTGATGAATGATAACTGTAATTAAAATTGTAATCTTAAAATCATTAAAAGTTTTAAATTATTGGGTTTTTATATTTACAAATATTTCGTTTCTACCTTATCTTGAAAACAAAAGAGCGCAGATGTTAATGCATTGAATACATTTGCGGACGGTCTAATATTTTAATGATCGAATGTAAATAGTCGAGAGCAGCTGTTAATCTATTAAATGCGTAGGCAGATGGTACAAAATTTCAATGATTGAAAAGGGACAAATGTGCAATTGCTTTTACTCACTGTCGTATGAAAATCTTCTATAGTGTTACTCTTATTCCCTTAGAAACTCTGAACAAACGTGATTTTTCACCTTGGATTTTGAAGTGTTTCATATCGTTTTTGATTAAATTAGCATGATACAGATAGTTAAAATATTCTATGAATAAATACATTGCTAGTGTATCAGAGATGGAATCACACAAGAAACATTTAAAGAACCGTTGTTCCTGTCAACAATCGTCATTTATTAATTGTGCAAGATGTCAAAATATTTTTTTCCCCAATGTTTTCATGACAGTTGACATTCTGGTTCTTGTATGCAATTAAATGTAGAAATATGAATTACTTGTAGTAAACGAAAGATAAATTTATAAATGTAGAATAAATTTCTAAAATTTATGAATGGTAAAGCCTAAACAAAAATGTTTCATGATATGCACCATTATAATTATCATTTACTAGCAGTACCCGCACGGCGTTGCCCGTGGTATCATGAATTTCAACAAAATGTTTTTTAAAGCCCACAATGACACAAATATATATATATATATATATTATTGATTTTTACCGCTTATTTCTCTTTGCTACAATGATATTAACTGAAGATAATTTTTTTTTAAGCGACAATGAAATTATAAATTATAGAATTCAAAATGAGTAAAAACAATTATAATTCAGTCAGGCTGACGCCTTAAAATATTCTGATCCTCTTTAAAATACTTAATTGGTGACATTAGATACTTTGAATTAAAGGCATTCAACGAATGATTTCAAATTGAAATTACAGTACCAAATCAACCGAATATTTTCGAAATTTTTTTTTTTTTAGGATTTAAAAGATTGATTCCTATAACCAGGTAAAATATTAAAGAATGAAAACCGATTGAAATCTTAAACGATTTCAAATGGAAGAATACGCCTCGAAAGATACAGACAAACATAATTTCTATAGTATTTAAATATATCCAAAATGAATCAAAGAAGAAAAGAAAAAGAGATTAAATCTTCCACTTCAGGTTTAAACTTTTTAGCCAGATTATGTAAATAGCTCCTTGAAATCAATTTGATTTTTTTCTAGTCTTCTCTAACTAAAGATATAGTCAGAACGTTATTGCTTGCGAACGAAGGGAATAAATCACGGTTGATTTTTTCCCCCGCCAGATGGTATAGCCAAGGCGAAAAAGTGAGAAACGCCTTGCCGGCAATCGGAAAAAATTCTCTGATCCCATCAAAAAATAAATTAATCTAAAATCGTAGAAATAAAATATTTTAACCGTTCTTGTTTTAAATCACAGAAAAATAATTGATTCATTACCAAAAATTTTTTGAAAATGATATCTTTATTAGAACATCAGATGCAAGAGTTTTAAGAATTCCGGAAAATTTTATTTTTGAAAAGTGACTATTTTTTAAAAAATTCTCAAAATTCAGTAAATTACGTTAGAAATTCAAAACTAACTTCATTAGAACGGAAATCGAGTGCTCTTTCCGGTGGCTTATATATTTTTTTCGTACGATTATCCAAAATCATGCTATTGAGAAATTAGCGCGAAAAATCAACCAAAACAACACAAAACATTAAATAAAAAATTTTCTAGATTAAATTTTAAAATTTCGGCTTCGAGGTGCATTCAGTCACCATTACGACTACCTGTGTGCCAAATTTCATGGCTGTAAGTGCGATAGATTCGTCTGGACATCGCAGACACACACACAAACATTGCCTTTTATAAGTATAGACTAGCAGTACGCGCACGGCGTTGCCCGTGGAATCAGGACTTTAACAAAATAAAAAAAAAACGCCCATAATGACATGAAAAAGTTTTGAAAACAAAATCAAAACAAAAGATACACATTTTTTGATTTTCCTGCTTATTTTTTTTTTCGCGCTACAGTACAGAGTACGTTAATCCAAAGCAATATTACAAAATTGGAACATCTAAATGATTATTATACAGCAAGCAAAATATAAATCAAATCCGAAAATAATAATCGAAGTAATTCATTCAGGTGAAGGTCATGACGTATCCTACGCGTCCGCCAATCAAAATTGGCATCAACATTCCAAAGAAGTGCCGCGCGAGGAACTCGATCGAGAAAAATAACTCGCAACGGCCCAGAAAAAAATTAATTTAAAAAAACGATAAAAGATATTTTAACCGTTCTTGTTTTAAATCCGACAGAACCGTTCTTGTTATAAGCTGAAAAAAAATTGAAAATAATAGTGTTATTAGAAAGTCGGATGAAACAAATTTAAAAACAAAACAAGCATTTAGATAGCAAAACGTACTATTTTTTAAAAAATTCTCAAAATTCAGTTAATTACGTTAGAAATTCAAAACTGACTTCATTAGAACGAAAATCGCGTACTCTTTTCGATGGTGTATCTATTTTTGTCGTACAATTATTCGAAACCAATCTATTGAGAAATTAGTGCGAAAAATCAACCAAAACAACACAAAACATTAAATAAAAAGTTTTCTAGATTAAAATTTAAAATTTCGGCTTCGAGGTGCATTCAGTCACCATTACGACTACCTGTGTGCCAAATTTCATGGCTGTAAGTGCGATAGATTCGTCTGGACATCGCAGACAAACACACACACGCACACAAACATTGCCTTTTATAAGTATAGATGACCATTAAAGAAGTGTTTACAATTATTTTACTGCTTATAAATTAAATTTTAACTATAATCCAAGTATCAGATGAATGAACAGTTATTTTATGCATAAAATAAATATTTTAATTAAAAAATGTTTCATTTAATATGAAATAATTTCGGAAAAAATTAAAAAGGAAAAAAAAAAGCCACTGCGCGGACCGAACCGTTGACTAAGCAGACAGTACACAATCGCGCTGACACCTGACACATTTGGCCGTTGACTGCTGTCGACCACTTACTGGTATATAAGCTGTGCCGAAAGTTTGAGGGTCATTTGCTTCCGAATTGGTTGGCCATTGTACTTTATTAGATTAATAGGCGAACACCCTAAAGGTATGCTACTAATATGCCAAGTTTCATTCCGAACTGAATTTCCCAAATCGTGCCTTCTCCTTCTTAGTGACTTCTGCCTGAACGACGACGATATAAAGTAAAGCACCGTTTATACGTCTTTCAAGGGACTGACGTAGAAGAACATGGTGCGGTCCGCCAAGTTGAATTTTTTCCTCGCCAAATGTGGTTACCTTCTTCATTTTGTTGGCAACCCTAAAACTTTGCCAGAATTTCTAATTTGTGCCAGAATTTGAGAAAATTCATGCTAAATTTCATACAATTTTATGTACTATTTGCAATTTTATGTACTATTTAAATTTTTTGGCATGGCTGTCATTAGAATCGCCTAATCTTGAAACCATCCAAGGTGGCGGATATTTGGCGACTTTTTGGATGGTTGGCGCAATTTCCCAGTTTGGCGAGAAACCGCACCATGTTCTTAAGTCTTACCCTGGCGTATAACGACGTATAAATGAAAAGACGTATAATCGAAATTTTACTACACAACTTTGATTATTACAAATTTGATGCAAATTCATTTAAAAGTAATAGTTTTAAAGTTTTTTAAGATGTTACTCGCATATTACTACATAGTAAATTGAAAACGATACTTAAATTTTAAAATTAAAGACTTATAATAAAAGTCAGAAAAATCATACCTATATTGCCTGGCTATCTTGAGTATTAATTAATACATCTTTTATTTTATAAGATCTATGTGCATGAGTTTTGTTAAAAAAATCTTATTAAAAAAACGTTTTAATAAAAAAACCCTTAAAATAATAGTAACGGAAAAATAACGCCTTAAGTAAAAAATTTGTGAATTTTAAAATGTGGGAAACGATTCATAACCGAAGCTTTGCGGCGCATAAACGATGTGTAGTAGAACCAAGGGAATTCGAACTAATTTGGGGTGACCTCTGTTCGGACTTCGGGGAATTCGGATTATCCAGGAAATTCGGTAAAATACTCTTGATATACCAAACGCAGTAGAGTATTGACTCTGGGCGCTCATTAAAAGCATACGGAAAGTGCACGCTGCGATTTGCACGGTACAGAGACAAACAAGTTGAGGGTAAAAAGAAGATATCTGAGTTTGCTTATTCTAATTAAGGTAAGACCCATTCGAATACTTATTTTAAGTTAGCAATAAACATTAGCTTTGTTTCTGATTCGTAATTGTTGTTTTCCCTTCATTTTTCAGTAAAATTTTTTCAGAAAATTAAAAAAAGTTGCTCGGATTATCAGGAATTTCAGATTACCGGCGTTCTACTGTACTTTATGATTGCAACTTTTACGAATGAATCGGGACTGTGACATATAAATGAAAAACGTATAAACGGCGCTTTACTGAATTTGAAAAGCATAACTCTGATCAATATAATAAAGGCGAGAAATTTTATTAAAAATATTAATTATAGTCAATTAAGGATTGATATTATTTAAGAAAACTCGCTAAATTCTGTTATTTGAAATGACAGAGTCAACAGTTATTTAAAATGGTGCGCTTTCTGCATACAGTACAAAATTGCATAGCTGAAACAAAATTATTTCTTTAAAAAGAATCACTTTTCGTTTTTAAAAAGTGATTCTTTTCGTCTTAAGTGCGAAAAAATCCCACATAAATCAGAAAGTTAACTGAAAAATATAACATAAAAAAAACTAAAGAAGAATGCATGACGAAAAAATATAAATCTCCTGAATGTCATGCTTATTAGAAAAGGCATATATAACGAATCTTCAGAAAATCCTTCTTATTTAAACTAACAGACAGGTTTATTCTTCAGACATGACCGAATTTCTGCACGGCAAATAGAACTAAATCAAAAAGTTTTCTCTCAAAATGGTTTTTTTGTCTTTTAGACAGGATTTTGAATCCAATAAATATTTCAAGATAATAACTCTAAACTTCGTTATTTAAGAGATAATTATGAATTGCCGTTAGTATTTTTAATTGGGAGAAAATATCACAGACCAAATAAAGAAATAATAGTTTAGTATCAAATAAGCAAGACATTCTAAATAAATTACGATGGGGAGCAAAAAAAAAATTTTTTTTCATTTGCCAAGGAAATTTTAACGGCTTTAGGGTATGTTGAGGCTGCTGATTTCAAAACTAATTTTACTTTTACCGAATTGGCTCTCGTTTTTGAGATAATGCATATTGTCAACATTTCAATAATGTCTGCAGTAGGGTGGGCCGAAAAAAGTCAAAAATTTTTTCGTGTCACTATACAGCGGGAAAAGATTCGAATTGGTGAGAAATAAAACGAAGAAAAAAGTTAATTAAATTGATTGATATCTACCGCCTCGAATGAGCCTTAAAAGTCCTAAAAAGTGGCGAAATTAGGCTGTTATTAATTAGTTTTTAAAATTTTAAAATTTCTCTATTATTGCATTATCTGTTAAGTACTCAACTTCTTAAGAGTAATATATTTTATTTTATCAAAATCGATCTATAACTTCCTGTCACAGATTCCTTTCAAAGTTTTCAAAAATATGTGGAATTACTTCAATATCAATGTTTAGTTCCTTATCAACATCATAATCTTCACACACCATTTTGTCGATTGAATGCATCAGGGCAATGTACATACACCCAATGAAGTCAAATAAAAAAAAAAAAGAGAACTACAACATCACCTAGAAATTACATTTTAAAGTAGCAAATGAAAAATAAATACACGCCGAGGGGTGACCCCCCAGGCCGGATTGCATAATACCAACCTTTACAGGAATAGGGGCAATAGAAAAATTACTAGCGTGCTGATTGGTCGTTTCAGCAGCGTCACGTATGATGTCATAGATTTATAAAAATAATTTTTTGGAATTTCACCCATCTTTCTCTTAAATTGTTCAGTATTTTTTTATGTAAATTTATTTGATTAAATTATCTCTTTAGTTACCAAGTACTTTTAACCTTAGAATAGAAAAGTAAATCATTAATAAAAGAATCAAGCTTTTTTCTGAAAATAAATCATAATTTCTTAAAGTCATTGATAAAATATTTGTGAAAAATCTTAAGTAATTTCTTGTTATTGAAGTATTAATAAAAAAATGTATAAGAAATACAAAAGTTTAAAAAGTATCAACTTTTTTTTTTTTTTGAAACCTCTCCATCAGGGCTCTCTTTTCAATTTTAATAATGAGAAGTTGTTTGGAACTAATGCATACAGATACTATAAAATATTATATATGTACGAGAGAGAAAGAGTGACCATGTGTAAGTGATTAGTTTCAGTTAAGGAATAAAAAGGACCAAAAAGAATTCATAACGTTTTCAGATCAGCAGATAAATGGAAAAAAATGTTTAGTTATTTATTATTAATTATTTATTATTATTTATTTATTAGTATTTATTATTATTTATTTATTAGTATTTATTTATTAGTATTTATTTATTATTTATTTATTATTATTTATTTATTATTATTTATTTTAGTTATCTCTTTCTCAAAACGAAGTCTAATTAAATTACTTCCTTTTTCATTACTTAAATTGCAATATCAGGAAAAAAAAGTTTGACAAATTGAAAAGTCAGAAATTATAAAATAATTGACATTGCAAAATATTTGCATTGAAAGTTAATGGATTTCAATTTAAATTCGAATGAAAGACTCCGTTTTAATTTAAAAAGAAAATTTTAGATATTTAATTAAAAATAGCAGTTTTCATATTTTGCTCAGAGATGGCGCCACTATTTATTTTGTTTCATACTGAATATTTCAAGCCATTCTGTCAAGCTCAAATTTGTTGTAGAAATATTGAATTTCATCGGAAATAACAAAGGTATTTTCGTTAGTAAAATTCGTTTAAAAAATCATATTCTTAGGTACTAATTTGTATTCACAGAGGATAAACTTTAAATGTACTTTGATCATCACTGTAAGGCAACTGGACAGTAAATCTATGACATTATACGTGACACTGCTGAAACAACCAATCAGCACGCTCGAAATTTCTCCATTGTCCCTATTCCTGTAAAGGTCGGTATTATGCGGCCGGATTATGCTCTTATTATCTTAAGACATTTTGTCGCTTAACGTGGTCGTCTAAAAGTTTTTTACATCGACTTCCAACACTAGATGTCGCTGATCGCAACTCGGCGAAAGCGATTTGCCTACGTTTCTTGTTACCCTGCATTGCCTTCTCAGAGTTGAAAAAATGTTGTGCGCATGCGCTCTGATTGAATCTTGGAAAATTTTCTCTGTACATAACGTTGACGATATCATCAGAGCGCATGTGTATTACTACGTAGTTGTAATCGTGTATGGGTAATTTCGTTTACGCGTGAATAAGAACAGAGGGGGGGGGGGCTTATCGCAAACAAAATAATACTAGGATGTTTTACGGCAGGTTCGGCTACTTTTTTTTCTTTTCTTAAAAAGCCATTTTTAGAATTATATTTATCAAAATAATATTTTTGAGACCGCCAGTCTGTTACTCGAACTGTAAAATATGTATTTTAAAAATTGAATCTAATATATTTTTTTGTTGCTAAAATTAATTTAATTTTCCTTTTTTTTAAGTTAAGAAAATACACTGCAATTCAATTATGTATTTTGAATTTTACAATAGCTGTAATTATAATCATAAGGTATAATTATTAAAGTAAAAATAACCGATTTAAAACATTCTTACATATAAATTATCATTTTTCTTTTGTCATGCAGTATGCTTGGACTTCAAATATGTTATATGCTTAATTTGTATGAACAATAAAATTAAAATATATACTTAACAAAAAAGGAACACTATCAAGTTTCTAATGAGATTTTGTTGCTGAAATGAAGTTTTCATGACACCGTGTCAAGGTTTTTTTTATCGTAGTTAAATTTAATTTAATTTTTTATACGTATATTATTTACTAACATAAAAAGAATAGCAATTATGCCTTGAAAGAACCATGCTTTACAGAAAATACTTTAAAGAAAATTGGAAGTTCAAATCAATCCACATTTTACCGGCAATATATGAAAGCCGGCATTCTATAGAATGCAGAAAACTGAAAGGCACGAAACGAAATCACGTTTCATGGGCATTCAAATGACAAAGCGGCAAAGTCTGAAAGAAATCATCCATTCGATTTTATAAGAAATAAAATTAAGTGCAAATCAAAGTAAAATTCTTTTCTTCCTTGATGTAACATGTAGGTTCACATTTTATTTTGTTTCCTTTACTAAAAAAGACAAAAACTTCGATATGTATAACTTTCAATTTACTTTACGTATTATGAATAAAAGATTTTTTATGGCACTTTTTTATTTTTTCAAAATAACGTTTGCATTTTTGAGGAATGCACGTCTTGTAAATAATAGCCTTATGATCTTTTTTCATACTTTGCCTAAATAGCATTTGTCATTCTATAGAATGGCTAGGTATTATATACAATGCCTATGGAAAGTATATAATGATTATCATATTTCATACTTTGCCTAAAAATGCCCGGACTTTCTATAGAATGCCGGCGTTTCATACATTGTCAGTAAAACCTATAAGAAATAGAAAAGTGTCGTTTTCACACATTCTGGATTAGCATACATAATATATATCACTGTTTTTCCTAGCGAATTAAAGAAACCAGATTCTATTGAAGATCCGTCGTGTATGGGGCCTATTGCACGCTAAATTATACGTAGTGGCCAAACGTCCTATCGTTGGTGTGACGTGGAAGTTTGGAGAGGAGGTGCCAGCTCAGGTGTCGTCCTCGAAATCTGACGGTGGTTCAAAATTACGAGGTCCGCCCCAAAATAGCCCTCGTGTTACTTCAAAACGTAAATATAACTAAACTAAACTAAACCTACCGGATTAAATATGATGCATAGATGATAGGCCAGGAAGGGGAGACGTGAATAATCTCTGATAAGGTAGAACCATGACCGTCTAAAATCCAAAATATTGTTTTATTTTTTTTCCATCTAAAACGTATTTCTGTTCGGCATACCTCTCAAAATCTTGTAATATAAATGAAAGTAAAAAAAAGGACTTAAATATGCAACAATATTTAACTCTGACAAAAAAAAAATTAATTTACGACATAAAAACAAATTAAATTCCAAATCATTTTAATGCTGTCTTTTCATTCAATTGAATTCCTTGAAAGTACAATCCGAAGCTGATAATTTTATTTTCATAGGATTTGCTAACAACGTGACACATATCTGAATTGATATCATTAAATATTATCAATAATGAAATAAGTAAAAAGAGTTAAGAAATATATTTCAATTATATAATTAAATTCAAAATTATAAAAGAAAATTACGAACTGTTTTACTGCTACAATTTTCATTTAAAGCATTTATAAAAAATTAAAATTAATATCCTCATTCCATTCTTTACTTGCAAGCAAATTTTTTTTACTTTTTCGTTTACGAAGTAAATAAGGAGAAAGTATTGCAATCGTCAAAAAATTCGAACTCGAGATTTTGATGAATCTCCACGTTTTAGACCTTCCCGATTCCGGAAAACACAATTTTTGTATCATGTCTATCTGTGAACACGATAACTAAAAAACGGTTAGACCGAGAGAGATGAAATTTGGTATTTGATCTTTACACACAATTTGTAGGTTTCTATTCAAATTTTGTACAAATCCGTCCGTGGGAAGTGTGTCTGTCCGTGTTCATGTGATCACGATGAGTCTAAAACTTAAATAGCTAGATGGATAAAATTTGGTACACAGTTTAATCAACACAAATGTAGGTTCGTCACAAATTTTGGATCAAATCAGTCAAAGGGTTGACTGTCTGTTGGTCTGTATAATAGCATACTTTTCAACACAATAACTCCCACACGCTATGACTTAGATACATAAAAATTGGTGTGAGCTCAGCTAACATTAGTTGCAGATCCGCTCTCAATTTTTCTTCCAATCGGTTCATACAAAAACTTTCAAATTGCATATTTGGTTTTCTTCCCCATACTATGACGCAAAAAAAAGCCGCCTCCCTAAAGCTAAACCAAAATTCTTGATTTTTATCTGAAATCACTACAACTATTTGCTCTTGATTTTCATTTAAAAAAAAAGTGACAACATTGCTTTCTTTTTTTTTTTACCAAAATTAAATGTTAATAATATCTCGCTCTGCAAAGCAGAATTAAATGTGTCCAAACTAAAGCAATGAATCGGTAACAACAGGGACGAATCCAGGGAAGGGGCTATCGGGCTGCAGCGCCGCCCGCCCCGAGCTAAACCAAAATTCTTGATTTAATTTCAAATCACAACAACTGCTTGATCTTAATTTTCATTTTAAAAGAATAGTAATAAAACCGTGACAACATTGCTTTTTGGCTTGACAGGCTCGAAAATTTTCCTACTTTTCTAGCCATTCTACTTATACTTGTAGCGCTGACGCGGTCGAAAACATTTTTGGCTAGTTGTTTCGTTGCATTTTTATTAAATTATCGAAAGTATTATAGTGTTCTTTATGATTCTTATTGTTAGGTGAGTCAAGTCTGTAAACTTAAAGTGTTTTGGTTTACATAACTCATGAGGTTTGACATTCGTCACTACGACACAAAATTTTTATGACCTCAGCCACCCCCCGTCCCCGACTCGAATCCTGGATTCGCCACTGGTTTTTACTCATATAAATGTTAAAAATTGTTATTACAGAGCATGTATTCGACAGTCGTCTCCCCATATTTTCTAACACATCGATCTTTTCTTTTTCAGCTCAGATAAACAGGTCGCATTCTTTTTCTTTTCTGGCCAATAGAGTTGGATAAAGAAATACCTATCAGATGACTCGAGGTCTTCTCTATCTTGTGGCGGCTCATCCATTAGGGCTGCGGAGCTGCAGCACCCCCTGAAATTATTTTTAAAGCTTATTTTTCCTTTTTTTAAAAAAAAAACCAATTAGGTTAAGTTTTCTCATTGAAAAAGAAGCAAAAATGAATAAAGAATTATGTAAAGGGAAACTACTATTATCGTTGAAATTACGTGATGCTGATGTATTTCTAGGTTTTAGCCTATTGTCACACACTTTTAGTTTTAAAATCGGGTCCATAAACAAATTTTTTTAATAAAGTGTTTATTATTGCAAAAGGAAATTAAGCGCCAGTTATATAATTGAAAGTGAAAAAATTACTTTTTTCTACAATTTTTCCTAAGAAAGCTTTCCACGACCGTAACTCTACTTTGCTTATCATGATTTTTTTCTGTCCTCATAACAAATGACGGCTATGACCACAGCCACGGTTACAGCATGTATTTACTTTACTATTTCAGAAATTGTTCCTATAAACAAACCAGCGGGAGTGGCCTCCCCGAAACTTTCCAGCATACGACCAGTAATGTGAGGTGGGTAAACAACCGGTGGGTAGGTAAGTATTTTTTGGGTATTTACCCAAGGCCTGGTTATTTTGAGAAAAAATTATGAATGGTGATTTGCAATGAAACATACAAAATTTATGAATTCTCAAAAAGTTAATATTTTGCAAACAAAATTGCGTATGTTCCCAATTTTTACGAGCGCTGTGATATCACAACTTTATTTAACGTTTTTGAGTACAAAATCTTACTAAAGATATCACACAAGATTTCACCATACCTCTGATTAATCACAGGCGTCCCTATGAGAAAGTCAGAACGAAGTTTCGTTTTAGGGGGTTGCCATAATTTCTGAAGTGCGTGTTTGCCGCTCGCTACAATCTCCTTCGTAGACCGCCTAGGTAAAAAGTCAACCATACTAAATTGAGTGAAATAAACGAAACGTTCGCCAACACACAGTCGCAATGTACATTTTGAACCAAATATGCAATTTGAACAACTTTTTTTAACGAATTGAAACGAAAATTGGACAGAAATCTAAAATGGGGAACTTCAGCATTTTTTTTTATTTTTTAAATCGATTTAAAATGCTTCGAAACGAACAATAACATTAAGAAAAAAATTCTAGAGAGTTTTTTTTTTTTTTTGAATTTGCAATCAAAGTTCGCCTCTCAGAAAACGCGGGGAAAACGATCCATTTTGGCGCGAAACGGGTCTGACGTTAAAATTGCCAGACAGGGGAGAAACACTCTTCCTTCCCGTTTTCATTGTATAGAGATTCTCTTTTTTTCTATACTTTCCGACTATCGCATCAGATAAAATAATGTCGGAAAGATACAAGTATTGTATTGTTCCTAAATGTCGTAATACAACTGTAACGGCACCCGATAAATTATTTATCAATGTGCCAAAAAATTATGTTATTCGCAAAAAGTTGTGTAAAGCGATGAAGAGAGATTCGAATCTAAATCCGGAATTATCAGCAAGCAGCATTCGTCATGTCTGTGGAGATCAATTTGATGCGAGTTATTAATCTATATTATACCTATTAAAATTGTATATCATGAAGCACAGTAAATTCAGAATTCGATATCTTTTTTGTTCTTAAAAGAAGTATAAGGTGAGGTTAACAGCAAAAAAATTAAGATATTTTAAAGCAAATAGTTAAAGTTAATTAGTTTTTTCCCATTTGATTACATGGAATTTATTTTTTTACCCTTTGAGGGGACATTGCCCCTCAAAGGGTAAAAATATAGAAGATCCCATCTTTTTTAAGAATCTTCTTTTTAAAAAAACTTGCTCATGTTATTTTATAGCATAATTTTTTTCAATGGATATTCGAATGTTTCTTATATTTTTTTTAAAAAATTACTAGTACTATTGAAAATTAACAAGAATATCTTAAAAATTAGTTTAAATTGATGACTTTCTTAATAATAAAATTCGTTTGCATTTGTAGTTCAACAAAATAATTCGCAGAATTAACTTTTGATGCAAAATAAATTCTTTATATTCAATGAATGCATTAAAATCAAAGTTAGTCTTCAAAAAGTTAGTTTGCTCATCAATTATTATAGTTGAGAAAAGGTGGGATAAATTTATTTCATTTCGCATCTCGAGTTTGTTGATGGCAGCACTTAAATTCCTATTCCGGTAACTGAATGCATTCACGGGAAGGTCAAAACAACTTTTCTTATGAGATAATTAACGAGCCGGCGTTTTGTGTCCAGTTTCTTTGTCGGAACTGAATAATTACAGACACATGTACTGACAAAACATTTGTGTTACTTCCCCTGTTATAAAATAAGTAAGCGATCAGGATTTTACTGATAGAAAGTGAGTAGCTTGCTTTGTTCCGAAGCTTTCAAAGAGATCCATAAAAATACTACAGAATAGAGTGTGTCACATTTGAGTGCTGATTGTTGGAAAATCTGTTTCATTCAGAGAGATACACATTCTTTCAAGGCATTTTCAAATAAAGGGCTGACGATACGATTCGCGGAAGAGTCTCGGGGAATACGGAAGACCATTGATGGGCGGTGGGACTATGTCATCCCACCCCTTGTGAAAAAAACTAAAAGCAGAAAAAATTCTTTATTTGTAAAATATTTTGTGAAATTGAACGCTGAATGGTAGAAAAGCTAAAAACTTCACTTTTAAAATGTTAGCTGGTACAAACGCCTCGATTCAAAGCAGAGTACAGAACTAGTGAAAGAGAAGTATGCGAAGGAAGGCACCCTCGACGTCAGAATCTACTCGGCCAATGAGAGTGCGTTTCGGATTGCATCATGATTCCTGCTATTTCAGTGCATCTTTCGCTCTCAATATTTAAATAAGTAAATTTTTCTGTAAAATTTCACTTGCATATTTGAAATTAGAATGATTTTTTCTACAAATACGGATGGCTTTCACGTGTTTTTAAAAAATGCTGAAGTTCCCCATTAAGGTTAGAAGACCACATACCAAATTTCATATATTTAAGTCATTATCTTAAAGAGTTATTGTGTTCACAAGTTTGCGATTATACAGACTGGCAGACAGTCTATCCTTTGACGGATTTGGCCCAAAATTTTATACGGACCTACATTCATGACGATAACACTCTGTACCAAATTTTATCCATCTAGCTGTTCCAGTTTTTGAGTTATAGTGTCCACATGAACGTGGACAGACACCCCGTAGACGGATTTTGTCCAAAATTTGATAGAAACTTACAAATTATGTGTAAAGATCAAAAAAAAATTTCATCTGCAGCACTAATAGTTCTCGAGTTATCGTGTTCGCAGACAGACATGATTCCAAAATTGTGTTCTTCGGACTCAGGGAGGTCTAAAACGTGGAGATTCGTCAAAATCTCGAGTTCGAATTTTTTGAAGATTACAATAATTACAATACTTTCTCTTTGTATACTTCGTATACGAGAAAGTAAAAAAGAAAAGCTTTAAACTCCCTTAAAAAAATCCACTGAAAATGAAGAAATAAATAAATTTTGGAATTACAATTAAATCATCACTATCCCCTTGTAGATGAATCAGCATAAATAAAAAAAAAAGGAAACCGCTAAAAAAAAGCTGTCTGAGAATGGTTTCGTTGGCGAAATATAAGAGTTTATTAGAACGTTTATCAAAGTACGCTCATAACTCAAATTAATACAATCGCCTAATTAAATATACTTTCGGTGACAAGTACAAATGCCTTTCAAGACAGTTAAAAAGTGAAAAAAATTCGTTATTATATAATATAAATGTTATATGAATACTATCAAATCTAAAAATAAACTTATTTTTAAGATTAAAATTGCTGCAGTTTTCACAAAAAATACGGGAATTCAATCTCTAGAAAGGCTCCCCATGGAAATATTCCTAAGATATTTCAACAACTAACTTTTAAGCGTAATGGATAAAGGTAACGCTTTCCATCGGGTGAATTATGTTTTATATTATTTGATATTTATAAAAAAACTATTTGTGGTAAGCTTTCCTAATTTTTCCGATCTTGTAGCTGTACTGAAAAAGAGCTTCAAAGGTTGTCACTGAAGCAATCTGTCTTTAAACTTTCAAATATTGCTCTGCACTGTTCCAAAATTTTCGCGTTTTTTATGTATTTATGTCAACTACTAAATCAGAAATAAGCATAGAAATTGATTTTAAATATTATTGATGCCATTCAGTGTTTGCTTCTTTAAATGTTCCGATGTATTTTAGAGTGTGTACCCGCCCACTTAAATTCGATGATTTTTAATAAAATTTTCGAATTCATCGTCGACTAAATTTTTATTAATTCACCTCTGGGAGTTACTTTTATCTTCCAACACGTTTTTTCGACTCCGACATTATTTTTTGCGTCATTGAAGAGAAAAGTGAAAATTCTTCACTGACATAGATGATATTAAAAAATAAAAATTAATGAAAATTTCGGGGCTTTTATCGTTGCTAATTTTTAGGAATTTTAGATGAAGATATAGTACAGCAGGGGCTCCCAACCTGTAGTACGCGTACCCCTGAGGGTACGCGAAGGACCAGTTGGGTGTACGCGGAATCAAAATTGTTAATGATGGAAACAAGAAAACGTAAGAGAATAAAAAAATTGTTGAATTTTACTTCTCCAAGTGAATACTTGCTATTTAATAACTATACCAGTTGATTATTACGAAGTGCAATTTTTAAATATCCTTATAAGTTAAAACGAAATTATTACAAAACTGGTTTCTTTTTCTTTGGCGTTGAACTAATACTATGGTAAAAACGGAAGAAAATGTAAAATCAAAAATAAGTTATGCAGGTGTTATTAATTCGAGTCATTTCACTCTTAAGCTAATCTAAGCCCTTAACACTATCAATAAAAACTTCTTTGCATAGATGAAGGGTTGGGAGCGCATATGATAGTAATGGGTAGGCGAAAACAAAAAGAATAATCAAGGGAGGGAAAAAAGAATGGGAATCCCTGTAGTATAGAGATGATTTAAGATAGTCTCAAGGTGTTGAAACTTGTTGTTAAATTCACTTTAATGTTGAAAATTTATTGAGAATAATTATTTAAAAAAATAAGAATTTTAATAGACCACGTTTTTAAAACGGACTAAAAAGTATAAAATAATTTCTTCTTGCCCCATACAGATTTATAACCCCATACAGATTCAAAACGAAAAACGTGGGGCGCATGTAATAGATAATTCATGTATAAATAGTTTACTTCAGTCACTAACAATTTTATTGCAATGGAAATGATATGAACTGTTGTGTGAGCTATCTCAACGACAGCTACTCTCTACACTCCTTACTATTAAATATTGCATGCGCCCCACGTTTTTCGTTTTAAATCTGTATGGGGTTATAAATCTGTATGGGGCAAGAAGAAATTATTTTATACTTTTTAGTCCGTTTTAAAAACGTGGTCTATTAAAATTCTTATTTTTTTAAATAATTATTTTCTGCTTTTTAGTCTTCTGTGTGTGAAATTTTGCAATCGATTTTAAACATCTTGATGAGATTATGACGGAGACATGTGACAAATTTCAGGTTTATTTCAGTTTCTATTCACCTGATCATAAATAGAAAATTGTTATTTTCCTGAAAAAGTAAGTTATGTGACGCAGAGACCTTTGAGATATAATGAAAAACGTACTGCGCATGCGCAAAGATATGGCTAAAATATGGGGGTGCTTCGATGATCCCATGGGCCATCCATATACCCAAGAACCAAGTCTGTAATGTTAATAGTTTTCGAGATATAATGAAAAACGTACTGCGCATGCGCAAAGATATGGCTGAAATATAGGGGTGCTTCGATGATCCCATGGGTCATCCACATACCCAAGAACCAAGTCTGTAATGTTAATAGTTTTCGAGATATAATGAAAAACGTACTGCGGATGCGTCATGCAAAACATGAAATGACAGACAAACGGGCAGACAGACAGACAAGAAAGCGAATTAATAATGCATTGTCATCTAGTTCTGAACTATGTTTAAAGTTTCAAGTCTCCAGCTCATCGGGAAGTTAGTTTAAAATCGATCGCAAAATTTGTACCGAACAGACAGACAGACAGACAGACAAGAAAGCGAGTTAATAAAAACGTGTTAAAAAAGGACTTTTAAAAGTCGCAAACAATGAAAAATAATAAAATAATCTGTAAAAAAATGATGTAATTTCCTTAAGCTGGGATTAGACATCATGAAAAATCTCAAATTAGATAGATAAAGAGCAACTTCGTACTTTACAGAACGAAATCCGAAGTCTCACAGAAACGAGACTCGAGTCTTCGAAAGATTCTCCCCAGCTCAACCTTAACCTCCGTGAACCCTCCTAAGACTGCGTGTTTACATAAAACAATTTATGGCTTTCAGGGTCCCAAGCGGTTCTCTACCGATCCTCAAGAAATTAAAGCTATTTGCCTACCTCGAAATTTCGATATATGTCGCACTACAAACCAAAACTGGACCACTATTCGTTAGTGTGGAGTGGAAGTTTGAAGAATGGCGTGACAACTCAGTTGTTCTCGTCATCTGGTCAACATTTAAAATTACGAGGTATGATCCAAAACTGCCCTCGTATAGCTTAAAAACTTGATGATAATCTAATATAAAACAACGCTATAACAGAGAATAGACAAAGAGTAAGTTGGAAATCTAGCATTGACATTCCTTTATCTTGAAATTTCGATTATTTCTAGAGTCAATGCTTGCTAGTTATAGCAGAAAATAATATCCTCACGTTAGTGTGGAGTGGAAGTTTGGAGAATGGTACATTTAAAATTTAACGTTTAAAATTATGAAATGCGTTCCAAAACCGCCCTCGTGTAGCTTAAAAACTGAACATCAATCTTATATAAAACAACAGTATAACACATCAGAGCAGACGCAGAGTAATTTCGAAACTCCAGTATTATTACACTGATAAGAGTTTTATCTTGTAATTTCGATTATTTATGGTGATAACTTCAGAAAATATTATCAGAACAAATTTCATCCATTCATTGATGCCAAGTTTACATACAGCAACAAAAAGTGTAAATAATATTTCGCTACTTTTTGGCTCAAAATTTTAAAATGTAATCAAATTTTGAGATTCTAAAATTATTGCGCTGAAATTAGATAAATTCTGAAAATAATGATATCAAGCAAGTAAATATAGAATTAAAATAAGCTCGATTATGATGCTTTTCATAAATATTTCATAGGTTTCCGCTTTTCGTTATAAATATATAAATAGAGAGAGTATACTTATTCTCCTACAGTTTTGGTAGATTCCTTCGAGTCGACAAAAAATAAGTAAAAATTAAATATTCGCATAATTGATGTATGTTTCATTTTTAAACACAGCGCGAAATGACCCATATTAAAAATGAAATGTAAATATTTTTTTATTTTCTAGCAAATGAAAAAAAAAGATTCTAGAAATATTTTCTGCATTTAAAAATATGGGAAATTTAAAAAATTGTATTTGATAATTTTAGTATGATTCTATTTGAAAATTTTAGTATGATTGTAATCGTTCTTTAAGCTCTATTAAATGTTTATTTGTACGGAGAAGAATTTTGTGTTTCTGTAGCTGTTTTTATTTGTAAGCACAATTCTTATTTTAGTGATAAATATTTACTTTCTTTTTCTTTTGAGTTTAGTACCCGAGGGTAAAGTTATCGTTTTACACTTTCAATAAATAGCACGTTTTTGTCTTTCATTATTGTATGGCAACTTTGAAAAAGGGGATATGATTATTAGTTTCAATGAAGAAAATAATTTATGTAAGTAGCCACAAATGCTAGAATAACTATCAAAAATGATCTTCTATACATTATATATAATCAAATCTTTACATCTTATTTCAATCAATAAATTTATTATTGATAATAATTACAAGTGTATAGACAGTGATATAGACGGAGTTAACTAACGTATATTATAAGAGCACTACAAAAGAAATCTGGTTAATTGCAGCAGCAGAAACTGCAGAGAACGACTCTCCTTCTCTATAGCAGAAAAAAAACAATATCAATCAAACTTTACTGTGGAGGAGCTGTTCTTTCTTTCAGAGCCTTAGACGGAAAAGAAAATTTAATTGCGGCGGCGGGGAGACACCGTTCTCAGGAAGCGATCGTTGTATTTAAGGTTATCCGCATGGGCACATGATTACTAAAACACACGGACAAAATATCGGTTTCAAAAAATTTAGTGATTTTTCATTAAAGAATCTTTAATTGTTGAGAAGTATTGTTAAAACTCTTCATGTGCACTTTATTTTCTTCAAAAAATGGAACAAGATTAGCTTTATTACTGTGAGAAAGGTCAAGAGCATATCTGGCGCACTTGGGCGCCATCTATCTTCGTTACTAAAAAGAAATTAGACGACATAAGGAATTTTTAGGGTTTTTTTTTATTTTTAAAACATAAACTTTGAGAATTTTGAGGTTCACATTAATTATAGTGATATGTCGTTTTTGATAAATTCTAGACTCAACAATAATATTAGCGGTACTGATATGATTTGGTAGTGAATATAAGCTTTAGACGACCAGGTCGTCTAAAGGCACCATTCATCTGACGTCCATTCCATTCAAACATTATAGAGTACTGGTCTTTTTCCTCCCATTTTAATCGAAAAAATAAAACACGCCACTCACTCGTATTTCTATTTAGTGTTGGAAGAGAATTTTTGCAGATGGGAAAAATAGAAGGATTTTCTAGCGTCTGGGGAATTAACGGAACAGTTGACTATCAACAACAAATTCATTCCTTGTGTAGTTAAGAAAATTGACGATTAAACACAAAGAAATATCGTTTTAAAAAATTTGCTTTTTCATTAAAAGAATCTTTAATTGTGAGAAACTATTACTAAAACTCTTCATATCATTTATTTTTCTTCAAAAATGAAATTAAATTAAGCTTTATTACTGTGAAAAGTAGGTAAGGCGATTAGAAAGACTTGGGAATCAAGTTCGATTGAAAAGAATCACCAAGGACCATATCTACTTCATTAAAAGGAGTAAGAGAATCGTTCTTACACAGTGGGCGGAAATTCCCAATGTCAGAACTCACTCGAGCAGTCAAAAGCAAAAGAATATGACAGATGTCTTCCCAGTGAATATGCCTTTACTCAGACCTAACAGACACACACAGTTAGGATGCTTAGTTACGCCTTGCTGTATAATGCAGGTGGCAGAGTTCACCCGTCTGTATGCGTACCAATACTGGACATTGTTTGCCTAGAACCATTCAGTGATTCGAAAGCAGAATAGGGCGGGACTAAGTTTCTGGACATCCTTAACTTCTGAACAACATTGTCCCAGTTTATCAAAATAGAAATTCAAGAACTTGCGTTGTTCGCAGGACAGTTCCATTGACATACTGCTGTACCAAAAGACACAATCGTCATAATGAACTGTGCTTTGAGATGATTTTACGACGCGCGACCCACGCGTGTAATTGAACTCCTCCTGCCAAATGGGTGAGATAAGCCTGCCGCATTGGATAAGAATTGGGAGATAAGTTATGAATGCTATTCTCATAATTTTTTTGGGTAATCGACGAACCAGGAAGGTCTTGGCCCTTGTCACTAAAGTGCCACCTTCTCTACCTCCCTCCCCATGTCATCTCACGCTATTGCATATACATAACCTTTCGCAGTTCGAAACAATAGCATACGAATTATAGAATCATATTTCACATTTTATTTTCAAACTTTAACTATGTGTTTTAATGACATTTGCATGCTAACCATAATAAGACTTATATAGGGGGCCGTTCAAATATTACATGTAAATGTTTTATTGTATTTGACTCCCTTCTTGTCCAGCAAAAATAACAAATCATAAACCCCCCTCTTATATTACGTGTAAACATACTACCTTACGTACCTGCAAAACGTATAACAGTAATAATCTAATTTAAAAAATTTTAGGACTTAATTCAAATAAAAAAAACTCTAACTAGGCTTAAAATGGAAAAAAATGTAAGTTTAATTTACTTACAATTTCAAGTTTAAGCTTACAAAAATCAAGTTTAATTTTCTTTTGCCAAATTTAACTTTTTTTTCAAATTTAATTTTTTCAATCCACATCCTATCCTTAATCCTATAATTATGAAAGTTATGAAGTAACATGTATCAGCTCTTTAATGTAAACATTGAATATGGCCATATTTTTACAGCGCTATATCTCATTTTTATTTTTTGATATTTTTTGATATTGCGCGCAGGTTATCTCAAGAATTATTGAATATTTTTACATAAATTTGTACCGAATATGTATTTTGTTATGTTCTACAAATTGAACCACATTTTTGTACATATTTCTCTAAAGAAGTGGCGGGGGGGGGTAAAAAGTTGAAATTTTAACTATTTTTAACATTTTTATTTTAAATTAGTATATAAATTTAAATGTTAATAAATTGCGGCTCAGTTTCGTAAACAGACTGTTTGGATTACCCAAAATATTGTGTTCAGATAAATGTTTTATCTGTAATCATGCGCGCAAGGTGACTATCTCTTTTTTCCTCCAAAAATTATACCCATATTTATTATTCTCTCAAATAAATACATATGAATATGAAGATTTGGAAATGTGTGTATTATAAGAGAAAGAACAGATACTTTTCTAGAAAAAGAAAGTGAGTTTGTGAATTACATTGTTTCAGAGATATCATGTATTAAATTTGACAGTTTTCCACCATTTTTTCGAGGTTTAAGAGTCGTATGTTCCCTTAAAGAAATATTTAAGAATGCATAAGTTATCTTCGAAATTTTTTAGATGAAGGGGAAGAATGCCAGAAAAAAATAGCAAACACTCAAAACTTTAATGAAATTATAAACACTTTTGCTTCGTTGTCAAGTACGAGATAAATCGAATGAACCTTTTATTATATATAGTAGAACCCCGCTAATCCGAACTAGTTGGGACCGGTGCCTGTTCGGATTACAAAAAATTCGGATTACCCGAAATTCCGATAAAAATAGAAAAGAAAAAGATGTGTACTAAAAAAATGTAAGTTATAAGTACTCGGTACTACTATCTCTCGAATTCTTTTATTCAAAAGCAACAGAAAGAGAATATGTCTCCTCTTTTCATTAGAATAATGGATGTGCTCCTGTATGAAGTGACCTTATCTTACGGCGAATTGCACTAGTTTCTTCAATGTCTACAAAATTATGCATGCTCAAAAAGTCCTTTTTTGTTTTTAGTATGTGCATTTAAATCTTTTCAGGTAATCTTTTCAATTACATATAATTTTCGAAAATAAAATCGGTTCGGACTAACCGGAATTTCGGATTAGCGGGGTTCTACTGTATTTTTAATGTATTAAAATTTTAACACAAACGACTGTTCCACTAGACAGAACACCGCCTTGCCTGGTGCCATTACGGCAACCGAATGTTCCACTAGACAGCAGAAACAAACCCGGCCTTGGTTTTCTTGCGCGACAGATTGACGGATGACAGCGACGAAAAAATGCTCGTGTGGCCGTGGCCTAAATGTATTAAAAAATAAATCAAAACAAATCAACTTAATAATAACATAATTCAGACAGAAGAAAATCCACTGAAATCTATTCGATGAATATGAACATATATTTTTAACTGTATTTTAAAATTTTTTGGGAAAGAATTATGACTACAGTGGAATCTCCCTATAACGAAATCGCTTGGTTCCGGTTGTAAAATTCGCTATAGAGAAAATTTCGTTATACGGAGATTAGAGATTTTTGTAGTTATTTAAGTAAATGTTACAAACCTTTTAGTACGTGCGATAAGTTCAAAAATATTTAATTGTGACTTTCAATTAAAAATGAAGTAATATTTATTATAAAATTGTTAAAATTATACTAATTTTTTCTGTATAAATAAAATTTTCAAAAGTGGAGACAATTCACCAATTTAGAGAATAATATGTACTACTACGGATAAACATAAAATGCGCATTGTCACATCCATTTGCTGTTTCCACCCCGATTCTTGGAATCTTGACCGGTAGAAATGTTGCTCTCCCTCTGTAGAAACCCAGGTCCCCACAACTGCATTACCCTTCACATAACATTCTATTGTTATGTGTTATCGCTGGAATGAACAATGCGAGTGGTTCCAGAAACAGGCACGTGTGAGCGATTCGTTTGCACAGAAATTAGCAACTTTCTTCAAAAATGACAAAAATCGAAAAGATAAAGGTCTGAAAAAATTCGTTATAGGGAGACAACCACTTCGTTATATGGAGAATATTTTGAATGTTATTTAACATTCCGATTTAAAATTTCGTTATAGGGAGAAATTCGCTATAGGGAGACTTCGTTGTAGGGAGATTCTACTGTATATTCACTTTGAATTTCATTTTAAGTTGACTGATGATAACCCTTCATGTGTTTGCGCTTTAAAATTGTGTAAACTTGTAGTTCTTTTCATTAATATTGATTGCCGTGGATGTTCAGTTATATCACTCAGATTTCAACGTATTTGCTTTCGGAATTTTCGCGTATTTTAGCAATCTCAAATCACCATGAAAAATTTTTAAGCTTAAATGTGTTTTTATCAGTGCGTTGTTTGAACTTTTGCCCGTAAACACCTATTATAATCCTGTTTTAAGTACTGGAGTAATACTATTGTTACATGTTTATTAGTGGGACTCCTTAATATATTTTAGGGTAAACCGGGGCTAGCTGGCCATAGGGGCACGTTGGGCCAGTCGCGATATTTTTAATACTTTTCGGTATTTAACGCTGCCATTCCAGGTATGTGTGTATTATCCCGCCTTCCTTCTTCCACATCAGCGTCATTGAAGAAGTAGCTCTCATTAAAGAACCAGCCAGACTTTTCTAATTTTTGCTAAGCTGAGTAAATTTCCTCACTTATGAATAATCGTTTTTTTCTTTGCTTATAAACTATAATTTCCATTTTTACAAATAATATTCAGAAAGATAGTTCTTCATTGTTACTTTAGGGCTTGTTTGCCTATCGAAATGCTTTCAGAATAAATACCTGCACTCATGAGAAACAAAAATAGCGATATGGGGCTAGTTGGGCCATTTCGCACGGGGCACGTTGGCCCGCGCTGCTACACAGGGTTTATCAGGATGTGCGTTATAGAAATATCTCTGAATATGTGGGACGGAATTGTACCAGATTTATTATGCAAAATACTTGTTATGAAAAACCATGCGGACGCAATTTTGATTATAATTACACAATACTATTTGAAGATGACCATAAAATCTATATCTCAGTTTCTATTGGATAGAAATGCACAAAATTTGTATATAATACACATAATGTGGATAATAACAAAACTACGTTACTTAAATTAATAAAGTATGATAATATAGAAGAATGTTTTGTGATAGTCGCTGCATGTTAGTAGTGGCTCAACTTACCCCGCAGTCGGAGCACGTTGGGCAAAGTGACTTGGTGTCAGTTTCAGGTTTTAAATTAATACTGATAGTTAATATATTCAAATGTTACTATGGCGAATTATTTCTGAAGGTTCGCTAATAGTGCCAGCTTAAGCATTTTTTAAAAATTTTGAATTCCCTTTTCTTAAAAAGTCTTAGAAGGAAAAACGACCCAACTAGCCCTGGTCTACCCTGCATGATGTTGCGCAAACCAGGAACCAAGTCACTGAAAAGTTTAATATTTGTTTAGCTAAGCTTCTTAGGCAGGGTCGGATTATCTAATAGGTAAAGTAGGCAACTGCCTAGGGGCCCCGGAACTTTTGGGGAGGGGGCGGGGGCTCGAGAATTTTTTTGCAGTATTCTTAGGATAATTTAATTTTGTGCTTGAACTTATTCAAATTGATATCAAGTATCGGTTACATTTAGGAACATTATTTTTAGGACTGTTTTCACATTTTCAAACTCGCTTGAAAATCAGCGTGGTCATTTTTTTTTTCACAGTTGGCTGATTGATTCACAAGTCAACAGCCCTAACAAACTCTATATTAGAGTATTTTGCTTATATTAAAAAATGTTTTCTGATTGCCTTATCATTTTGTTTAAAATAAAGTTCAAATTTAAACTTTTGCGCGAGATACTGAAACCAACTCTCTCGAAGATGATTCACAATTAAATATTTTTTCTTTTATTTTAGTTTGTCGTAATATTTCTCGCTAAAAACTACTTATGTAGAGATAAATAAAAATCAACAAAAATAGTAGGGGAGAGTGGGTAAAATCGGGTACCCTTGACTCTGGCGCTATTATATTTCCCATCTGGCCATCAAGCCAGAATACTTGATTTTATTTAACATTATTACAACTGTTTTTTCTTAATTTCCCTCTTTCTAAAAAATAATAAAAACGTTTCAACATTACTTTCTGGCTTGACAGGCTCGAAAATTTTCCTAATTATGTAGTCATTCTACTCGTACTTGTAGCTTTGACGCGGTCGAAGACACTTTTTGGCTCGTTATTTCACTGTAATTTTTATTAAATTATCGAAAGTATTGTATTGTTCTTTATGATTCTTATTGGCAGGTGAGTAAAATCTGTAAAGTTAAAGTGTTTTGGTTTACTTTACCCTTGAGGTTTGACACTCATCACGACGATACAAAGTTTTTATGACCTCAGCCCCCTCCCCCCTCCCCGACCGGAATCCTAGATTCGCCACTGTTTTGTATCGTCGTGACGACACGAACCTCGTGGCTTATGCAATCCAAAACACTTTAACTTTACAGACTTGACTCGCCTGACAATAAGAATCATAAAGAACACTACAATCTTTCGATAATTTAGAAAAAAATGCAATGAAATAATTAGCCAAAAAATGTTTCCGACCGTGTCAGCTCTACAAATACAAATCGAATGACTAGAAAAGTAGGAAAATTTTCGAGCCTGTCAAGCCAGAAAGCAGTGTTGTCATGTTTTTATTATTTTTTTAAAGAAAGGGAAATTAAGAACAAACAGTTGTAGTGATTTTAAATAAAATCAAGAATTCTGCTTTAGCTCTGGGAGGGGCTGCAGCCCCATAGCCCCCTCCCCTGAATTCGCCACTGATTACATTTAATCCTGATCATACGGAAGTAAAATGTTAAAAGTTATACAAGTCTGATGTTAAATTTGAACGTTTAAATGAAGGAATTTTAAGAACGAGGGTCTCTTCAGAAACATCAGTCATCTGTATTTGACTGGGACTTCCAATAAACAATCAGACAATGTTACAGACATTTCAAGACCACATGTGATTCCCGCTGTGAAAAGCAGTGCATCTCTTTCTCGCTTTGATGTGTCCACCACCAGAATGCTGACAATGGGCAGACGGGTGTCGCTCTTTCAAGCCGACATTGACGGATGGTATTAATCGTTCTTTACTCCAGACCACATGTTTAAGTGGAAGTTTACCGCCTATCGCACAATGCTTCTGTTTTCGAAATGGACCGCTCCAGGATAGTGTGGAGGATTTGTGACTTTCAGGGGACTGACAGATTGATGACCGCGTGGTGAGGTGCTCTTCGCTTCCTAAGGAGGGGCATACCTGTTGACAATTCGTCTACTTTCTGAAAGCCATTGTCGTCCCAAAGTCATTTTATTCGAAATACTAGACAGATTTGGAAAGTTCAGATAACTCGAACAGGAGACAACATTCCCTCACTTACCTTCATAAATCGCATTTTCACGTACTGTACTGTCACATCTCGCCTCTCCCATCCCACCAACCTGTGCAAATTCTATTCTGTGCAATGAAGCTTTTTATTAATAATGGGGCTTAGGTTAGCCTAACAGTCAAATGACTCCATTAACAACTTTTGGGCTTATTTTTTTTTTTATTTTACATTTGTGCATTTTACCATAGTATTGGTTCAACATGAAACAATTCAATCGGTATTGTAATAATTTCGCATTAACTTATAAGGATGGCTAAAAGTACAATCTGTAATCATCAACTTTTCGTAAGCTGATGATTACAGATTATATCATATCATAAATGTTTTCGTTTTATTGCATTTTTTACAGTAGTAATGTTAAAAACCTTTACTGTCTTATTTTAGAGATAAAGGGGTAACAACGAATTTACAAAATAAATTGAAAATCAGATGTGGTTCAGCCTACCAGATTCATAAAGTTTGACAAAAAATCGTATGAATTGGTGCCGCTATCCTCCATGTCTCAGTAACTACACTATTTAAAAACATGTATGTCTTTTTTCAGATTTAAAGAAACAGCAATTTAAAAAAAAAAAATTGAAAATCAGGTGATTGTAGTTCAGCCTACTACTGAATGCAAGTTTGTAAAATACGCATGAATTGCGACGCGATCTCTGATATCTGTGCTTCCTTATGTTAAAAATGTAATGTCTTATTTTAGAAGATAAAAAAGCTTGTAACAACGGGTACAAAAAAAAAAAAAAAATCAGATTGTGGTTCAGCCTAATGAGTCGCAAGTTTGGCAAGAAATACGCATGAATTGGTGACGCTATCACTATATCTCGGTAACTACATGTGTTGTGTAACTAATGTCTTATTTTAGAGATAGAAAGCGGCAACAACGATTTACAAAAAAAAAAAAAGTGAAAATCGGAATTGTAGTTCAGCCTATTGGGGTCGCAAAGTTTATCAAAAGAAATACGCGCATGAATTGAACTATCCTCTATATCTCAGTGACTTCAACCTTAATTTAAAATGTAACTAATGTCTTATTTTAGAGATAAAGCGTAACAAGAATTTACAAAAAAAAAAATAATTGAAAATCAGGGTGTAGTTCAGCCTATTGGGTCGCAAAGTTTGTAAAAAATACGCATGAATTGGTGACGCGATCCTCTATATCTCGGTAACTACATGTGTTAAAAATGTAACTAATGTCTTATTTTGAGATAAAGCGTAGCAATTTACAAAAAAAAAAAATTGAAAATCGGAATTGTAGTTCAGCCTAATGAGTCGCAAGTTTGGCAAAAATACGCATGAATTGGTGCTATCTCTATATCTGGTAGCTGTGTGTTAAAATGTAACTAATGTCTTGACGAAGATAAAAGCGTATGAATTTACAAAAAAAAAAAAAAATTGAAAATCAGGTGTAGTTCAACCTAATGATCCATAAAGTTTGGCAGAAAATACGCATGAACAGGTACGATCCTCTATAATAAAGTAACTACATGTGTTGAAAATGTAACTTAATGTCTTATGACATTTTCCAAAAGTACCAGCCATTGGTTTTTTTTCGCCTTCGAAACAAAGAAAGTTAACAGTTATTAACTTCTTCACAGCTTCGTCGTTAGAGAAATTTCAAGAATACAATTTGAAATAAATTTGAAACGCTCAACCATTATATACGCTTTAATTTGGCTAATAAGACGAGTGAAATCATACGGATGCAAGCAGTGATGTAAAATACCCAGGTATTTATTTTTAAGGGTAAAAATACCAGGTATTCTAGTGTTATTTTGAATTACCTCTATTCACTTATAAAACACAGGCACTGCTATGAAATATGATGTCTCTAACTACATAAAATAAATATGTATAGAACATATATTGAACATAGATAAGGTAAAAAAAGATAACTTGTAATATGAACCTTTTAAAATTCTATAAAAACTAAAAAATTGAGATCAGAAAAAACAAAAAGCAATACTATATCATGGATCTTACATAAAATACGTAAATATCAATACTTTAAAACTCAATAAATTTTTAAAAACAAAATATTGAGTTTAAAATGATAAAAGTGATAAAAGCAAAACTAAAATGAAAGATACAATTGGTATAATTCTTTTGGATTAATTAGTCAAAGTACCAGATACTCCTTTGATAAGTTGGTAGATGTTCCAGTTCTACAGTTTTTTAAAGTTAATTCTGAAAGTAATATTCATATAGTACTTTCAACAAATAAAGTTATTTTGTAACCGTTTCAGGAACAAGAAATATGATTTTTTGTTGCTGAATCTGCTGTATTATTGACAGTACAGTAGACATACACACTCACACTCAGTTTCCTGATTGAACCCAGGTATTCATCGGATCATGAACATCAATACTTAAATGATCTTAAAACTCTAGAATTTGATGTAGGCATGGTTGCGGAATCTGATTTCAGAAAATTCATTAACTATTTTATCCTTTCAAAACTTTTTAATCCACAAGACTTGAAACATTTTTTTGTTTTCTCCATTTTGCTTACATTGACAGCTGGCCTCAACATTACAGTACTTACATTGGACCTTTTATCATTTCTTCCCTTCTCATTAAAGCTCAAGAAAGTAACTTTCTCTTTTTTTACTTTTAATGCTGGTAATATTAATATACACGAAGTAAATGACTAACTATTCATAAATCGAAACAAGATATTCGACTTTACTCGCAATGTAAGGTAAATTATGGATCACAAGATTCACTGGCGCTTTATACTGTCTCTACTAATAATAAGGAGAGATGTGTGTGTTTTGCCGCTCTGGGACAGACCGCTATGGGCCTAGAACAGCAATTGCTTCATTTCTGCATGGAGGGTAGGAATGTGCACCTAGTAACCGCTGTTTTTTAAACCTTTGATTAATTAAAAATGTGAAATTTTGGAGTTCTTAATAACTACTGAAAATAGTACAACTGAAATTGGTACACACCATCTGAGAAATTTAAAGCAGTATCTTTTCAATGACAACAATTAGGATCATTTTGATTTTTTTTCTCTAATTTTAATAAATTTTTAAAAATATTTTTTTCATTCGACGCATTTCAAAACGATTTTCATTGTTTAAACAAATATTCAATTGCGTGTTTCTCTTCCATTGTTGAAAGTAATATAATATTCTATTGGATTTTTTTCTTTTTTTTATTTTGATCAATTTTCATGAAATCTGTAAAGAGAGTCCTCAAGATAGTAAGTATATAAAAGAATTAATCAAGTAAACTGAACGATTATGGTTGCTATGTCAAATTCATTTTATTAGTATGTTTTAAGCCAATTAGCATGCTGCTGGACGTAAACGTGCCGCGTTATTCGATATTAAAATAATTTGTTAAAATTCGCATCGATTACGTACAATTAGATGTAACTTGGCCTGAACAGTTACTTGACTCCATTAGGGACTTTCATGGTAGGGAACAGAACAAGTGCAAGGCTACGTTAAGAACGCGGGATGAAATCTCTATCGCAGGTGTTAAGTTTAGATTTTTTTGTTAAGAACCGTGAATGACTGCATAAGGAGTCCGGTTGAGTATATTCCCAAATATGGCTGGTCGCCGATGGCTAGTATAGCACATAAACAGCGTTAATAATTATTCTGTTAGCAAGTGACAAAGTTTCAAACCGTAAAAACAAATTATCCCAGTCCACGTTAAGTTTTAGAGCTACTTTTTTTTTATTCTGAATCCACATTAGCAATTGTTTTTTGTTTATATAATTATTCAAAGCTACACATTTTTAAATCTACAGGAGGAAGCTACCCAATTTGAGGTGCGCTTATTTCATTTTGGGTCATCATTTCGCAAATATTTTTTTTAAAAAAATACTACCCAGTTTTATGTTATTTATAATTTTTTTGTTTCATTTTGAGATCAAACATTCGAGGATGCATTTTTTTTTTTTTTTTTTTTGCAAAATATTCAGATTATTTTAAATTTTATATGTTTTTATTTTTTTGAATCACCATTTCACAAATACAATTTTTTTCGTAAAATATTCAATTAATAAGGTATTTATAAATGTCTTCATTTTGAATCCACCATTCTCAAATACTCTTACCAAAATACCAGTTTTGGGTATTTATATATTGGCCTGGTTAATTTTGAATGACTAGTCACAAATACTTTTGCAAATACTTTTTTCTTAGGGAGGTATTTATATGTAAAACTCTGTATGTTTCTTTATTGAATCCTTATTTCAAGCTTTTTCTTCATAAAAAATACCAGTTTTGGGGTACTAGACCTTGGTAAATACCCACGATAATATATACCCAAAAAAAATATTCCACCTACCACTGGGTGGTATTTACCACCATATCACTGGATGCAAGAAGCAAGCTGGGACCTCTCTGTGAATCACTTTCATTTTATTTTATAAAAAAAATCCATTTATTTAATTACACTGTTTTACCCTTCATTAATAAAAAAAATGGATGAGAGGGACAGTAACATAAATCAAAGATAAGGGTAAGTACGAAATCTTTGCAATAAAATGGGAAACTCTCTTCACAAATCATAAAAAAATGATCATTAATATTATTTCTAAATTAACATTTGCATCATTCATTAGTTTTCACTGGCGCTGGAAGTTCCAAACTATAATATCCTTTGTCATTAAAAATGAAAGAAAAGCGAATATCGTGAAAATATGCGTTTGGGCCTCTAACAGAAATTTCACAGTGCAATCAGATGTCCTGTGAACCATTGATTAACTGGCTGGGAAGGAGGATATGAATGATCAATAAATGACCGTTTACTATCGTTGGACTTCATAGCTTTTAAGAAAAGGTGGATATTTGTCGTTTGCTGGGTACTTTTTTCTTGGGTCGGAATGTACCCATCTAAAATCGTCTTGAAAATCATTTCTCATTCGCCAAGTCAACTATCAACCCAAAACATTCAAACTTTGAATTCAGTACAGACAGATTTCTTAGTGACGATTAACTCCTCTAACAAGCGGTTGTGTGATTACTTCTTCTTTCGCATTAATTACATAATACGGCTTTTGCGTTTAGCTTCATTAGAATAGTGAAGAGAATCAAGTATGCATTTTGGAGAGCTTCCGACTGATTAAGCCTTGATATAAATCTTATTTTGTTAAAAACCTCATCCCAATTTCATTTATCCCCAGCTAATGTTTTAGAAATTATGGTTTTAAAATATACACGGTCAGACAAAACAGTATACATGTTAACGGATTTATACATATCTTATAGTTTTGTTGATATGCCGATTCATTTATCAAACTGTTGCGTTTTGATTATCGCTTTCACATGAGGCTCGAATAATAGAAAGATCCGATGGACAATCAACATGTTCCCTGATTGAGCTCAAAAGTTCCCATGCAGATCCTACAATTCTAATATATAACAAACCATATACTGAATTTCGTTTAGATCAATTACTTCATTTCTGAGTTTCTCTTCATGCACACAGACATAGAATGACTTACTTTTGATGGATTTCGTGTAAGAGTTTTGAAAAGAAGGTCTACAATACAGATGGTGTTCGCATTTTAAGAACCATTTTATGGTGAAAGAACTATTTTGTGTTTTTTTTTTTTATTATTTCAAGTGTTTAGTTTTGATAGTCCGTGATGCTTAACTATCTTTCTACATCGTAACTTCCATAACAATAGCTGTGGTATCGGAGGTAGCACGTCACATTTCTGCAGACAGGTTTCAAAGTCTAGAAAAGTTTGTAGGTCGATGTTTGGATAATGCGGTTTTAAAAACAAATCCTCAAAAACTCATGGGTTGTGCAGAGTATTTACACAGAAGGGATGTCAGTGTGGGTTATAGTCTGTACTTCTTGTTCTATTTTCCAGAAATTAACAGTGGGTGTGATGTGCGGCACGCTTGCTTTGTTTCAGTGCAGTTCTACTGATTGATGGCACTAGATGTTAAAGAGATGTTATTTCATATTTGAAGAATGTAGATAAAATATGCTCTGACAGTATGTGAAGTTGATCTTTTAACGTTTTATCACTTTTCTTTACTTTATTATGCAATTCATCTCAAAAAATAATCATAATTCCTTAAACT
>BGPR01000979.1:320611-340890 GCA_013235015.1 Araneus ventricosus | reverse complement strand
AAATTCAATCGATCACTATCCAACTCCTATCGCCTCTGACTCCTTTGAAATTACAACCATTGCCATAATCCTTCCGAACTCTCAACAAGTTACTGTCTCCAGCATTTATAGGCCTCCTCACGGTATTATTTCTAAGCATGAACTCAAAAAATTTTTAATTCAAATAATAACTTCATTGCAGTTGGCGATTTCAATGCTAAGCACAGCGCCTGGAGTTTAGGAAGACGTAATCAAAATGGAAACATCATCAACGACTACATCTGTCTCAATAACCTTATTCTTCTCGCTCCTCCAGAGCCCACCCACTTCCCGCACAATGGCAGCAATCCAAGCACGCTTGACTTTGGTGTACTCAAGATCTTCTCCTCGGGTGATGCAATTTCCTTAAATGAACTCTGAAGTGATCATAATCCGGTATCCTTTGAAATCGACGTAAATGCAAACATTCCTGCCATCACCAAAACTTTGGAAACAACCAACTGGATGAAATTTTATGATATTACCAAAGAGGCAATTCCAGGCAACCCCAGTACCAATTCAACTAAGGATATCGACGAGATCATCAAAAAAATTACAGCTGTAATTTTTACAGGTATAAACCAATATTCTAAAGCAAAAATTATCAATGGCCCGCATAGGAAGTTGCCTCCTCGCATTACAAATAAAATCACCCTCAGAAATCAAATCAAAAAGCGAAGGCAAATTACCTATGACCCCAGATTTAAAAGGAAATCCACCCAGCTCACAAATGAAATTAAAGCTGACATCAAACAACATGATCAAGACTCTTAGACCGAATGGCTTCTTAGCCTCAATCAGGAAGACCTTTATATCTACAACGCCACTCGAGAATTCTCAAGGAAGTTTCACAAAATCCCTAATATTCTTTATACGGATGGCTCAATTACACCCCTCTCGGAAAAGCGAACTCAATTAAGTACTCGCTTGAAAATTCTTTCCAGACAAACCCTGAGCCTTACGATAATAGGCACATCTCCGAAGTTAATAAATCAGTCCAGCATTTCCTCAAGAGCACGAGAAATGACAACAATATCAAACTTACCTCTCCCCTCGAAATTCAAGCTATAATCAAAAAGATCAATCCAAAAAGGCTACTAGACCAGATGGCATACCGGATAAAGTTCTCAAGATTATTCCTCTAAATCTGCTCACTTGTATCACCAAGGTATTTAACAAATGTCTGTTTCACCACTATTTCCCTCCACCCTGGAAGATTGCACATGCGCTCATGTTTCCAAATCCTGGACAAAACCATAAACTACCGGGAAATTATGGACTAATCAGCCTCCTGACTAATCTAGGAAAGATCTATGAAAAAGTTATTCTAGCCAGACTGAAAGAACATTGCTCTAATCTACAAATCATTCCTGATGAGCAATATGGCTTCCTCCCCAATCACGGCTGTGTACATTAGCTCCTTCGTGTTACCAACTTAACCAATCACTCGTGGATTCAACAACAAACTTTATACTGGTGGAGTTTTCTTCGATGTGCGCAAGGCATGCGACAGAATGTGGCATAATGGCCTAATTTACAAACTGATTGCAAAATAATTACCTCATTATCTGATTGACATCATAATTCTTTTCCTACGCAATAGAACATTTAAAGTTAAATTAAATAGTACCCTATCTGAATCGGGTCATATTAAAGCTGGCACGCCATAAGGAAGTATTCTAAGTTCCCCTTCTCTATACTGCAGATTTTCCTATGAACAACCACATCATAAACTGCTTCTTCGCTGATGACACGGCAATCCTGGCCCAGGGCAGCACTACTAAATTTGCTATAAGAACTCTTAAACGTGGACTTATTGAAATCGAAAAATGGTGTACGCTATGGCGTGTTGCCATTAACACCGACAGAACTCGCTCTGTAATGTTCCGTAAAGGACATCCTAGAAATAATCTACAATCTCTCACCTTTTTGACGAAGAGCTGTCTTGGGACAAGGAGGTCGAATACCTTGGTTTAATCTTAGACTCCAAATTTACTTTCTGCAGCCGCATTAAATATAATACTGATAAATTCTCGGGGAAGGTTCACGTGATCATACCTTTAATCGGTAGAAAATCACCACTTTCCCTCAACAACAAGGTGCATCTCTTTAAGCAGATTCTTCGTCCTATCCTTACTTATGCATCGCAAATCTCGGTTCTTGATGCCAAAACTCATATAAAAAGTGCAAATTATGCAAAGCTCATATAAAAAAAGTGCAAATTATGCAAAACTCATATAAAAAAGTGCAAATTATGCAAAATAAGATCTTGCGAATTATGACCGATGCTCCTTGGTATATACGAAATGATGTTATACACAAAGACCTTAAGCTGGAATCAACAGAAAATCATATCCAAGTTATCTCAAGGAAGTTCTTCCAGCAAATCACCAGAAATAATAATCTAACGATTTTAGAACAATTGGATTTCACTAACAATATTGGAAAATATCCATTCCCATATACTACAACTAAATGGATCCTCCCGCTCAAGCCTCCATAGTGCTTTTTGCTCCCATTTGCCTACCACTACTCTCATTAAAATTCATTTGCTCCATTTTTCTTCTGATTCGCTTCTAACCATTTTTGTTTTGTTTTGTGAGTGTGTCTCCTCTGAATCACCTCCTAAGGAACTAGTACATAAAGCTTTTTCATTGCTGTTGCACTCATTCTGAGTAAAAGTGCCTCGGCACTAACACTCTAATAACATCTAATGTCAGTCAGATTATATAAATCGAGTTATTCAATAGATTGCCATTCTTACGCTATTGAAAAGTCAGTTGACAGTTTAATTGTGGAATCGTCTTCCCCAGTGTAATCCTTAAAATAAAAAATTGGTAAATTTCCATTTCTAAAATATTTAGTATCCAAGAATTGCTTTCTTTTTTTCATATTTTAATAGAAGTATTTATCAATTGCATGTATAGTTTTGACGTAATTTTATGAATAAGTAAATTATGTTAATGCATTTCCTGGATTAGAGGCTCGAATTTCTTTTTCCGTATGAAAATAACATTCGCCTGCACTAATTGAAGAATTATAAAACACTCGATTAATGATTGTGCAGGCTTGATTTTGTTTTCAGTACTACACTTTAAGCATTTTGACAATTAGCTTCTGAATTGGCCGTGAAGGGGCGCTGCGTTCGCCTAAAATATGTTGATATGAAATAGCGGCTTCTGAATCCAGCTCTCCCAATTTCTCTGACATTTATACATTAGACCACTCCTATATTTAAGAACAGCTTTTTTTAAATACATTCCGAGGAAGCCATTAATTAAAACGGAATTGAACAGAATTGTGAAATTACTCAAAAAATTAGATAAGAATAAATAGTAGACAAAAAGATCAGACCGAAGAACTTGAAGCGTTGACAACAGAAGACGGTACGCTCTGGAGAAAAGCAAAGATAATGCGTAAGAAAGCGCAGAAAATCCCAGCGCTACAGGGAGAAAATGGATTTACATATTCAGACTCTATCAAGGCCGAAACTATTGACCTAAGTCTAGAGAAACAATTCTCATTACACGTCCTATCTCACAGAAAGACGGAAAAGGAGGTAAAAAAAAACTACAGAAAATTTCTCCTCCCCCCCTACTCACCGATAACCAAATTGATAATCTCAAATGCATTCAGCCCTCTGAGGTAATCAAAGTCATTAAAAAATTTAATATTAAAAAAGCATGCGGTTTTGACTGTATCACAAACAAAATGCTTATAAATCTACCATGCACAATGACTTTTGAGTTTACAGAATTCATAAACAATATCTTGAAATTTAACTATTTTCCAAAAGCGTGGAAGATCGCTGTAGTTGTGCCAATTCTTAAACCGAGAAAACACCCCACTCAACCAGAAAATTATCCTTCAATCTCGCTACTCAACACACTCAGTAAACTAACTGAAAACTTCATTCTAGACAAATTAAACGAGCATCTTGTCGAAAACACAATCCTTTGCCCGGAGTAATTTGGTTTTAGGAAATCCTTAACTACAATGCAACAACCTCTAAGAGCAGTCGAGTATATTACGAGTGGCTTTGAAAAAGGTGAATGCACTGGAGTGGTCTTCCTGGACGTACAGAAAGCCTTTGATAGAGTCTGGATCCAATGACTAATCCATAAACTTATCAAATAGAAAACTCCACCCCATTTACTGCCTAAAATCATTGCTCCTCCCACTGTCTGAGCTTGTCAGAAGCATTGCGCCCGAATAGCCGGTGCAAATATTGCTCTCGACAAATGGTTAACTTGAATATCTCTACTAATAATAAAGGAGAATATGTGTATGTCTGCGTGTGTGTCCATGTGTCTGTGTGTTGGTCCTCTGCGGGGAAGACCGGTAGACCTAGAGCTAAAAGATTTGGCACAAACATAGTTTGAAAAGTTTGAATGTGCACCTCGGAGGCCTTTTTCCAAATTTTAATTAATTAAAAATTAAGGTAAATTTTGGCTTCCTTAATAACTTCCGATATTATTACAGCACAAAAATTATTTTTACACCATCTGAAAATTTAAAAAATGATCTTTTCAATTATATAAATTAAGTTGTCGTACGATTTTTCTCTAATTTTAATAAATTAAAAAAATATTTTTTGGCATAATTTACAACGATACTTTTCATTGTTGCAACGCATTTCAAACTGTTTTCGTTGTTTAAATAAATATTTAATTGCTTTTTTTTCTTCCATTGAAACCTTAGAAAATATCTTACTGGATATTATTTTCTTCTTTTATTTGATTAATTTTTCTGTGAAACCTGTAAATGAAGTCCTCAAGATAACAAGCAATCCAGTAAAGTGAAAGATTATCTTTGCTATGTTTTAATTCTTTTTATCATCGTGTTTTAAGCCAATTAGCATGTTGCTGGACGTAAAATGTGCTCTGCTATCTAAATGTTGAAATCAACTGTGTATTTTACGTTAATGTGGACAAGGAACAGCAAGTGCAAGGCTACGAAAAGAACGCGGGTTAAATGCATATAGAAATTTGAAGTTTAAAACTACTTTGTTAAGGAATCCATGAATATAAATTTATGCATAAGAGACTCAGTTGAAATTTTATTTCCGGCGATCAAGTTGGTCGACGAAGGCGGCTAGTAGGACATAAGTGTAGCCTGCAAGAAACTTTTGAATTCATTTTACACTAATAACATATCAGAATTACATACTGTAATTAGATGCAAAATAGTAATAGATGTTCATGGCTTAACCGATAAATCGTTATCCCTTTAGTTAGGTTAACCGGGTTTGTACTGTATTAGCAAAATATGTACCGAAGTGAATCAAACTCGATTTGTATGTAAAAGCCTCTCTCTTTTTATTTCTTTTTTTAAATTGAATTCGAAAATATAATTTTTCTTTGTTGCATTTTTATAAAAATTTTCTATTTCACAAATTGTTTCAACTTTCTCAAATAAGGTTATTCCATCGACAGCGGTTTCAGAATTGAATACAAAAAATGGCTTTAACAATGGAAAATATTTTCTAAAATCGAAATTAGCTACAACAAACGATAACATTATTGACTTTGGAGTATCCATTATTCCATAACATTTTATAGACATAGTTTTAAACAAAGTTTTTTTCATAATCTGAATAATGTCCAAAATCATTATCGCTGAGATTTATTCGAGGAAATCATCTTTTCTCGGTCATTTTGAAATGCTTTGTGAAAGGTTGTTTTTACTTCTGACGAAATCAAGTCATCCTTCGAAGTTCGAAGTCTTCTTTTTAGTGCAGGTTAGTAACAAATATTTTCTGCAAACACTGAACATTTTGTAAACATACTTTGAAAGACTTCATTTAGAATTATTAAAAGTTTCTTAATTCTTCGGTATCCAAAAATTCTCTATAAGCTCCATAGGCTTTTAAGCTTTATTTTCTTATAAAGGTAATTTGTAATATTTTCTTGCGTGAAAATTTAATTTGCTTCAAGACAATTCAATCTGTCAGGTTGATGAATTGTTATCATGTTTTTCCTGATAATTTCATTTCATTTAACTTGGGTTAACAGGTAGTTTCATTCGGAGTGTGTCAAAGAAATTCTCGTCATGATCTTATTTGTATCTCGTTTATTCGCGTGTGAACAGCTCATTCCAGACCGATACGGCAGTTATTTTCCTCGTGATTTCCTTTAGTTTATCTTTGCTAAGTCGATAGTTATAATCAGATTGAGTCAAAATTGATTTCATGATTTAATTTTAATCGCGTTTATTCATCTGTGAATAGCTTATCGTACTGATGGAACGGATATCCGAAAGTTAAAAAATCACCTTAAATTGAGTTTTTTCTTTTATAATATTATTACCAAATGCATTATTTATATTCACGTGTAGAAAGAGGTTTTAGTACTTTATGGTTACCGGGGCCTCAGACAAAAACCAACCAAATCTCAGCTGTAATTCGCCGCATGCTAGCGTTAATTATCATCACCAAATCATAAGGACGAATGATAACTCCAACAGAATTGCGCCAACATTCAAGCTTGGCAACGATTAGGACATCGCCAACACAATAGTATGTAAGCGAAGTATACAAGGAGAAGGTATTGCAATCGTCAAGAAATGCGACCTCATCATTTTCATGAACCTCTAAGTTTCGAACGTTCTCCACCTCCGAAAAACGCATTTGTTGGTGTCTGAACATGAATGCCGAAAAAAGCAATGAGGTACACTCACGATATTTGGTAGGTGCTCTTTTCACTAGATTTGCAAACAAACCTGTTAATGAAAGATCTGTCTGTTTGTCCGTCCACATCCATGTGAAGACGATATCTCAAAAATGCAAATAGTTAGATGCATGAATTTAAACATTATGAAATTAATCTTTAGAATTGTAGATCTCTATCAGATTTCAGACTCAATGCGTCAAAGAATTGACTGTCTGTTGGCCCGTATATTTAAGATTATGTGAACGCGATAACTCAAAATCGCAACAACTTATCCAAATGAAAGTTGTCATGTGGAATTGTTAATAATACTGTAGATGCGCGTGAAATGTTGGACCCAATCTGTGGAAAAGGAGATACCCAAAATTTGTTATTTGAAATATTTAATTTTCCACACCGTAAAATAATACTTGCGAGGACTCAAATTTGCGGAATTGCAAATTTTTCTTATTGTCATCAAGAATTTAATACAAATGATAAATCCTGAATGAAACTAATAACAGAAATAAAAAGAACATTTATCCATTCTTTACTAAAAGTGAAACGGGAACAATACTAGAAACTGGACACTTCTCTCATATAATTGACGGAGTTGTCGATCTTGATGAGATGAGAGTCAATGAGCTTTCAAGGATGCGTGGGCGAATCTCTACTACAGAAGCCGACACCTCAGACACAGATCCATCGAAAATACAAAAGACAGTTGCAAGTTTGATCGAAGGTCTAGGTTCAGTTGAAAAAGTTTTAAAATTTTGGAGAAAATAGACTTGATAAAGAAAGCTATTCCAGTTCTAAGAGAAGAAATAAAAAAAAAATGTATATATCAATTTCCTAAGAGGAAATTTTATGTCAGGGCAAAAGGAAATTAAGAATTGTCCGATTTTAATGAGTCATCAACACCGAAATACATCTGTATTGTGCAACATTTTTGTTTTAATATGTGCTTTAGTGTATGAATATATTTAAAAACTGCATTTTTCATTATATACTATCCTTCCAAACATCTATTTGCCTAGCTAGTGCCAGATATTAATTAAAATTTGCGTGTATTTATGTGCAAAGTAAGACTAGAGTAAGTTGGGGGTCCTCCCAACTTAGAAATCAGTATGAATCCGCAGCAAATAGTCAAAAATTCAGACTTTCTCGGCTGATTCTGGATATCTGCTCAATTTTTTACAAAATAAGGTTGATGCGAAAAGCAAAGCCAATTCTTTGCTTACAATTAAAAAGAATCGATTTTATTGTACAAAGTAACTGTGGATCTTGAGCAAAATTATGCAGCAAATAGTGGAATTGCAGAGAGAAAATCATGACTTTGTTGCACACTTCAGTTAACTTCGTCATTTTCCCCCGTGAAATAGCTAGCTATTTTACGAAATATATGAATTATACACTTTGATGACACACACACTTATCTGTATTCACAAGGAAGTTGTAGTTTGGTATTAATTTAATTTTACATTTTTTGTTTGTTTCTTTCACGAGTAAAGCTATATATTTTATGATTTAGTTTAATCCCCTCATTTATTGCTTTATTTTCATTCTAAACTTGAATTTGTATTGAAATACTAGTATATTGCATTTTCTGTTTACTTCTTTTATGAGCAAAACTAAATATTTCATCATTTAGTTAACCTCCTTATTTAATGCTTTATTCTCATTCTAAACTTGAATTTGTATGAAAATACTAGTATACTATATTTTCTTTTTTTTTCCTCCTTTCATGAGAAAAACTAAACATATAATGATTTAGTTTACCTCCTCAATTAATACTTTATTGTCATTCTAATCCTGAATTCGTATTGAAATGATTACTACATTTTCTTTTTTTCTTTTCATGAGGAAAACTAAATATTTTTTGATTTAGTTAAGCCCCTCATTTAAAGTTCTATTTTCATTCTAAACTTGAATTTGTATTGAAAATACGAGTATCTTCTCAATTTCCCAACTCCTTGTTCGGATGTTTGTGTCTAGTCTTTATTTGAACCTATTTTTTATGTGTCCAATCTATCTTTTAAATGCGTGTATCAAAAATATAATTACATAAATTAGTTCATTTCTTGAGAGTAATTTCAAATGCAGCATTTCTGAAAATTTAAACAATGAACATCCACAAGAAAAATGCAATTTAAATTGAATTAAGAAACCAGCGGAAGTGATCTTCCCTAAACTATCTCGTATACTTTCTAACAAAGGTGCCCTTCTCGACCCCCCATCTAAAAATTTCGTAGTGCCGCGAGTGTTATTGATATTGTCTTCTCAGAACGCTGCAATACGAAAGAGCGCAAGCGAGATAAAATTCGCCAAGTCAGTAAAATAGCGCCAAGTTTACGAAAGTTACGCGCCGTAAAATACGTCTTAAAACATTAACTTTTATAAATAATGGGATCACCGCTTATTGTTACTCATTGTTTCATAACAATAATAAAACTGTGTATCAAATTTTATCGCTCCAGCTATTTAAGTTTTTGAGTTATCGTGTTCTCATGAACATGGACAGACGTGTATTTATGTGCAAAGTTATATTAGAGTAAGTTGGGGGTCCTCCCAACTTAGAAATCAGTATGAATCCGCAGCAAATAGTCAAAAATTCGGACTTTCTCGGCTGATTCTGGATATCTGCTCAATTTTTTACAAAATAAGATTGATGCGAAAAGCAAAGCCAATTCTTTGCTTACAATTAAAAAGAATCAATTTTATTGTACAAAGTAACTGTGGATCTTGAGCAAAATTATGCAGCAACTAGTGGAATTGTAGAGAGAAAATCACGACTTTGTTGCACTCTTCAGTTAACTTCGTCTTTTTTCACCGTGAAATAGCTAGCTATTTTACGAAATATCTGAATTATACACTTTGATGACACATGCAATGAAACACTTATCTGTATTCACAAGGAAGTTGTAGTCTGGTATTCATTTAATTTTGCATTTTTTGTTTGTTTCTTTCATGAGGAAAGCTAAATATTTCATGGACTTCTCCTGGACGGATTTTGTCCAAAATTTGAAAGAAACCTACAAATTTCATCCCTCTAGCTTTAATAGTTTTTAAGTTATCGTGTTCACAGACACACAGTCATAATTCTAAAATTGTGTTTTTCGGACTCAGAGAGGTCTAAAACGTGGAGATCCGTCAAAGTCACGAGTTCGAATTTTTTGACGATTACAATACTTTCTCTTTGTATAGGGTAGACCGGGGCTAGTTGGGCCATTTTTTCTTCTAAGAATTTTAAAAAAATTACAATTCAACATTTTAAATTTTTTTTAATGCAAACACTATCAGTGTACCTTCAGGAAGAATTCACCATAATAATATTTCAAAATATTAACTATTAATATTAATTTAAAATCTGAAACTGATACCAAGTCGCGTGGCCCAACCTGCCCCGATTACGGGGTAAGTTGGGTCACATCACTTATTTAATATTCTGGTAAGGTAGAATTGAAGAAACATAAAAAAAATCTTATCACATTTTCTTTTCATTTTCTGGAAACGATAACACAAGTTATCCTTAAGGAAAATCTCTTTCATGAACCATTCCTTGAAGAAGCCATAAAATTATGAAATTGTAAAATTATGTGGAGCAAAAAAACCAAGAGATTGAAACTACAAAATTAATAAGTTTTATGTTGAAAACAGAATTAAATGACTTCATCGTCACAATTTTCATCATTACAGCTTCACTGCTAAAACAGCAGCTTTCATTTCTTAAGAAGAAGCATTCCCTCTATCCGATTTTCTAACATAATGGCGAACCATCTGAGCAGGTAGCCCTGCAACAGAAACAAAGTAGCATGTTGTGATTATCACAAAAAAAATCTTCCATATTATTATATTTAAGGCAGATAAATATTATTATTATTATATAAATTATAACATTAATTTAAAGAATAATATAAATAATATTAATTCAAAAAATATAAATAATAATATTAATTTAAATAACACAGTTAGGTTGTAGATACAAATCCGGTGTATTTTTACTCAACAAGAACTGAGATACAATTTTTAAATTCATTGTAAAATAATAACAGCTCTTTCTGTTTTGCACTTTTTTAATGGAGATGGAATCAGCTTAGATTTTTATCTAGACAATTATCTTGCATTTTAAATTTGGTGCATATCCCTAAATTCAGATATATTTATATATCGCAGATAACGAAAAACGGTGTAGCAGCGTCATTTGATTTTACAGCAACATTGAATCATTATAGTTATTCATAATGGGCATGCCATATATTAATTCGGCCTAATCCCATCTCAAAATTGAAAGAACATTTTAAAATCTTTAAAAAATATTATTAAAACTGAACTTTAAATTTTATATGCATTTCAATTTAAAATATTTTAGCGTAATTATTGTCTTTTAATAACAATAGGATAGTTGATACGATTTCAATTTGCAAATTTTGACCATCATCAATACTTTCTTTCTTTGAATATAGAAGAAATTAAAAAAGAATAATTATACATGAAATTGAGAGAACGGTTACATAAATTAATTGATTTCGAGACTTCATTCGTTACAATTAGGCTTTGGAGATACTACGTGGCACGTTCGCTCGTCATTTCCATCAACATTCTACGGGGCAAGTTGGGCAGCCGGCCGAACGTGCCCCATGCGAAGTGGCCCAACTTACCCCATGTCGCCATTTTTGTTTCCGATGGGTGTACGAATTTACTTTGAAAGTATTTCAGAAAGCAAATATGCCCTACATTAACTATGAACAGTTATCTTTCAGAATATTATTTGTAAAAATGGAAATTGTAATATAAAAACATAGAAAAAGAAGATTATTTATAAGGAAGGAAAGTTACTCACCTTGGCAAAAATTTGAAAATTCCAGCTAGCACTACTTCTTATACGAGTAAGTAATAAATATTTTTTAGGAATGCTCTGTTTCGTGTTTGTTTGGATCAACAAACAAACATTTAAATTGTAAAAAAGAATATTGTTGCCATCTAAACAATAAAAGCCAGATTATTGTTTTCCGTCATTTTTTGTTCTGACTTTGATAGATAAGCGGTGAAAACAAAGTGCTCTTAAGAAATTTTAGAAAGTAATTGAAATATTTTGTCATTTTATTACAGTTGAACGATCTCGATACTAAAAGGGAATCCATAATAAAAGGTTTCGAAAACATTCGTAAGTATAATTTTATTCAGAATCACGTACTGTAACTAATTAAGATCTGTCAATATTATTTCCATATATTTTCCAATACTCAAAAACACAGTATCATCGCTAAATTTTTGCCAAACTAGACTTTTTCAAGCGATAACCTGTCAATTTTGGTATAAGATATGTGCGGGTTAAGACCATTATGATGGCTACCATTGAAATGGCTGGCCAAGGGAGTGCTAATTTGGCGACTGCTCAGTACCTTGTTTTCGAGTCTTACAATTGAGTGCACGTAGATAGCTAGGACCGGCATCATCGCCAATGATTAATGTAATATTTTCTTTCAGGTTTCATCCCAAATTAGACCCCATTTAGTAGAATCCTGTACTTCTGTTTCGCCATGGTAAACTATGTTGCCCCATTGACACCACAGCGCCAAGGAAAAATATGGGCTAACATCAAACTCTTTTTTTTAATCAATACCTTTATTTGACTGGAGATCGAATTTGATCTTGAATTCAGTAGCGGCGACTGGGTGAAAAAAGTGAGGGGGCAATAAATTTACTGATATTTAAAGTACCCGGGAGTATGGGTGGTAAATCACAAAATTTGCTAACTTTCCCGAATACTATTGCTTTTTTATAATTCCTAGTTTTAAACAGCTAAAAAGAAATAAAAATTTAATTTTCCCCAGAAAAGTAGGAGATCACCCCCCCCCACGCCCCCTTATTCGCCTCCACTGCTTGTATTACACACGAGTCTTAAATTCATTACGGTTAGGTTTAAGAATCACAATATAATTTGTCGTTATTGTCATAATCCAAATCATTCTAGCAGATAAGGAACGACCCCATAGGTCCATGAACTCGCAAAAAAATTAAAATGTTAAGGGATTTTCTAAAATCTCGTCGATTTCGAGCTAGAATATGAAAAGAAGAGGATCCTGCCTGTTAGTTTCTAACAAGTTTGGTAAATTTTGTAATCCGGCTCAGTGGTGAAACGAGGAACAAAATTATTTTATTTTTCAAGTCATTAGATGGCAGTGACTATGTAACTATTTATAAATTCAAAAAATTTAACTGTTTCCGTTTCCATGACTTATATAATCTTGGATACCTTGACCGAACCACAGACAAAAACCCGACAAATCTTAGCCCAGTTCGCCAATTCTTAGCAATAGTTCATTAAGCAAGAAAACACCAAATGCAATGAAAAAAACATAAAATCTCGAAGTATATTAAGTATTGAAAGTCTGTTTTTTTTAATAAAAAAGTAAGTGATATATATTTATATACTCGATGGTCAGTATAACATAGCATTTTCTAACTAAATTCATGTTTTCGAATAAAAACATTTTTAGTTCAAATGTTTGGCAATGTATGTGATCATTTTTTCTATTTTTTCCCCTATAATTATCAGCCTAGAGTTTTCTAAATTTCTCTCTTAAGGCGACCAGGGACTTTCAAAATCAGCTTATTTAATTTTCAACTAATCAATTTGAAATTTAGATGGCATGAACAGGAGCCCTATATAAGATAACACACAAAATTGTACTGCAAGATATTTATTTATTTCTAAGTTATTGGTATAAATGAAATTTTTAATAACAATTAATGGCCTTTATGGTAAATGTTCCAGGCGCTTCAGTTTGTGCTCAAATTTCATGACATTTTATGCAAATATAAAGGCATATATGGAGAAGAATTTTTGGCATTCATATAGAAATTATTTTGTTCTTAAAATGTAAATATTTTCTTACATATCAAATATAGGGCATATTTTTTTCCAAAATTAATAGTATCGAGTTATTATATATATTCATCTTGAAATTCCTTTCTGAAACATAAAAATGAATCCCAATTTTTGTTTGAAAAGGGTTAGAGGAACAAATGTTTGTAAATTTATATTAGAAAAATTAGAAAGATTTCGAGTAATTTTGGAGCGCCAGGAACATTTTATCATAAATACTATTAATTGTTATTAAAAATTACACTTATACCCATAATTCAGAAATTAATAAATAAATTGCACTGAAATTTTATGAGTCGTCTTTTATAGTGCTCCTATTAATGCCTGCAAAATTTCAAATTGATTAATTGAAAACGTAAAAAAAAGAAAGATTTTTAAGGTCCCTGTTCGCCTTAAATGACATTTTACTGATATATTACATCTGAAGGAGAAAATATGAATTTGTTTATTTTACATTCTCTTTTTCAGAATATTTGCTGACCGAATTCTCAATAATTCAATGTTTTTAAAAATGAATCATCAAGGAAAAGGCATTCCGTAACCGAAATAACAACAACAGAAAAACGCCCGATTTGTTTTTGTAAATTTATATGGCCACAAGTTTAATATTGTTAGCTTCATATAATGGCTGAATTTGTGTCGATGTGAATTAACCCGATATACATCCAAAATAATGCCATTATTTTAACTGAATTAGAAATCAGAAGTTAGCCAACATTTTTTTTTGCATGTCTAAGTTTTCTGTTTGCTAGATGGCTTCAGTTTTCTAAAATTAGCCTATTCTATCAATCACTGTTTCAAACCAGCGGGAGTAGTCTCCCCTAAACTTTCTCGTATACTTTCTAAGTGGAGATTCGTCAAAATCTCGAGTTCGAATTTTTTTCACGATTACAATACTTTCTCCTTGTATACTTCGTATACGAGAAAGTAAAACAAAAAAACAAACAAACCTGAAATCAAATATCTGTTGCCACGTTTCAAAAAAATATTACTTTGAAGCAGGCGCGATAAAATAGGCAATGCAATGAATGCTAAAGCGAAAATTCTGCTTTGGAATTGAATTCCCAAGAAAACAATTTATACTACCACAACCGTAACAATTGCAAAAGCGCGTGAATAAAAGATTTGTTGAAATAATGAGATCGGTTTGATTTACAACAATAAAAAATTGTTAACAATTGATGCTTGAAAACATTATTTATTGTTGTAAATAAAATTTATAACAATAACAGATTGCTACCAATACGCATGCGCAGGAGAATCGGATTAAAAGAAATTGAATATGCAATTTGAACGTCTCTTTTTGACGGATTTGGCCCAAACTTTTATACGGACCTACATTCATAACGATAAAACTGTGTACCAAATTTTATCCATCTAGCTATTCAAGTTTTTGAGTTATAGCGTTCACATGACCGCGGACATACAAATAGACAGACTTTCCGTTGACGGATTTTGTCCAAAATTTGATAGAAATCTACAAATTATGTTTAAAAACCACATACCAAATTTCATCCCCGTAGCTCTAATAGTTTTCGAGTTATCGTGTTCACAGACAGACACACACACAGACAGACATACAGACATAATTCCAAAATTGTGTTTTTCGGACTCAGGGAGGTCTAAAACGTGGAGATCCGTCAAAATCTCGAGTTCGAATTTTTTGACGATTACAATACTTTCTCTTTGTATACTTCGTATACGAGAAAGTAAAAAGAAATAAAAAAGCTTTAACAATTGAAAGCATTATTGAAAATTAAATATTTAATTGCGATAAAACGTAGCGTTGTTTGAAGAGGAGAATCCATTGTTCGAAATCATTTTAGAGATACAGCTTTAAACAATGCTTTTTACATAATTCTAATCAATGTCCAAAATCATTATTGGTAAGATTTATTCTAGGAAAGCGTCTTTTCTCCGCCATCTTGAGAAATTCTATAGAAAACTATTCTCGTTTCTGATGAATTCAAAAGAAAATCTCCTTGGAGCATCTTTTTGACGTTTGTGGTCTTCTGTTCAATACAGGTTAGTTATAAATATCTTCTACGAGCAATGGTCTTTTATTAAATTTACCATGAAATGTTTCTATCAGAATTATTGAAAGTTCCTTAATTCTTTGAAATCCGGAAACAACTGTAATCTACAAATTTTAGGTTCCACCGATTTTTTCTCTTATTAAGCAAATTTGTAATGTTTTCTTATCTGAAAATTTAAGTTGCTTAAAAAAGCTGCATTGGACTAGCGTTTTGTTTCTAATTGATTTTATTTTGAAACGAATACATTGCTTGATATCAGATTGATAAATTTATTTTTCTCGTATTCTTCCCCTACTTCCAAACAGTTGCAGTTAATAAATATTGAAATATTTCAGTGCCTGACGAAAGGCTCGTAAATGCTATTGATTCCTAGTGATGCTTCAGAGAATTTTGAGTAAGATGGAGAGCTTGTGAAGAAGAATGAAGTTCTTTTCAGAGATCCACTCTCTCAATATTATTTTGGTCACACTTCAGGAGAATGTTTTCAATATCGTTATCTTAATTGCATATCTGGCATAATGGGTTAGTGTATTAACCAAATTTACGTAAAAGGGTTGGAGTGATGAACATAAGGATATGAACGAGTGAAAAAGCGATGACTTCTCCTCTATCTTTCAACCACGACGACGGAGCGATATTATTGATGGTCTATCACCCAGATATTCTTGATATTCTCAATTTCTGAATGATTCAATTGGTTTTTAATAGGAGATTATTTTCTTTTTTGGATATTGTGAGATGATATCTTTCGCTGCAATCCAATCAAAGGAAGGAGTTGAATCGTTGTTCTTTTTACGAAAAATTCAGCCTTTTCATTCAAAAAAAAAAAGAAATGTTTGTGTGACTTGGGGTCTAAATGAATATGATTTTTTTTAATTCAACTTTGCCCTAATCTTGATTTTATGATTTTATCGTACAATCCATGAATATTCTTTGGAGATTTTATGGAAACATATTTCGTGCTTGTAAGGCAGATAAACTGTCGGCCAAAATCATTAGGTTTTCCTCTGGAATTGAAAGATCGTCAATTGCTTGGCAGATTGTGAGAGCTTCACCCGTAAATATGGAATTAATAGGATGGATCCGGAACACGAATGAGTTCCGATTAGCAACGCCAGTAATCGAAGTAACATTCAGTGACTTGAATAAAAGAATGTTGGGAATTGGTTGGTATTTTGAACCAAAATAGATTTTATTCTGAGAATAGAATTTCGGTAGTGTCTTTAGTAAAACTAAAAAGAAAAAGAACTCTTAAGTGAACTATTTAATTTGCCTTCAGCAATAAAAAAAAGTCGGATAGTCCCCTGGAGTCGCCTTACATAACGGCTCTGGCGAATGAAAAATTTAAATTTTCGCCACTTTTGTCGAAAATGTAAATATATTTTTTTCTTTTCCCTTTTCCTTGTTTTCCCAGAGAGCATTCGTTGCATTATCTCCTCGTAAAATTCTGCTTCTTTTGGAGCCATAGAACCTCTGGGGCCTTCTGAGTAGGATATTTTTTATTGTAACATTCCTGTATTTTGTAAATTCTTAATTATTTGAACCTTCCAGCAATGTTGGGAGACAGGATTGGTTGAGATACTTAGAAGGAATTGTTTCTAATAAAAATCTCTATTCCCTTTTCTTTCCTTTCTTTTCGGTATTATTCCTTCCCTCTGCACTCTGAACTATCTATTTTTTAATTGCGTTTCCCATTTAAAAAGTTAGGAAAAAAACATAAGAAAGCCGCAGTTCGGGTCCACGACGTAGATTCTTCGTGAAAACGTAGGGATAAATTCCTGAAACAAGTGTTTCGTATTAATATGTAATTTAATTATCAATCTCTTTAATACAATATTTACAAAGAGTAGTATAATGGTTACAGAATAGATAAATCACAAGTTTGTCGCATGTAACAAGGGTGTGTGGTAGATTTTGACTTATCTATTCTGTAACCATTATACTACTCTTTGTAAATATTGTATTAAAGAGATTGATAATTAAATTGCATATTAATACGAAACACTTATTTCATGAATTTATCCCGACGTTTTCACGAAAAATCTACGGCGCGGACCCGAACTGCTCCTTTCTTTTTTTTATTTAGAGTAGCTTTTGATGGAGCCATCTGTTGACAGTATATAGAATTACATTTCTCGTATGCGCAGTAAAATATTATTTACAACAAATGTTCATATTTCCCGCAATATTCAAATCTTTGAATTCAAATTTTAATTCAATGTTTCTTTTACGTATTATCAAGTATTCTGTAAGTTCCGTACAATTCGAAAGAAAACTCTGCATGTTATAATCAAATAACATGCGGAGTTTGAAATCTTAAATTTAATACCTATTTTTACTTACATTCTAATAAATATTTTTATTATCTCACTTTGGGTCCTAGTAATACTCCTCAAAGTCTTTAAAATGACACCAGAATCAACCTCCTAGAGAAACACGGTTCCACGCTGCACTTATTTATAACCTTGCATAAAGCTATTTCATAACAATCACGCGCATGCGCCTACACTGGTACGTGACGTCACATGCAAAACAAATACTATGCCACAAACTCTTATAGATATGATCTATCCGTTGTGGGGTCAACCATTCTTTTCGCATTATTAGTCTCGTAGTTATTAGCGATTCAAATCTGACGGTATTTTGTCACACAAGAAATTGGACTGACTATCACTGTAACGAGCGGAAAGACGTTTTCACGTCAAAAGTTGGTGTTACACGAGAAAGGAGAATTGAGAAGGCGCCCTATTAATATCGAAAGTTCAAACTGCAGTCAGGAAAAAATTTTGTAGGCACGGAAAAGAATTCGAATCAATTTATTAAAAACACATATTTCTTTAAAACCATGATGATAATATGTGCCACTTAGGAATACACACAGACAGACATACTGTCAGTACATAAACTGACTTACACTGACTTGTTGTTTCGCGGAGGAAGAGAGTTCAATACAAGCGAGCGAAACGAACATTCAGCAGTGGCTGAATTTGCATAAACTGCTATCGTTCGCCAACGTTTTTACTGGACATTTATTTGTGGTTTGATTTTAAATTATAATTATGAGTAAACATATGATATAATTTGTATTTATTTATACTTTTACTAGTGTACTAAAAAGTAGAAAGTTTATTATAATTATCTTCTACTATTTTATTTTAACTTATAATTCATTATAATTGCTAGGGAATCTTGAAAGCACTTTTTTTCTCAAATTCAAACTCACTTCGCCATTAGTATTTAATACAAAAATTACTAGTTAATTATTGACTTAAAGATAAGATAAATATTCCGGAGATATTAAAACAGTGTATTGTCGTCAAGAATACACAAGTGTATAAATTTTAAAATTTTAGGACACAAAGAAGTGAGTACAAAAATCGATTACGAAATTCTATTTTCACAAACGCGAAACAATTCAAATTATATAAAAAGTGTGCAAAAACTGTGAGCCATTTTCAATAAAAAGTAACTAAGCGTTGTGCATTAGGATTTTATTTTGGAACAAAATTTGAGTCACTCTGATATGTGGAATTGCCTTTCAACGCTTTGGAACGAATGACAAGAACAACTTTATGTTGTAAAAGTAGTTGCTATTGAAAATATTTACAATAATAATTCGCCTTCGCTGCTTTCTATTACCAATTTATTTAGTTGGATTGTTCTTGCAAATTTTGTAACGATTTCTATTCTTTTCAAGATCTCTTCATCCTGGGATCTGGACTGCTGAGATCCACTGTGTGAGTAAAGGGGCCAGAATGTACCGTCCACACAGAGGGAGGATGCTGCCTAGAAGATGGTCTTTGGTTATACCATTCTTCAAGCTGTGGTCCAATCTGTATTTCACGTCATTCGTCGTTACCTCGATTGTGGCAAATTAATTCATGGACTCTTCTTTCTTTTACCTCGAGCAAAGTAGAACCACCGTTTCTCTAAAAAAATGTTCAGAGTGCACAAGAACCTCAAACCTCAAGCAAAATGTGTCAGAATCATTTCTCACTGTAGAACAGTAGTGTGTCTATAGCAGACTGAATTTTGTTCCAACCCACATTTGGGTTAATGTTGTTTTATTAGTTTATACCATTTATGGCTCTAAAAATAACTCTCTTTTATTGGGAGATGAACTGACTGCTCTGTACAGAACCCCTTATTTCGTCTCCACTGGACTGGACTAATTAAAAAAGAAGAATACTGCATAGACACTTTAGGACTACTAAGAAAACTGGCAAAGAAACATTTTTTGCTGTTGCATGTCAGTTATCGATATTTGTATTCTGCTTTTTAAAAATGCGCGTTACATGGTCATTATTTAATGACAAATAATTAAAATACTTTTTTCCTCCCGCAAAAGAAAAGGGATGCGTTTTGATAGCCACACAGGCTTCGGATTACCGGCATCTCTCGCATCCGGACGTCGATCATTGAAATTATGAGCCATATGCGACAGCTGCTTGGTCAGTAGGCGCGCTGTGTATTATTGTCTTTTATTCACATGGAATAACTAGGGTTATAACGATACAACACTCATTCCACACGTTTCCTCTTTTTAAATGCTTGTTACAGGGTCATTATTTATTGAAAAATATTTAAAATACTTTTTTCTTCCCGCAAAAGAAAAGGGATGCGTTTTGATAGCCACACAGGCTTCGGATTACCGGCATCTCTCGCATCCGGACGTCGATCATTGAAATT
>BGPR01000979.1:263494-320601 GCA_013235015.1 Araneus ventricosus | reverse complement strand
ACCGTCCACACAGAGGGAGGATGCTGCCTAGAAGATGGTCTTTGGTTATACCATTCTTCAAGCTGTGGTCCAATCTGTATTTCACGTCATTCGTCGTTACCTCGATTGTGGCAAATTAATTCATGGACTCTTCTTTCTTTTACCTCGAGCAAAGTAGAACCACCGTTTCTCTAAAAAAATGTTCAGAGTGCACAAGAACCTCAAACCTCAAGCAAAATGTGTCAGAATCATTTCTCACTGTAGAACAGTAGTGTGTCTATAGCAGACTGAATTTTGTTCCAACCCACATTTGGGTTAATGTTGTTTTATTAGTTTATACCATTTATGGCTCTAAAAATAACTCTCTTTTATTGGGAGATGAACTGACTGCTCTGTACAGAACCCCTTATTTCGTCTCCACTGGACTGGACTAATTAAAAAAGAAGAATACTGCATAGACACTTTAGGACTACTAAGAAAACTGGCAAAGAAACATTTTTTGCTGTTGCATGTCAGTTATCGATATTTGTATTCTGCTTTTTAAAAATGCGCGTTACATGGTCATTATTTATTGACAAATAATTAAAATAATTTTTTCTTCCCGCAAAAGAAAAGGGATGCGTTTTGATAGCCACACAGGCTTCGGATTACCGGCATCTCTCGCATCCGGACGTCGATCATTGAAATTATGAGCCATATGCGACAGCTGCTTGGTCAGTAGGCGCGCTGTGTATTATTGTCTTTTATTCACATGGAATAACTAGGGCTATAGTGATACAACACTCATTCCACGCGTTTTCTCTTTTTAAATGCTCTTTACATGGTCATTATTTATTGAAAAATAAATAAATTAATTTTTTCTTCCCGCAGAAGAAAAGGGAGGTGTGTTTGATGCCATCGTGATGAATACTATTTCACGCTACTTTATAATCGGATTCAAATTCTTATTTAACTGTACTTGTCTCTACTAGCTTGATCGTGTATATATATGTGTATTTATTACTTTTATTGTCTGTGTGCATTTTGTAAGCTAGATGTCTGTATGTATCTCTAGATGACTGATATAATAAATTGCTTCTTATTTATCCTTTGTCTGTCTTCTTGCTCTGCTGTTTTCTGCTGAAATAGCTATGGCTTCTGCTTTTTATAATTTCAAATCCAATTCTTGGAAATGAAATATATCTGTTTTGATGGCCTCACAGGCTTCGGAGTACCGGCATCTCTCGCATCCGGACGATGAGCATTAGAATTATGAGCCAGATGCAACAACTGTTTGGTCAGTAGGTGCGTTCTCATTTGTAGTCTTTTATTAAGATAGAAAACCGAGGGAAGTAATGATGCATCTTTTTTTCCCACTCGTATTCTGTTTCTAAATGTGCTCTACATGGTTATTATTTACACTGATTAACTATTATTCTACCTTCATTTTGAACTCGACTTTGGAGTTGTGAGTTCAATCTCAAACAAATAATTTTAATTAAAAATAGTTTTTAAAAACACACTTTCACTAGTGTATTAAACAGAGGAGTTTTCTTTTATTTCTCTTATTTTCCACATTTTTAAAATCTTCAGATCAATATTTTCTCAAACCCATTACTAGATGGCGTTACTGGTAATTAAACAAAATTTAATTTAGTTAATTATTTATTGATAATTCAATTCTGAAAATATTATAATCGAGTATGGACGAGTTTTCTGTTTTGTTCATTTTTGGTGAGGTAGGACTTCCGCCTAGTCCATCAGCTTCCGGTGATAATGTTAAGTCAATGGGAATCTTCAAGATTTCAACACTCTGTTTGAATATATTAATTAATATTTAAAGTAGAGTTTTCTAATGCCTTAAGGATAAGTTGAAAATATTAAATTTCATGTTCCCATTGTTGTAGCTCTCAAAGTTTACTTAAAATAAGAGCCTAATTTTGTGTAAAGGTTGCCATAATTATTCTTTATTGCTCTTTTTGTTGCTTTGTGTATTCAAGAAAGAACTAATTCGAATTCGGCGCTTCATATGGAATCCAAGTGGATTTGGCGTTCGCTTAAATTGAAGGGTTACTGAAAACGGAAGTGAACCCTCACCACGGAAGTTCTGTGGAACCAAAATAAATAAATCAGAAAATTCGTCCATAGTAACTGAGAACACACAAGTATACAAAATTTCAAAAGTCTAGTTCAGCAGGAAGTAAAAAATCAATTACAAAAGTCCATCTTTACAAGTGTAAAATATGTAAATATTTTTAGACTTCATTTATTTATATAAATGCAGTTGGTGAAAATGTTTAATTAAGATTATATAAGTTTTTTTCAACTATGAAAATTGTGTTGTGAATTATGATTGATTTTAAACGATATATTTCAGGATACAGAGACCTTGTAGAGTATCAGATTTTTCGAATTTTGAAGTGAAGTAAGACGAAATTCCTACATAGTAGGGAATGTGGTCGCTTTTCATTGGCTCTCACTGTCACGTGACTTTGCTTGCTTCTAAATGATGTCATAGCATCGCGTTTAGGCGGGATTTTAATTATTATTCTGTCTTCTGGGATATGGCCTCATGGAGAAAACAAAACTACCTTCAAATTATGACTATTTGGATGTTTCTCAAGAAATAATGAATACATTTTTAGAATAAAACAAAGGATGAATCTTCAGCATGGGTAACGGGTCTATTCTGGTACCTCCGGTTGGGGTGGGGGGGAGGTCACTTTTCCCGCATTTAAATAGCGGGGAAAGTGACGCCCCCCCCCCCAACCGGGGGTATACCAGAATAGACCCCTAAGTTTCACAATGTCATTTAGAAGCAAGCCAAGTCACGTGACGCTGAGAGCCAATGAGAAGTGATCTCATTCCCTTCTATGTAGAATACGTAAATATACTTTGTAGACGCGCATGTTTCAGTGTGCTTTTCTCGAGAACATCAGGGAAAGACCTTTCATATACAAACTGAAGTAGCATTTAAATGATTTAGAAAAACCCGAGGACTTCAGGTTCTGATTATAATTGTCAGAATTATTATGAACAATTACAATTATTATGAACATTAATTACATAAAATGAAATTTAATATAACACAAATAAAATAAGTAAATAATACATAAATAAAATAAATAAAATTAACAAATATATAAATAAGAACATCTATAAGGCATGCTGTTCGACTATTCCCATCGGCAGGACTTCTAATTCTAAGAATTGAAACTAAGATTTCTCTTATCATGAATTTAGATTCAATAAAAGTTTATTAAGTGGCCAGTAGCCAACTTTAAGCCTGTGTCACATCAATAACTAATTATTTATTAATGTCCACATTAAACTTCTATTAGCCAGAAAAAAGAAGTATTTCAATTCTATTCCACTTGACTACTGAGACAACGAAGCTGCTCAGAACTTTATCGTCTGCTTGTCAGTTCATCTAGTTTTTCGCAATCAGCAAATCAACTCTTTGTTAAATATTGTAGCTGTTTTTGATGTAAGGAAAAGCCAGTATTAGAAAAGAAATTTCCAAGAGTCCAGACATGACTGAGGTATTTAATTTTTACTTGCAAATTTTTTATTTTAGCGCTGTTTGCTAAAAATTTTGATAAATAAGCTTATTCTAACGATATTAAGAAAATGTATTATTAATTTGGAATCCTGCTAAGTTCATTCGCATTATTCGTTTCATTTGTATTTGTAATGCAAAAATTTACTGTTAGATTTTTGAATTGCTGAAGCAGATCATATGCATATTTATTTTGCAACAGATAATATAAGTAAAATTCGAAGTTTATGTTGGTAAATTTCGATTCGAAAATGAATTTATAAATTGAATAACGCAACGCAAATTCATGATATTCCATCTAGGCATATATCTCGCCAAATTCTTCCACTAAAATTAAGATATAAATTTTGTCGAAGCCAGAAAGTTTTCAAGCACTTGTGATGCAGCCATCAAAACACGTGGTACGTAATTCTCATTCTGTCAGCGCTCGTGATCGAATTTTTCGTATCGATTTTAACCCCTTAACTGGATTTTCTCATCTATTTTGGGAATGCATTGCCATTTTAATATAGTTCACAACCTAAAGGGCAATTGAAATGTTCGTAGATTCCAAGTAATTTTCAAATTATAACCTCTGTGAATGACTTTGTTTTAGTTTTTAAGTTTAAAATTGCGATAACTCTATGCACTTGCGGCTTACGGGCATACCAGTTAAGGGGTTAATTGTACCTTCTATCCTAAGTTTTATGAATTTGGAATTTTCTGTATAATTGGAATGTTTTATGAATTTGGAATTTTCTATATAATTGGAATGTTCCTTATTGGATCACGGGTATAATTGCAATTTGCGATCATTGCAAATCGATCCAGATACTTTTTCTGCGAAGCGAATTGCTAGTAATATGCAAAGCTATAATAGTTTAAGGTATCTACGTTCGAAAGACGGTTTTGGGTCGAAATTCACAATTTTTTTTATAGCTTTATTGTAAAGCCCATTTATTTAGATTTCTAAATTTGGGTTAATTTTATTTTTACGATAAATAGAAACGGAGTTATAGAATTTTTTATAAAACACGGTGGCTAAAATCGAAACCATAAATTAGCTATTTTCCATCGTTTTACAAAATACACAGCACTTTGAAGAATAAATTCATTTACTTTTACTTATTTTAATTTATTATATACTTTATGTGTAAGCCACATCAATTTAAATATGTTTTTGATTTTTAACAATCTTATGTGGACATTTTTGCCAAAATGCACATTTGTCGAAATACAAACCACGTTTTGGGACATCAATAGCCGTATTACTGTTTAATGATGGATTTTATGGTCTTGTAGGAGTATTCCATGATCTAGGAATAGTTTCTGGCTAATATATACTTTGAAACAATATCTTAACTTCAATAACCAGATAATCGTTACTTCTAAGAGACAGTCCTTGGCAGGGAAAAAAAATTATAAACTGTCAGAATGAAAAAAGTGATAAGATTGGGAATAAAAAAGGTATATCCTACAAATGGTGACTAATTATAAAGGATGTTTAATAACTATATTTTTAATGACAAATAAATGAAAATTTTAAATGTGTTTTATAAAAACTTATATTTTGTCAGAAGTTACTTACGCAAAACACGAAACCTCAAAAGATTATGATTATATTTCCTTGAAATTTTGAACACATGTTACTTCAAGTATTATAAAGGCAATGAACTACAGATATAGTTCTGAAGTCAATAGTTTTTGATTTACAGCTGCTTAAAGTTATTTATACCTATGCATTTTGTGATATTTTGAATAAGAGAATATTTGACTTGCCATAACTTTTCTCTAAATGCAAATATTTCTTAGATCCTAGTTCATTGCCTTCATGATGTCTTAAGCGTGTTGTGTAGAGAAAGAATTTGAATATATGGATTAGAGTTTCTGCTAGAGTGTTTTGCGTTTTGCTCCAATTTTCACCATTTTTTTACCTAAATCATTCCATTTTACTGAATCTCAAGTGACAGAAAATTTTCTGACTTGTCTTAATCATAGTTTTGTATCACATTGACCCAGAAAATAAACTAAAATTGTCCATTCAAGCGCTTTTTCAAAAATTTGCCTCCGAACTTAGGCAGATACCTTGGTTGAAATCTAGAAGTTGGTTCACACTCTTAAAATGGCGCCAAGTCGCCAAAGCTAATACATGTAATACCTGCATATGGCTTTGGCGACTTGGCTCCAATGATATACAGCGGTTAACGTCTTGCTTTGGCGATTTGGCAGCGTTTTAAGAGTGTGTACCAACTTCTAGATTTCAACCGATACCTTAACCTGCCATGAGTGAAACAACTGAGACTCGTTTTCGAAGTTGCCTTAACCCCTTTGTGGTCGGCGTTGCATGTCAAACGACGAAGAGGAATATTGCATCGTTTAAAATGAATCCGTCGCCTACCTCCACGTCTCATTATATTTCGCGATTATTTTTTGTATTTCTGAATATTGCTAACAGATGGCGCAAATAGTCCTACCTTCTTCATGTTTCCTCGGTGGGATTCCCCGCATTGAATGGAAAACATAATCATTTTGTCGGAGCTTCGAATAAAAATCCGACAAAAAAAAAGGGGTTAAGCAAGAGGGTGAAATTTCTTTAAGGTACTTGAGTTAGGATTTGAATTTGCAAATCTTCGCATTCATTTTGCTATGAATATGATTTTTGTTCCAATGCTAACTTGAGGGAATTTTTGGAATAAATGTAAAATTATAGAATGGTAAAATTTATTTAGAGTTTATTAAGCGGTCTTTGATATTTTTTAGAACACGCCATTACTCAAGCAGAAATGCGATGTCCCTCGTTATAACGCCGCTTCCAAAACAAACGGCGAAGTGGAAGGCAAAGAAGAGGAAGCTCCAGGTAAGATTGGAACTTTCAGCTCAAATTTATTCAATACGAGGTTTGTCTATATCTGAAACAGGACAAAATTCATGTTTCATCATAATACAGATTTTAAATGAAAAAAATCTTTAAGTGCTTTTTTCAATAACGTTAAAATAAACTTAAATTTATCCAATTAAAATCCCTCTTATAACACTATTAATTTTTCGACGTTGCATTGAAACCATGGTAAGCTCAATCAAAACAGTGCGTTTTAAAGTTTTGATTTGTGAGTAATTTTCATGTTTCTTAACCCTTTCTTAATAGGATTTTTTCGAATTTTCAACCCAAATAAAGCATTTTTTTAATTGTTGAAAATTAAGGTACTTACGTATTAACGCCACCGCAGCTACAGATTTGGCAGTTTTTAAGTGCCGCCAATCTACACCTAAATTTTTGCGACAAATCATAAAATAAAGCACTTTATTTAAAATCAAAACACTTTCAAAATTCAAAACACTTTATTTAAAAACAGAGTAGTCAATCGGATTTCGGTGGAAAATGGGCCGATATAGAGTTTAACATAGATTCAAAATAGTCTCTATTTTCTTTCACCTGATGCTGTCGCCATATGATTTCATGTCATGGGAATTGGTACATTTTCGTTTTTTTGGTAAAATATTTCGCTCCTGAAAAAATAAAATTGCATCTTGTTCTGTTTTTGGCAAATCCCAAATATGCATTTTCATAGCACTAAAAAATGGCGTCAAAAATCAGCAAACAACAAGGCAACAAGGAATCCAAAAGATAACTGCGTGCGAACAACAAGATTGCTCTTTATTGGCGCATTAGTGCAACTTCAGCTGCGGTGGCGTTAGTACGTAAGTACTGTCTTCAGAATAACGTATTTTAACCCTATGAGCCCTATCCCGCCTCAAACCGCCCCATTCGACAAAAGCCGTACTCGGGCGGTTTCGGGCGCCTAAGAGAATTTTACGGGAGAAAATTAGTCCCATTCTTTGTTGACAATTGGTCGCGCAACCGAGTGTGCCGTCCTCCTGCAATTTCTTCTGTAGAGAAAGGGAGGATTTCATTCTGATTTCATGAATGAAAATTTACTCCAGTTTTTGAGGCATTTGAATTCTCACTCTAGCCGGGTTCAAAGAGTTAAGCCCCCCCCCCTTTGGCATCTAAATACGATATGGAAACCAGAATTTCGTGCTATAGAATAGTAAACTGTATTATCAGACTGCTATGTCTTTTTCACTATAAGGTAGCTGCTAAAAGTTTATTAATGAGCTGCGACTTCTGACAACCCTATTTTTGTAGCATTTTATAGCTCTTATAGTTGTTTACAAAATATATGATTTTTTTATTATAATAGCAAATGAGAAATTACAGGATAACCGATTTTTTAAGATTCTGCATGAAGGTACTAAACACTAAGTAAGTTGTCCATTTTTGAAATAATTATTCTACAAAATAAACTATAATTAAATATGACATATTTCGTTCTATATATGGTAATACGTCTTAAAAAATCTAAGTTTAATAAGAAAGAAAGGACGCTTTCTTGAAAGTATCATTTATTGTGATATTAGTAAAATATTTATAAATTCTAAAACAGAGTTTAAACTTTGCGTTGATCTCGAGATACCTTGGTATCTTTTAATCCTTGGCACTCTTATTCAGTCAGATTCGACATTCTAAATGATATATTTTGCATTCTTGATGGATGGCAGCATTGTAAAACCATATAACAGCAAAAGCACATAGATTGATTTTGGTGAAACAAATTAATAACAATATTTTAGCTTCCTAAAGCGTTAAATCATTCCACTCTCAAAGAATAATTATGCATCTTATTATCTTTCGTGCCCAAAAGGGTTAAAGCAGCGATTCTCCACAGGAGGAGCCATGGTGACCTATAAGGAAGGTCTTGGCTTTGAGCGAGAGGGTTCCACCCGAAACCCGATTCTAAAGATCAGCCTTGTATGTGGGCCTGTTGTACTTTAAATCATACGTAGGGGTCAAACCTTTTTCCGCTGGTCTGCTGTGGAAGTTTGGAGAGAGGTGCCAACTCAGGTGTCGTCCTCATCTGACCGCGGTTCAAAATTACGAGGTTCGTCCCAAAATAGCCCGTATTGCTTCAAAACAGGACGTTAATATAACTCAAGTGACTGAGGAATATGTATCTCAAAAGTGGATGCGTAAAGTCTCATTGCTATTATTGTGGTTAGTTCTATCTTGCAGATGAAGAAGAACGATAGTTTCCTTCCAACAAGAACTGAAATTTATCACATCCTGGCTGAATAGGATAGGAGATTTTATCGAGGAAATTTCATAATATAATTGTACAGGTAAGCTTGTATATTTTTTGATAATTGCAATGATTCAATACAGTACGACATGAGTAATTACAATGATGTTCTCTTTATTTCATATGCATGAGAAGTGTTTCAAAAAAATTTAGATATTGTTTAATCCTAATAATTTCATCGTAAGAGCGATCAGAAAATAAATAGTTATTAGAAATGGGTCACATTGAATTGCTGCTCTTTAAAGTTGAGTCTGGATATTAAAGCTTCAGGTATCACCTCGTCTCAACTTTTTACTATTTAGGTCTTTTCTTCTAAGATAACTCTCTAACATCTTAAGATCCTAACTGTTCTTTATTCTTCCAGTGTTAGAACTGAGCGAAATTCCATTACTCGAGATTGTGACGGTGGCCACGTTTTTAGAGATGGCGGCGGAATGTGTGCTCACGAAGATCTCATCCAGCACCGGGACATATTGCGATGCATTTACAGTACAGGCAGTCACTTGTGGGCGTCAGAGAGTGTTTCATGCTCAACAGGCGTTACTCGAATGAATTAGCGGATGCCATGCTTTGTTGGTTACGCGAGGGTACAATTTCTATCGGTTGATCCACCATGGTGTACTCAGACATAATATTTTAAAGAGTTGGCAGAACTGGCAGTAGTCATTCAATTCGATTCGAGAATCTTATGATAATGTGCTATATCACCCCCTACTTATCGAGTGAACTTCAAAATGCTTGGATGAACGTGCTAAAAAATATATTGTTGCAAAGTTTCTTTCTCGTTTCAGTAAGTACGTTCTCTTTAAACTCCATCTTTTTTACTGATTGTTCTTAGTCCCTCAACCAATACGTTCTTTTCAATGTCCATGGTCAATGCTCGTGACACGTCAAATCTATCAATCTGTTTAATATTAAAACCCATTGATCATCTTGCAGAAGGGACAAGTACAGCATGTTACATAACACCACACATACCCCCAACTCGAGACCTACTTGCTCCCTGTCGGTTGGATAGAGTATGTGTGAAACTTTATTGAAAACAACAAAAAGCAAAAAAAAAATACATCGGATTGGATATAAACTCTGAAAGGGAACATGTAATTACATGAACAAACAAGATTATGAAATAAAAACACACTTGAGGGATTAGCAATTAATATAAAATAATTTACAAGAGGTTATCATATTTAGTGCAGTGAAAGGGTTGAATGTTTCATTTTAGTTGTTTTCAAATGAAGTTGCAGAATTCATAAATGGGGTGAAAGGTCGATGCAAAAAGGCATGAATAACATATCCACTTAATGATAAATTCACTAAAACTTAAAATAGAGACTGATTTGTATCATTTGTTATTATAACTGAGAGATCGCATGGAATTGTTTAAAGTTGTAGAGAAGTGAATCCAACGAATGGATTTTCAAAGGCCAGAATTTGTGGTCTCGATTAAGCAGGTACAATGGAATCGCCATAAAACATCTGACAAAACGAAATGGGACTAAAAATTCATCCATCTTATGTGCAATCTTGCGAGCTAAACGCAAGTGGCGTTAACATTAAAGAAACTAAGGTGACGAACACAAATCTGTAGCCTCGGAGAACGTAAAATTCATTTGTAGGTTCTTCAAAGCATAGTCGTGTGCTCAACGGAATCTACTTCGAACTTCTGTTCTAGTGACCGTCATTTATGGTACATTCTAAGACTAGAATATTGACGGTTTTACTTTTAATGATTTTAACTCATCTTGGATGACTATGGATGATTTAACTAAGAATTACCACCCCATCATTAGCACTATTTTTCTTTCTATCAAAACGTGGCATACTTTGATAGCATAAATTTTAATTATTTCAAAGTAGAATTTTTAATTTATTTCGTTAATTTATGCACATTAAACTTCATTTTCATTAGTTGCATTCTATGACAATTCAACTAAAGTTAGGGCGAGTTCCGAAAAGAGGGAACTTCCATTAAAGTACATACCTAAATCGGGATTTTGCGCTTGTATTATACTGAATTCCGAATTGTTACAAGATGTATGTGAAGGGGAATTTCAGGGAATTGGTTGCGTCTAAGCTAGTAATCTTGCACAAATCTTGACTGGTCTAGGAAACTGATATCTTAGACAGGTAGTACGGTTATGACTTATGATTTACACATCTTGAATATGGTCGGATTTGGTACCCATAGCACATATTTATATAAGAGAATAAATAAATAAGAGAATAAATCAGAAAAGCTCTGCTCATACAGATGAGAAAACAAAGACCCATGTACATAAAATTACGCATTAAAAAAAAAGTTACAGATAAGTCAAACGTAAAAATTACAAACGCTGATAATAAACGAAGTACCACGGTGGTATAGCAGCAAACACGAGAAGCACATGTGATCAGATACTCAAGCACATAAAGTTTACTCTTTTCTCAATTGCTCATTACTGTGAAAAGCGTCAATCATATCTCATCTTGCTGTAAGTTTGCAATCATGCTCCAGCTTCAAATCAAATACGGAATAGCTCTCTTTTCTGGTGACTATGACGGAAAGCGCATTTCCACAGAAGAATGAGTTCAAGAAACCACAGACAACATTTCGACGTTTCGACGCTTCCTCTCGCTCATAATGTGATAGATTAGAAGAATAATGGTATCACCGTGAACTCCATCTCACTCAGGATGGACTTGCCAAACACCTAGGGGCTGTCTTTCTGGAAACATAGGATGAATACTACCCAGTCTGAAACACCTAGGCTGTCTTTCTGGAAACATAGGATACAATGATACTAGTCTGAAACACCTAGGGCTGTCTTTCTGGAAACATAGGATACAATACTACTAGTCTGAAACACCTAGGGCTGTCTTTCTGGAAACATAGGATACAATGATACTAGTCTGAAACACCTAGGGCTGTCTTTCTGGAAACATAGGATACCTACTACCGTCTGAAACACCTAGGGCTGTCTTTCTGGGCATAGATGCAATACTGCCTAGTCCAAACACCTAGGGCTGTCTTTCGGAAACATAGGATCAATACTACTAGTCCAAACACCTAGGGGCTGTCTTTCTGGAAAGCATAGGATCAATACTACTAGTCTGAAACACTGGGCTGTCTTTCTGGAACATAGGATACAATACTATAGTCTGAAACACCTAGGGCTGTCTTTCTGGACAAGGATCAAGCTACTGAACCGTGTCTTTCTGACTAGATACAATACTACTAGTCTGAAACACCTAGGGCTGTCTTTTCAGGAAACATAGATACAATGACTACTAGTCAAAACACCTGGGGCTGTCTTTCTGGAAACATAGGATGCAATCTACTATCTGAAACCACCAAGACTGTCTTTCTAAACATAGGATACAATATACTAAGTCTGAAACACCTAGGGCTGTCTTTCTGGAAACATGAGATACAATACTATCACATGAAACACCCAGGGCTGTCTTTTCTGAAACATAGGATGCATACTAATTGAAACACCTAGGGCTGTCTTTCTGGAAACATGGATACAATGATACTGTCTGAAACACCTAAGAGACTCAAATGTAGGATACAATACTACTAGTCCTGAAACACTAGGGCTGTCTTTCACCAAAATGTAGGATACAATACTACTAGTCTGAAACACTAGGAGTTTCTGTCTTTCTGAAAACATAGGATACATACTACTAGTCACAGAAACACCTAGGGCTGTCTTTTCTGGAAACATAAGGATACAATACTGCAGTCTGAAGCACCTGGGGCTGTCTTTCTGGAAACATGAGGATACAATACTACTAGTCTAGTACCTAAGGCTGTCTTTCTGGAAACATAAGGATACAATACTAGTCACAGAAACACCTAGGATGTCTGGAAACATAGGATACATGCCTAGTCACAGAAACACCTAGGGCTGTCTTTCTGGAAACATAGGATACAATATTACTAGTCCACTACTGAACTTGGAACTAAAATTTCAGCAGTTATTCAATTATGGAATTGCCCAACTAATTTGTTCCCATCCTGTATTCTTGTTTCAACTCTCATAGGAATACATGGAGCATTCAGATCCGGTTATAAAATTGTCAAATTGGGCAATTGCCTAAGGACCCGAGGTATTTTATTTTCAGAGTAATTTGATTTTGTGTTTTCATTTAATTAACAAATTCAATGCTCTCGGATGTGATCAAATTAAAACCAAGAATCGTTTAACCCTCTCATATCGAGCGAGGCGGTCCCGGGTGGTCGAAAAATTTACCCTTAACAGCGACGAAGGCCGGTCTGAGGCGGTTGGCTTCTTTTGAGGGGAGGTGAGGTTCTGAGATCGCTTAGGAGATAAGAGCGGTAGGGGGTTTAATTATCCTTGCCAACCACAGCTCATTCCCATGCGCCTTAATGGAAGGTTATATAGTAGGGGGTGGTGGGGAAAATAACCACCCAAGTTGGGAGACTCCAATTCATGCCGTTTCCTCCCAAAAAGTCCCGGTTTTAAAGGAGCAAGAAGAAAAAAGTTGCCTTGGGATTAAAGAGTTTTAGAACAGTTTTGGTATTTTGGAACAAAATTCCTAATTAATTACGCTTTGCAAGTTTTTAAATTAGGTTGTTTTATAATTAGTAATATATTGTTTATTATTTTTAAAGAATCCTATAATTTTGTGTGTTAAAATTATTATTAGATTATAAGTATTAGAATGTGTTAAATTTTTTTGTTCTTTTAGATATATATCAGATAGTAAATATCTTCTTTAAAATTATCTTTAAGATTTAAATTTTGAACTTTTGTGTGGAATATACTGTAGCGAACCCTCTTGAAAGTGACCCACAATTAAACGTTTCGATATACCAGTTTGTCAAAATTTGCTATTTAAAACTACTTGTTTAGAGATTAATCTAAAATTAATTTTAAAAAATCTGGTTTTGGAAGTTGGGAAGGGAAAAGAGGGCCCTGAGACTTGCTTTGCGTAAGGGCTTAATCGGGTGATGGGGACATTGAATATGCTTAAAAGACCATTTTTTGTCATGTTTTCATTCCATTGTATGAAATGGTAACAATGACAAGAAAACAGTTTTCAGAGGCAAGTTTTGAAAATAAGTGCTCGAGTTGAACTTGTAATTGTAAGACAAAGGGTCAAAATTATTTTTTAAAAAATCAGTCAGTCTTGTTATCTTAGTTTTTTTTTCTATGGAGAAGAATTCTTTTTATCATAGTTTCGAAGTTTTTCGGTGAAACTTTGCGAAATATTTTATATTCTGGGGAGAAATGGGGAGGAGAGGGGGAAATTCATTGTTTTCTTAACCTTCCAGCGGGCATGCTTACGCAAATTTTACGACCTATCGTGCATCGTATTGCATATATTTCGTATTATTTTACAAAAATAAACGCAACTTTTATTTATGCTATCTGTATTTATTAGCCTAATAGTAAACAAAGATTTTATAAATGAAATTACACTTATATAAATATATAAAATAACGATATAAATATGTAATACGATGCACAATTCAAGTATGTCTTGCAAACGCGCTCCCGCTGGAAGGTTAATATACTGGACGAGATCAAAGTCGGATTAATGAAATTGCTAATAAATCACTCTTGCAATTGAAAATATTACTTGGATTATTCAGAGAACAGTAAAATAAAAGTACTTTATACAGAATTATTAAAATTTTTCGAAGAGCAAATACATGCAGCAAATAATTAAATCGATATAATCATCTTTGTAGATATGTCAATCTGCTTTTGACTCTATTGGGTTAAATTTAAATAATTTTTATAAAAGGGGAAACGAAATAAAAATTAAGTAGAATGAATAAATCTGGAATAATTTTGAAATATTGATGAATAGGATATTTATGGCTAAAATAAAATTATAATTTTATTCTTAATTCGTGTTCCGGATGTTTATGGACACAGTGATCCATCGTATTTACAAAGAATGCGTTCTACGATCTTACACAATTTGATTGTTCTTAAATTTTATTTGCAGCTTGTCAACTTCTGCTCATCATAATCCTACTTGGTTGGCCACTCTCGCTGTTGATAATGGGTGAGTTGATGCGAAAAATCTTATTAGTTGATTCTCTTATACAGTAGTAGTATATAAAAACTAATTTCTCTCATGAATATCAATTCCTGGTGCATTGAAGCATCAAATTTATCACACTGGTTCATTTAAAGAAAAGTACTGGTGGCTAAATTGAAATTTTTATGAAGCGTATACTCAATTTTTTGACTCTCAAATTTGGAACTACAACATAAAAATTTAGCCAATTAAGTTATTATCATTTCCCCTTTTTTATTTCTATAAGGATCATTTTAACATTCCTGTAAGTAATAACATTAAAAGAATATTTTAAGTTGCTATTTTCGATGTTTAATGAAGAATATGAGTGGTGTATACTCAATTTTGGGAGCCACTGTATATTGGTTGCTTTTAACTCTGACGAATTCGTACTTCAAAATATGCAGCATCAAACGTGGTTGGTTCTATAATTAACTTTGACTCTTTGAGATATACGATTCTAAAGAAAAAGTAAAATCGAAATTCAGCAAAATTTTTAAAATTATGAATTAAACTTAAAAATCTCAATTATTTAGCTTAAAATATTACTCAATGATAAAAAATGATTTAAAACTTTACACAATTTAGTTTATTCTTTTAATTTGAATGGCTGAATACAAACTATGCCATAATTTATTTAGTCCAAAATTAGCATACAACATCAAATGAGTTTTTTTTAATATAGCAATGATTTATTAACATGAGATTAATTCTCAAGATAAGAATTCCCTTTCCTTTAAGAAAGAAAAAAAATAAAGATTATACGGCTGAATAAAGAGCCATGGGGATTCCCATTAATAAACACAGCAACACATCAGCTTATTTTAATTTGACTTGCATTAATTTTTACTGTTGCGTATTTACTGCCAATTCATAATATTGCTAACTTTAATAAAAACTTGCAACAAAATATTAAACTATACATTATAAGTAGTATCAACTTTTTGAAGTGAGTTATCATGTATAAAAAGATAAGTAAATGTTGGAACCATTTTGGTCCAAAGAAATAGCAAGATTGAGCGTAGACTAAATTTGCACTTAAAACCGAGAAAACTGTCACAAAAATTTTATTTTCAAGGCAATTTTAAAAAAGATTTGTCATCTCTATTACCAGTCAATTCTCCACACGTTTGTAGGAGATCAACTTATCACTCATCATATTACTCACTACACAGTTTTATATTATATTATCAAAATATATACAGGGTGTTTCAAAAATATCTGGCAAAAAATGAAAAATTAGGTCAGACATATAGAAACGACTCATTTTCTCAATAGTAAGGTGACCAACCGTCCTCCTTCTCTAAGTTCTGTTCCTCCTCGAAAAGTGTACAAAAAATAATGTTACATTTTCGAAAAAGAAAACGAGGTAGGATCGAACCCTGGGCAAAAGGTTTCCACGCCAGTACTATACCGATCATACTATTCGCGCTGAAACAAGCGCGATAACTTACTAGTATAAAGCTAGGCCGAAAGTTTGAGGGCAATTTTCTCTCAATTGGCTGGCCATTGCGCTTTAGCATTTTAACGGATGAACGCCCTAAAGGTATACTAGTAATAAACCAAGTCTCATCCCAAACTGAATTTCCCAAGTCGTGCCCTCCCCTTGTAAAACATGGGAAAAATACTTTCAAAAGTCTTATTTTATTTAAAAAATGGTAAGGTGCTCATCCGTCCTCCTTTTGAAAGTTCTGTCTTTCCTCGAAAAGTGTACAATAAATGATGTAGCAAATGTTTTTATTATGCATTTATCATATTATAATGCATTCTGTATTATTGTTGCAATGAATTAAATGTTTCTTTTATTTATGAGATTTTTTGGCTTCAATTTATTTGTCTTCCTTTTGTTGGGGGTTGAAAGTTGGTCACCTTGTCAGTGGAACATGGGTTTGGAAAAGCAAAGAGGATTCACCAAAGGGGGCTCTTTGTCAATGAATTAAGTGAAAGGAAAAGATGTTTCAGCAGAAATGTATGGCCTATATTGAATTGAATACAAAGTTGCAATAGCCAACAACCCAGTTGTATAAATAACAACATTACAAGTTCTATATGGCATGAGGGATACGATAATAGCAAGTAGGGCGCAGTTTCAACAACAAACCTTTAAAATATTTCAGGAGTGTTGCGGGAGCATAAATAAATGTTCAAAGAACTCGCCGTCTCAGGCGATACACGCATCTCATGTTTTAATTCATGAAACCGGGTTATGTTCCTATAAATTTGTATTCCATTCAATCTAAGTTTTGCATTTCATCTGGCGTATCCTTTTCTTTTACATAATTCACTGGCAAAGATCCCCCTGTGGCGAAATCCCCTTTGCTTTTCCGACTTAATGTTCTTACTGCCGAAACGACTTCATTCTGTATGCCTAGCCTACCCTTTCATTTTTTGTCAGATATTTTTGATTGAATACTTGGTATTATTAGAAACACCTTATAAGTTTGTCTTAGAATGATCACGAAATATTTTTGAGGCATAGACCTCTCTTGAGGGATAGCTCAATCATTCCAAAAGTTAGGCGACTTCTACAGTAGATCAAACCATTTACATCCGCATTTTCTGGGCTTATGCTCATTTTCGAGATTGTACATCTATGCTCACTTAACGATAACTTCTCACAATAATATCGCCCTGTCTCTAGGTTTAAAGTTCATGTCACAATGCCCGATGAACAGTTTTTTGCCCAATGCGATGGTTGAGATTGGACTTCTGGGCATCACAGCTCTCTTACTGCGACTGGTGTTAGCCTCCATTGAGAAATGGTACTGGTTTCCTATGCAAACAGTGATTTCAAGCCTTTGGAATGCGCTGAAATTCCTGGAGTTTGTTTTCTTGCTCGTATTAATCATTCGTAAGTAGGTTTTAATTCATTAGAGATTACAAATCCCTAGATTTTATTTTCTGGAGTGAATTTGCTATAACTGTAATCAGTAGCGAATCTAGGATTCGGGTCTGGGGGGGGCTGAGGTCATAAAAATTTTGTATTGTCGTGATGAAGGTAAAATCTGAAGGCTAAAGTAAACCAAAACTCTTTAACTTTACAGACTTTACTCACCTGACAATAAAAATCATAAAAAACAATACAATAATTTCGATAACTTAATAAAAATTACAATGAAATAACTAGCCAAAAAATGTCTTCGACCATGCCAAAGCTACAAGTACAAGTGGAATGACTACAAAAGTAGGAAAATTTTCGAGCCAGTCAAGCCAGAAAGTAATGTGGAAACGATTTTATTATTTTTTAAAAGAGATAAATTAAGAAAAAACAGGTTGTAATGATGCTAAATAAAATCAAGAATTGGTTAATTCTGGGGGGGGGCTAGCTCGACAGTCCCCCCCCCCTGGATTCGCCACTGACTGTAATCGTCAAGAACTCAAAAAATTCTCATCTCCGAATCAAGAGATTAAGCCATTTTAAATATATAATTAATCCTATAAAGAAAGCGATATTTCATTGTGCTGCTATCTATATTCCGAAAAGGGAACGATTTTATACCTTTTCCTGCAATTTTTCGTGTTTCAAAACAGAAAGAGTTTTTTTAGAAAATTTTTTACTTGGGTTGTCGGGCGTTCCATGCAATGGAACACTGAGTCACAAAGGGTAAATCACAATTTTTATTTAAAATTTTTATTTTATCACTATTTACATTCGAAGCCGACGCGAATGAGAAATATTTGGAAGTCGGTGATTGTTGAAATTCTTCTGTCAATCTTCGTTTAGAAGATTGATGAATGGATTTTGGAAGTCTAAATAATGGTTCATTCAGGAATCTTGCTATCATTTACTATTACAAGGCTTACCGATGATTTTGCTGTGGTGGAGTCTGATGTGTGAAAGCAATTCCATTTATTCTTTAAAAACTTATTATTCTTTTAATTTAATTTCTATTAATTATTTTTTATTAAAAAATTTATTCTTAAAATAGCGGAAGTTTTCTTGCTACGACTACAGACTATATTTGCTTGACACGGTTTTCCTGTAGTTTAGAGCACAAATAACGCTGACACTCTAGAATAGCGGTTTGCAACCATTATTTCCTACCGTATCCGTTTATTTTTGAGTACCTCTTACTGTCATATTTTTTTCAACCATCCTTCCACACGAAGATTTTTTTAATTGATAATGTTAAGGGCAGAGTCAAAAGATTTGAATCAATTTAATAGCATTTTTGGAGTTATCTTTTAATTTTACATTTTAATTCATTTTTTATAAAAGTTTTAGTTCCACATCCTAACAAATAAAAACAGCATTGAAATAAGTTCGGAAAATCTAACAATTACTCCTCGTGATAATCAACTCTTCAAATAGAAGGCAATTCCAATGCCGTCTTCGGACTTCTTTCATGGAGTTGAGTTTTATCAACCTTTAGAACTCCAAAACTAATAAGATGCGTATTGTATTTTGCATGTCACATTCGTAGATTTAATTCCTTAAAAGACTTCGCAATTACTTTGATTAGCAACCAAAACATCTGTATGAAACCCATCTTTCTTTATCATATAGATAATATCTTTCGATAACCTCTACGGTTCCTATGAAATGCCCATGACTTAAACCTAAACAAGGTAATACATGATATTTTCCTGGTGAATGATCTAAACATCTAGGTAAAATCCTGTCTAAGTTGTTTGAATTAAGAATTGTATCATATGCGTTTTGAAGGTAACTCAATGTACCCTTAGAAGAGCCAACGGAACGCTAAACGTTAAATCTGGTTCAAATGAACACTAATATAATCTCGTAACTGAAGATACGTCAAGTTTACGGCGATATTTTTTATTTATATAATCAGTCAACGCAGCGCTAAAGGTCGAATACGGTTCAAATGAAGACGAATATAACTCGTATCTGGAGGTGCGTCAAGTTTACGGCGATATTTGTTATTTATATAATCAGCCAACGCAGCGCTAAAGGTCGAATACGGTTCAAATGAAGACGGATATAACTCGTATCTGGAGGTGCGTCAAGTTTACGGCGATATTTTTTATTCATATAATCATCCAACGCAGCGCTAAAGGTCGAATACGGTTCAAATGAAGACAGATATAACTCGTATCTGGAGGGGCGTCAAGTTTACGGCGATATTTGTTATTAATATACGCCTAAGACGAGAACACTCTTTTCGCAAATTCTGTGCACGTAAAATGATACTACCTCTGACCCATTAGTAGCAACTGAATATTTAAACTGGAATTATTGGCGAATGCAGCTGTTAGTTATGTTGTAGCGAAAAATTGCGAAGCCTTCAATCAAAATCAATGTTTGATGACATCAGTCATTTATTTTGACACATCTTTCAATTTTTAAGTTAACCTAATTATTACGAATTATAACTATTTTTCTAATTTCATCCGCTGATCGAAATCATTTGTTTTATTTCAGTTGTATATCAACCCATTGTAAAAGTAAGATTAAAAAGTTTTCAAGCAAAAATCGAGTTGCGATTGTCCAGTTCATTAAGATCACGCATATAGGGAAAGCAAAGCTTGGCAGCCAAAGGATCCTAACTACTAGTTTAAAATACAGTAAGGAAATTATTGAAAAATCCGGAAACTATTTGAACACACAAAATAAAAATTAGGAGTAATATTTTTAATTTTTTGTTTAATTTAATCTAGTTTTTTGATAACAAATGTTGCGTTCTATATTTTCTTTTGCTACTATTATTATGGGACAAATTAAATTCATCAACTGCTGCTATTATTATGGGACTGAGGGAGTGTTAAATATTTTATTGTTTCAACACCGAGTTCTTGGTACTTTACTTTCACTGCTACGCGGTAGGCTTTCAGACTTGCATAACTCACTTTTTACATGAGCTTGGGGAAACAAAGCTTTACTTTTTTTTTCATTTTAATCTCTTTTCTTTTGTTTCCGCCATTAAGACTAACGTTACTTTCGAGTACCTTCAGGAGTATGTGTAAGGAGCCTCTGCTCTAAAATGATGCTGTGAAATTAACAATTTCAAATACTATAATACATTTGTATAATTTTATAGCGAAGATGGTACAAAATTATATTACCTAACAAATGACATAAATAGAATGTAATACAATAAAACTTGCAAGTGTTGAAATAATGTATTCCCTTCTTATTTTGGTGTCCATCTTTCTGTTGCTGGAACTTTCCTTGCCTGAAAAGAAAGTTTTCAAAATAATTTCTTAAAAAACAAATGTTGCGTAACGCTATCTTTATAAATGCTGAAATAGCTAAAGATATTTTCAAAGAACGGAAAGAGGAGCGGTGGCCTAGTGGTGACGTCTCGGTTTCGAAACCGGATGGTTCCAGACCCGATTCCACTGAAGATCCGTAATGTGTGTGGGTTGTTGCACGTTAAATTATACGTAGGAGACCAAACGTCCTCTCGTTACTGTGGTGCGGAAGTTTGGAGAGGGTCTCGGTTTCAGAACCAGATGGTTCCAGGTTCCAGACCCGATTCCACTGAAGATCCGTAATGTGTGTGGGTTGTTGCACGTTGAATCATACGTAGAGGACCAAACCTCCTCCCACTGTTGTGGTGTGGAAGTTTGGAGAGAGGGTGGCTCAGCTCGGGTGTCGTCCTCTTCATCTGACCACGGTTCAAAATGACGAGGTCCATCCCAAAATTGCCGCCGTGTTGCCTCAAAATGGGACGTTAATATGACGAAATTTAACTAAACAAGATACGAAAAGTTTTATCTTAATCCTATATTGACGATTACGATGACCTAGGGGTTGGGAAGATGAATTATTTTTTCCCACATCGACGGAAGGTGAACATAACGCGTTTCTGAGCATAAAATTGTGTACTTCAGATCGCTCTGACCTTCATCTCTCCTACCTCCACGGAGTATAGTATTTGTAATAGAGATCCTACGACGCATAAATAAAATTAACTGCTGTCAGGATTCCTTTTATACTTACTCACATGCGTAACTCTGAATAGCGATAAATTTTGAGAAATAACTTATTTTTCTATTCAGCAAGTTTCTTCCGAGTTCGAATATCTCATTTTTGCATGCTTTTATTTAACTTGGTTTTTTTGTAAAATTGGAGTTTTTCACTCGCTTTCTGATTTTCGAAGATCTAGAGTTGTGTATTCCCGATGACAATATAATTGTTGCGGTGTTATGATTGTAGATCACTAATTATTATTAATATTCCCTGGAAACGCGTTCAATGTATATTACTTAGTCTTTGGTGTTGTGTTAGTTGAAGAATGAGTAAAAAATGAAGATTAAATTTCTATGTTCACACTATTATATATAAAATATGCTGCTTCGTAGAATCATCTACTATTTGTAGGAATGTCCTTACAAACTCATTGTCGAGAAAGAAAGTATTTTAATATTTTCAGTACTTAATTATTAATTAATCGCTTAATTTTTAGTTTTAATCCAATATGAAAGAGGCTATCTGGTTGTGGAATTGACGGAAATGGATAAAATTCCATATTAATGATAAATTATGAAATTTATTAAAGACTAAAAAGGAATAAATTTAAAAAGTCAAAACATTAATACGCAGTTTTATTAATGTTTTAAAATGTTGGATACTTGATCAACAAATCGGAATTCAAAATAAAAATCTTAAAACCGTAAGACTTTGAAAACGATACGATAAGGAAATTAAGTCACAATAAACATTAAAAGATAGAAATTTTTAGTCTTTAATAAGTTTTAGTCTTTTTTTGACTGCTTAAAAATTTCTATCTTTTAATGTTCATTGTGACTTAATTTCCTTAATTTCATTTTGAAATTTCAATTTGTTTCGAGTATTTATATCGGGGTCTCACGCTTTTGCGATTTTTTTTATCTCCGTATTTTTGATATTTTTTTATTTATTGCACTAATAAAAAGTATTCAATCATTTATTCTTATCGCATTTAATTCGCAATGAACATTAAAAGATAGAAATTTTTAAACATTCAATTAATTCACGATGAAAATTAAAAGATAGAAATTTTTAAGCATTCAATTAATTCACAATGAACCTTAAAAGATCGAAATTTTTAGCATTTTTTGAATGCGTAAATATTTCTAGCTTTTAATGTTCATTGTGACTTAATTTAAATTTCATTTTGAAATTTCAGTTTGCTTCGAGTATTTATATCAGAGTCTCATGCTTTTGCGATTTTTCTTTGATCTTCACATTTTTGATAAAATTTTTTATTTAATGCACTAATAAAAAGATTTTCAATCATTTATTCTTATCGCATTTAACTATATTTTTCAGAACTATGGTTTTTCTTTGGAGATTCTCCCAGCTTCGATTCCAAAGATCCCAACTTCTGCAACGAGACTTTTTATTCTTTTATGTTTTGGATGAAGCGCATTTCGACTGCTTTAGCAGTGGTTTGGCTGGCTGCATATTTTGTAAAAGCAGTTTTCTGGGTGATGAGGATTCGGTACCACTATATGCCGCTATTTGAATGAATGTGAATTAGACGAATCTGCTATACTGAAGTTGGACAGTGAGTCTTCTTATTGAATGGACTCTTTAATAATTTTTTTATCCCTTTTGCTCTTTTACGATTTTTCTTTTAATTTTAAATAAAATATTATTGATTTACTGTGTTGTCATTTATAAACAAATAACACTGGAAAATGGAGCATAAAAGTTTGCATTATGAGACGATCTCTTTGATCTCTGAGTTATATATTATTGTATCGGCATTGATTGAACGGATTTATATATTCCTTCAAAATGATACCTTAATATAACTAAAATAAACCATCTCAAAACAGAACCTATCTGTAAAACTAGAAAATCACCCGTCATGGTTTGACGGGTGCAAATTGCCTCTTCTTTCGAGAGAGTTCCCTTCAAATTTGACGTGTTTAAATAGATATATATGCGAGAGAAATGTTTAACATTGATTGAAAACAAATAAAATAAGCATGTTTTATGACAGGAAATATTTTTTATTTGCATATTATTTAAATATTTCTTTATTCAAAAAACCTCTTGATAAACAACATTCCGTGTGAAGTATTTTTCGTTGTTTAATAGTTTTCCTTGTACTTCAGATGTCTTTGTGTAAATTTTAACGTGATTGGGAATCCTAGACCTTGAAAGTGCAACGTAGAGCTGTCCATGTGAAAAGACAGGCTCATCGAGGTAAATTCCAACATGACCGAAATTCTGCCCCTGCGATTTGTTGATAGTCATCGTGTAAGCTGGAATTAACGAGAACTGGCGGTGGTTGAGAACGAATGGTAGATTCACGTCACTGGTGGCTAATTTAATTCTCGGCAAGAAAAAAACATCGCTACGATTGCTTTCAGATACAATTTGGCGTCCAAACTATACCACGCGCATGATATACTATACTACTTTCTATTAAAAAACGAAATTAATTTGAAATATAGGATTAATATAATTTAAAATTTCTCGGGAACTATTTATCATAGCGAGATAAATTTTATATCAATCGATAGAAAATTTTATTTCACTATTTTAGAGCTATTAAATTTGAAATTAAAACGACAATTACTCTTTTAAATTTAAAATGACTGAAATTTAGGTTCTCTAACAATGGAATAATGCTGTTTAACGTCTCACAGTACTATGGCGCGAGTTTTATTGTTGCTGACGTTAGAGCGTTACCGGAGGATCTGGGCTATTATATTAGTAATATTTGTGCCATGTGCGCTGCGATTCACGTGGAATTCAATATCTTATATCCAACTTCAATTATTTCATCTCGCGTGCTGCCACATATTATCAAAGAAAATATTGTATGCATTTTTAGTTATTGCATTTATTTATCCGTTGCATTTGCCACGAAATTGACTGATTACCGCAGACCAGAACACTCGGAGCAGACTCCTTTGCGAGCATCTCGTTTAGAACCCTCAGAAAGAATATACTTCTCGTAATTATATAAATCAATAATTAACAAATCAAAACATTTTGCTGCGATTTAGGATAAGAAATCGAAACAACCGAGTTTTTGTTTGAGAAACATTTGACAATAAATTACTCCAGACTTTTTTCAGCGTTAGGTTATTTGTACATTACTGTCTCAAAATGAATTAGTTGATAATTAATTTGATTATTAAAACCACATTATGTGCTCAAACTATTTAATATTTTTGTGGTTTACGGTGTTAAGAGAGCAATTTTAATCAATCAGATTCGATTGGGGCGGTGGCAACTTACCACGCACATTTAAAAATTGATGAATTTCCATTGACGTAAACGGTTATATAAAAATCATAAATCTGTATGCAAGTTACCGTTGCCATAATTAAAATTATTTTTTTAAAGTGGTGAAATGGGGGATTGCTATCGATTTGACTACCAACCAAAGAGCTTGGAAGTTCCACTTTCTAAAATGACGTAATGGGCATACCTAAAATTCAGAGGGTTTAACGTCGAATTAAACCATAAGAGAGGGTAGTTTTGGAAATGAGATTTATTAAATTTGTTTTTTTGTTTTGTTACTGTGTAAGAAATTTACTTAATGTGAATTCAATACTTTATGTGGATGTGGCGGCCTAGTGGTAAGATGGCGGCTTCCTGGGACCCGAGTGCAGCGTTGGCTTGTGAAACCGATGGGCGACCCGCTCTCGTTTATGGAGAACACTACCCGTTCCCATAAAAAGAATACCAAGCCCCAATAGTTGGTTAGGGCGGTGGTTTCCTTCCATATTGTGTCCGTTTTGTGAATTTTCTTTATTTTGGCTGGTTTCATATTGTAAATTTATTTTTTGGAATAATGTAATTACTCATTATTATTCTGAGTTGTATTTAAATTCCACCCCTGTTTTTGGGTGCAGTATGTGCAATAGTTTGGTGTATTGTTGTATGAGTTATTGTATAACACGGGCTTATATTTTTGTTTCCTAAATCTACCCAGCTCTTCTTGTCCCTGGAGACTGTTATCTTTCGTGCTAACGGCAGTCTCTCTCTCTTTCTTTGTTTAATTATTATTCCCAGCCGTCCCACTAAGGGCCTTACACCCTTTCGGGTAGACCGGGTCGGTGTGGGTTCCTTTCCATATTGTGTCCGAAAGTTTCATTGCACTTGGGTAACGGACTTTGACTCCATGAACCAGGCTACATACTTAGCTTCCTCCTGCGACGTCCACATTTTTCGCCAAATCTGCATCACCTGGAAAACAAAAAAAAACTTTGAGTTATCTTGTCACATATTGAAAACCGTTTGTTATTATCTAGTACAGTTTTAAAGTTATTAAAGTCTAAAGTTGTAAAGATAATTTATGGACACCCTGTATAATCACACTGAATCGCAGTGCTGTGGACTATGACTCGCTACTATTTATTCTGCACGAGATCGATGACCTGAATTACGTTGCACTCCGATAGTTATGAAATAATCTGAAAAAAATCGGAGATAATCCTTCGACTATTAATTACACAGGTCTGCAATGAAAAAAATTGTCTTAAAAATAATTTGAGTTTTTATGGTTTTTTGGATGCTGATTACTTGAAAAATAATAGAAGAATTTCATCACTTCCAGTTTTATCACAAATCACATGTCTAATATGTACGGATTTTGTATATTTAAGAGCACCGTAATATTATTTGTAAGAACTTATTAAGCATACTTATAGATTTTAATAATAATTTATCAATAATTTCAAAGTTGCAGGAAGTGGTATTTGTAGAACCTGACATCAGAAAACTCACGAAGAAAAGAAATTTTGATCTCAAAATGGGAACAAACAAGAGAAAAGGAAAAATCTCTTGAAAACTAGTAGTAACTAGCTTTCTTGGAAACCAAAGAAACTCAAAATAGAAATTTACTGTAGAAGAAATGATAGCATATTTGAAGTTATTAGTGTTTTAAAATGAGCTTAAAAGTTCATTTTCTCCATTTGCGCACAGACTATTTCCCTGGAAATTTAGATTTAGTCAGTTCGTACCAAGATGAATAACTTCATCAAGACATTAAAAGAAGATATGAAAGAATGTGGCATATCAGCATGATAGCAAAATTTTGCGGGACATTCAAGAGACAATCCCCGGCAAGTTCACCAGGAAAAAAAAGTAAAAAGAAATTTCGAGAAAAAGAGAAAATTGTACTATAAAGATTTCTAACTTTATTTATAAACTTATTGATCATTTAAATCATAACAGATCTAGGATATAAATGCCGAATATGTATTTATGAGATGATAAAATAAAAGTTAAAATCTCACAATATTTTGATTTGACTTATTTCCCCTAAAATATGAAATCGTTTTGTGAAAAAATCTTACGTGATAGAAAAAAAAAATGAATTTCATTTTAAAATCAGAACTAAAAATAATATAAAAATCAGTTATCAAAATTAAAACAATTTTCAAAAAGTATTTTTTGCAGGCCTGTGTTATCGATCGATTGAGAGGTTTCTTCTAAGAGGACTTGCACACCTAATGGGATAAAATATCACTAGTATCGTGGACGCCGGAATCTGTCCGACTACAATAGCAATACAAATTCAAGCTTTTCACTTATTTTAGTTTCATTTAAGTCTCGTTTTGAAAATTGATATTGACACAACACCATGATACTATGATCAAAGTACACTTTATCCTCTTTCTAGCTCGGTCGCATTCACTCAATCGGCTTTTGTATTTCATCTTTTCTATGAGAAATTCTTGACTCGCCCTAGAGTTCCTGCCCTCTTTTTATACCAGAGCAAAGCTCTCATTAAACAAAGAGGACATGTGTTAGAAGAAACTAGAGCTGGACATTCACAATCAGACCACCACAAGTCAAATGGCGTGGTAGCACTTCACACAATTCCAATTTTAAGCCCATCCAATTAGGTGGGTCATTCGCGGAGGCTCCATACAAACCCCACAACCGGTCACTCCAATACCCTAGAGCTACTGCACCTAACCCTCCTCACGCTTTCGAGAGACAGCCTCACTCCCCTACCCTACGGGTCTACATTTTGTAGTTTTCACTTTTGTGAGAGAACCTCTCTCCCCTCAGTCGCATTTCAGTTTTATGATTCAACACTCCGAATCGATAACGAAGGCCGCGGTGGCCTAGTGGTAAGGTCTCGACCCCGGGACCGATTCCACCGAAGATCCGCCGTGTATGGGGCCCGGTGCTCCTAAATCATACGTAGTGGCCAAACGTCCTCGGAAATTTGGAGAGGAGGGTGCCAGCTCAAGTGTCGTCCTCGCCATCTGACCGCGGTTCAAAATTACGAGGTCCGTCCCTAAGTAGCCCTCGTGTTGCTTCAAAACGGGACGTTAATATAACCTAACCTAACCTGACTAAATCTATAACGAATGAAGATGAAAATCCGAACTTTTGACGGCTGCGCTAATTCTCATCGTATTTTTGCATTGATGACTGTTTTTGGAACGTTGCGATGGACTATCGTGGAACGGCCTCACCGGAAATGTCCAGGTTAATAGACTGGCCAGTTGCGCGTTATCGCAAATAGTCGGTATTGTAAAGCGGGACATTCACCGACGTTCCACTCCACGATCTTTGGAACACGGGAAAGCCAAAACTTTCGTCATTGTGAAAGCCCGACGAAAATTGGCGCCGATAGATAGCGCTGTTGGAATTCTAACGAATTTGATATCCATTGGAATGGAAGGCCATAAAAAAGAAATATAATTCTTCGAGACGGCGATAAATCACCCGTGTGTATGTAGAACATTGGGGAGGGAGAAAGTGCGTGGGAGTCAGTCTGGGACATCGAACCTTCTCAAACAAGGTGTCTCAGAACAAACTTTGGAGGCTCCGTGAATGTCCTGCCTAATCTATCGACTGGAATGGGTGGGAAAAAACCGCTCTTTAGGCCAAATGGAATGGTTTTGACTTCTCGTGAATACCCAGCTTTAGTTTGGCTGGCGTGGGTCATTCACACAAGCGTTCCTCGTCAGATCGCGCATTGCAAGCCAATCCATTATGTCCGGAACTGTGTACTGTCTGTCCGCGACGAGATTTCTGCCCGCCAAGTTGTCTGGTTGGTGGCGGTTGCTATAGCAGCTGCTAAGATTAGGGAAGATCAATTTCGAATTGGAGGAATCCGACGGAAGTCTGGGTTATATTTTATTCTTGGCACCAGCTTGTGGCGGTAAAAGGGTAGTTGATCATTCGTCTTCTCGGTTTTGTCGCAGCTGCACTTTTCTTCCCATTTGGCACTAAGTGCCCCAATGTAACAAAATTGAATGAACTTCTGCCTACTCGAAATGGATTTCCAGTAAGTAAACTAGTTTCTATAACAACCACAGCCATCCAAACAACTTGTCGGGAAAAGATTACGTCGCGGACCGACAGTATTATTGACAGATGTAGTGATTTAAATAAAGTACACATGACACGAATTCATGTAAATACTGGTAAAAATATCGTTACCGTTAGAATTACGTAGTTACTCCGGTATCCTCTCTAGTAGTAGTAGTATATTTACGGATCCTACATAGTGAATGAGGACGCTTCTCATTGGTTCTCAATGTCAAGTGGCTTGGCTTACTCTTAAATGAAGTCGTAGATCCACTCTTAGGCGGGATTTTTATTATTAATCCGCATCATGAAGAGATCAAAACTCTCTTCTAATTATGGTTAAGACATGATGAATACATTTTTAGAATAAAACAAATAAAGGACGAACCGTCAGCATTGGTAAGTACTGTTTAGTTTCACGACGTCATTTAGAAGCAATCCAAGTCACGTGACATTGAGAACCAATGAGAAGCGTCCTCATTCCTTACTACGTAGGATCCGTAAATATGCGTAGTAGACTGTCAATTTAGAAAACGTAATAACTGCATGAGGACCAGACTACCAAATAGGCAATGTAGGAAACTGCTTATAGGCTCTGCAAATTTTGGGCCCCTGAGATTATTATTTTTTTAAATTCTTTTTATGGCTTTCATTTGTTTTCTCAGAGCTGTGTAGTCGGATTTACTGAAATTTAAATCAAGTGTCTTTTAAATTTCAGAACGTTATTATTTGGGATATCTTTTCATGTTTTCAAATTCGTTAGAAGATCAATGGACAACAAGTAAACAGTCCGGACAAACCTTATATTAGAAATTGTGGTAAAAAAGTTCTGTAATTTGTTAACCATTTTATTTATAAGTTTTATCAATTTTTTTGAAGATGACCTGCAAAAGAGTATTTTGTTATTTCAGTTTGTCATAATATTTGTTACTTAAAAACTGCTTATTTAGAGATTAAATTAAAATCATTAAAAAATATCTGGTTTTGGAAGTGGGCGTGATGGGTCCGAAACTTACATTGCCTATAGGCCCCCTACAGGACATAATATGGCCCTGACTATATCGAGTTTCGATTGTTTGAAATATACACTGTGAACGTGCTCGTTCAAACTGATAGTGGATCAAATACTGACCACGATTCAAGACCCGTCATTAACCCTTGAACGCCAAAATAACTGAAACCATAAATTTCAGTTAATTTCTATTAAGTTATGTTTAAAACACCAAGATAAAAATAAGTGCGAAGTAAAATTTAATTCTGAAAAAATTGGGTTTTTGAGTCGTTTTATTTATTTTAAATTTTTTTAAAGAAAACTAATGAAAAGATTGGTAGAAAATCATTTTAAAAACTAGATAAATATTAAAATATAGTAGAATATCGAAAAATAGCGATTAATTTCGAATTCTTTGCATTATCTCGAAAGTAAATCAAAGGAAAAAACAGGAAATTACAAAATGACGATATTATGATTTTGAATCTGGTTTATTAGTGGTATAATCCAGTTGAACATTGTTCAGGAATATACATATACTGACTTGTTAAACAAAGAAAAAAGAAACATTGGACTGTTTAGCAACGAAAGTGTAAATGAAACTGTCCTTAAATCAGGACGCTGCCGTTAATCGCCAAGTCAACGTAAATTTAATTTCATTAGAGTTTCAGAAATAAAGCAACAAATTAAACCCAAGTGGTCTCTAATAACTTGGTGTAGTGTGCGAGTTTGTCATATATAACTAATAGGGCAAATTAACCATCGATGTTTAAATAGATTTCTCGAAAGGAAAGTTGCAATAAATTTCTTAACACACATCTAGGGCCCAAACTTCAAATGTCGTTCCTAGATTCTAACAATTTGTTGCGTAAGTTCAAAACGAAACGAGACTTGAACTTGAATTAGATGGGTTATGGGATTTGAAGCAACAAAGACTGTAATCCCCGAAACGAGACACCAGTTTAGATTAGATATTTCCGGTTCAATCGAGGCTTGTTTGATTTGGGGGTCTATTCTGGTACCCCCGGTTGGGTTGGGTTCCGCTGTTAACAAGCGGAACCCAACTCAACCGGGGGTTCCAGAATAGACCCCTTAATATCCCCTTTCAAACGAATGCGGAAGTTTCGTTTGGCTTCCATTATTTCGAATCCTGATTAAACGATAAACGCTGTATCAGAAGGGCAGCGTTATGGCAGGTCTGGGTTTCTTTATTTATGAAGATCAATCTTAGCAACTAATAGAATGATTGCTTATTGCTTGATTTGCTAAGTGAGCAAACCTTGTAATGTTATACGAAGACAAATGCACACAAATATTGTAAATATAATTTTAGAAAAGGGTGATATTTGAACCCGTAACAATACATCTAATTTTCCAAATCGCATTAATATGAGATTATTTGAATTTCCACAGATTTAACACGTATTTTGACTTCGTACATATTACAGTTATCAGAAAATTGACATTCGAACCCTAGACCATCTGTCTGGAGGTTAACACATTGCCATCAGTCCGTCGACGAAGCAATGACTACAAAAATCATTGCAAAAGTGAAATGCAACATAAAATGTGTGTTTTAAGAAATATCCTCATTTATTGCTGCCTTTATTTCTAACAAAAATAATTCGAGTCATGAAATCTTAGGAACATTCTACTTGAATTTTGAAAAAAAAATGTTTTTGCTACTTATTTATATTACAGAATGGCTTTATCTGAGATAAACTAGCCATCATCAATCAATAAATCAAAGGTTTCGTACAATAAATATATCTTTGAAAGAGAGATTTTGGCCAGTAACAAAATACAGACGCTGAAGTCTTGGGACATGGAGGTATTCAATTTTGAGTTTATGGCTGTAATTTTAATTTAATGTGTAAACTTTCTGTGGCAAGTCGAAATTAAATATCGTTTTAAAATATTGATCTAAATATAAGTTTTAACTCAAAAATGCATAGTATAAAAATAGAATAAATTTATAGTATAAATTTATCCTATTTTTACCATAATTAAATTATTTACTTTATGAAGTATTCCTCCATATTCTTTTGTATATTTGAAATATTATTTTTAAAACCCTTGATGTAATTATTTCTTTTACATCTTCACGAAATGATTTAAGCTATTTTGGTAATCTTTTTCTGTCTCGATCCATATAAGAACCTAAAAGCTGAGATATTTTAAGTGTATCTACACGACTTTTATTGCTTAAATGAATTAGTATTGATAACTGTAAACTAGTCTAAAAATATTCAACAGGATGAATAAATTAGACTTGTCATTGCATGTAAACCCTGAATGAATAATTGAAGATAATGTATTTTTGTTTACGAACAGAGAATATTATGACAAACGTAATGTAGTGTCAGAATTCAAGAAATGATTTTGGGATGCGGCAAACATTTCGAGTAGTCATGTTCAGGCCCTACTATATTTTCAGTCAATAATATTCCATAGCATGATATTCCGTTTCAATGATTTGAAAATACATAAAAGCCAATGAAATTAAAAAAAATCAAAATGCAATATCTTAAAGGGTTTAAAATTCTTTCAAATAATATAACTTTTAATCATGCAGGAGATACTAGTATTGTGCATCGTATTGCATACTTGTAATCATTCTTTTATACATTTGAGTGCAATTTTTATTTATATATTTTAATATAAAGCTGATAAATGTAGATTGCATAAATAAATGTTGCATCTATTTTTGAGGAACGACACTATATAAATATGCAATACGATGCACAATGCAAGTATAGCATGAAATACGATAGACGATTTAAAGTAGAAAATCTTGCCTGTAAATAAGAATTCGCTTCGTTCAACCATTTATTATATATTATTGAACATGTTGGCAATCGTTGCATCTAAATAGAAATTTCAAAAAATAATCAGTAATGGGGTTATACTAATTTAAAACTTTGGGGCATGAAAGATAATACGATGCAGAAATGTTACACGTGTGAGTGTAAGGATTGATTTAGTGCCTTAGGAAGCTGAAAAATATTGTTATTAACTCGTTTCAATTTCAAAAATAATAATCCGTGTTTTTGCTATTGTATGGTTTCTATGATAAGCGCTATTTAGCAAGAATGCTTAAAAGATGCATCATTCAATGTGGTTCAGAAAATAACCCTCTATACTTCAAAAAGTTTAAACATATTTTTTCATTCTATCCATGATTCCATCTGTAAAATTACAATTTCCTACGCCGTTTACATAGACACGAGCAAGAAAAGAATCGCCTTCATGCTTGAAAGCGAGACTGGACATGTCGGAATTGGGATTTCGCCAAATATAATCGCCCATTACTTAACCTTTCAGCGGGCGCGCGTTTGCAAGAGATACTTGCATTGTGGATCTTACTACACATTTATATCGTTCTTTTATAAATTTAAATGCAATTTTTATTTAAATCCTTGTTTACTATTAAGCTAATAAATACAGATAACATAAATAAAAGTTGCATTTATTTTTGTAAAATAATGCGAAATATATGTAATACGATGTACGATATGTCGTAAAATTTGGCGCGCCGCTGGAAAGTTAAAAAAATCAACAAATTTACTTCCGTCTTTGAATAAGATTCGATTCAACATGTCTTCAGACTTTGATACGTGTTTTAACACTGCCTGCCGATTTTTTAAATCGGTATTTAGATGCAACGTTTGCAAATAAATGTTCAAATACCGTTGAAAGAAGCTAATTATATACATATAAAGCTGTATTAAGATGATTCAAAGCTATAATGGTACTAAGTAAACGCATTAGCTTGCCAAAATAACAGAATGTAGGAAATAAAATTGCTTCATATATGCGGAAATCGTGGGAAAAGTAATCGGATTAATGATCCGTTAGTCGCCATATCTAATAGATAACCATAGTTTGAATCTACCGACAATTTTTGCTCATTACGATTTGAATTTTTCTGGCAAGACGCTCGTTTACAATCGCATTGAAGTTATAAAGCAAAATTTAATTCCGGATGAATATGTCATAGAATAGCTTTTATATTCGCGAGATACATTGTGACCATTTAAGGTTGAGCATGTTTGCGGCTAATGGAGGTTACAAAATTGCACTCCTTTTCTTTTGATTTACTGTGGAATTATGGAATTTCTACTGGGTAAGAAGCATTTAATGTGTACTCTGCAAAGTATCATTCGAATTGATTTTGCAGGTTTGTGCTGTCGAATGTAAAGTATTGAAGAGCAAATTTTTTCGTTTAATTTTTTTCCCGCTGAATTTTTTGAAATCCCTTCTCGGGGCTTATTGACAGCATGACCAAACACTTTATATTTCTGTAAAACGTTCGAAATTCAAAGTATTTAAATTTCTTTTGCAAATCCACGTAAAAATTTACCATCGGGCTTTTGTTGGATTAATTTCTAAGCAACCAGATGTCCTCGTGGCTGTCTAGACTTCGTGGCCAGAAGGTTGCGGGTTCGGGATTAGTTTCCAAGAATATTTGTCGTACATGCATGCATAGTGCACGTTAAATCCACGAGGGTCAAATAACTTTCCGCTGGTGTGGAGTGGAAGTCTGCTGAGGGGATAGCCTTATAATTTGAACAAGGTTCAAAACGAAGAGGTCAATTCTAAAATTGCCCTGGTGTAGTCTGAGAACGGGATGTCAATATAAATAAATTAAACCTAATATCCACACCAGTTTCGATTCTGTAACTTATTAGGATGACCGAAACCTTTTCACTTTGAAAGCAAAGATACTAAGGCAACAAAAATATTAGTTTTAGCAAGTTAATGGATCATACCACAACATTTTTAAAGTTTATAGTAAATTTCGTAATAGGGAAATTTAACTTCTGCATAAAATGTATTTTAATTAAGAAAACGGAAATGAGGATATTTTATCTAGTGTATTTCCAATGTGTATTTTATCATTTCTGTAAATATTAAACTTGAATGAGACTTTACTGTCATTATTTCAATCTTTTAAATGAAAGAATGGTGTATTCTCCACTTTGAGAACCGCTATAAATGTGAAGAGTACATTTTAATTAACTTTAAGTGGTCTTTAATGTTTCAGACTGCACATGCTTCTAATGAACGCACGCCACTGCTTGGAAATGGTGTCGCATCTACTGGGTGCAGGTACCTATTTAGAATTTCAGCTACTTCTAATGAACAAACGCCTCTAGATGGAAACGGCACTGCTTTTAATGAACAAACGCCACTGCATGGAAGCGACACTACTTCTAATGAACAAAGGCCTCTGGATGGAAGCTGCGTTACTTCTAATAGACAAACGCCAACTTTCGGACAAAGCACTTCTTCAAATTCGGATACAAGACCACCGATTGTTTCTTGTGAGTAGTATTACTATCTATTTTTTTAAATTACGCGCACAGTAATTTGTGAATTTGAGTGATGACGAATTATTTCTTGTATATTGGCAAAAAATTAATTTTAAGCAAAACAAGTTTTCCTTGTATATTTGAATTTAAATCGCTCTAGTATAGTTAAGAATACTTTCCAAAACTTCTCGGATAGCTTCAAAACTGGGTGTTATTCTCTAAAAACTAGTTTTCGTGTGTTCGTTTCTATGATTATTTCGCTCTTTCAAACATAAGCTTTCCAAAAATTAATTGGATGCTTGCAGGTCATATTTGTCGGATAAATTATTTAATCATATAAGGGCAATTTGTTTCTAGTAATGATATATAAAAATATCTTTAGGTTTGAGATTGTTTGTAAATACGTATTCAATGTGATTATTAGATAAAATTAATTTGATTCATTTATTAACTTAATTATTAATTAACAAAACGCACTTTGTTATACGTTTTTGTTTCATCGAAAAACTCAAAGGGGAACTTGCACCAATTTTCTTTTCAGGGTTGGGTATTGGCCCCTTACTGCTTCAAAATAACTAGTAATTAATTTTATTATGAAAACCACCTTAGTGTGTCGGTGCTTATTAATATTTTCTTATTTCTGAAGTGCTTAAGAGGCAACATTGCAATCAGAAGTGGTCAAATAGATTGCCATGGACATTTGAAAATTGATGAATTTGGTGGCAAATACACTTCCCACCTCCTGAGAAAGGGTTACAGAATAGCGCAATTGCTTTAACCCTTTGCACTCTTGTATCGAGTCGGATTCGCTTTTCTAAATTATGCATCTTTTGCACATTCTTGTTGGATAGCGCTTATTATAAAAACCATATAATGGGAAAAACGCGGATTAATTTTAATAAATTGAAACAAAACAATATTTTTCCGATTCCTAAAGCTCTAGATCAATCCTTACACTCGTAGGTGTATAATTATGCATATTATCTTTCGGAGTGCAAAGGGTTAACCATCAATCAAAATAGTTAAGATCACAATCTTCTAAACTGGTTTAATTCATGAAACCATTTTCTCTCTACCGTGCTTTGAACAGAGATACTTTAATTCTGTAAATCTAAAATGGAGAACCCCGCCCTGCCTTGGTATCCATGTGAAACTGACTAACCAGAACTGAAGACGGCCGCCACGACAATTAATACGGTCACTGTGATCGAACACATAATAGCCCCATCACGAGCGGTTCATGCGAAGACCCCTCCCATTACAGGGGTACGACCCATCATCGGGAATGGTCCCTAAGAGCCCCATCACATTAATTGTAGCACCAGGGAAGTCAAATTCCGCTTACTTATTCGGAGGCTTCTCATCCCCATGTTTACCGATTGGATCTACCTTGTAAATAACCACAAAGGAGCTACTCCTGATCTGCCGCAGCTTCCGAGGTCGAGTGAATGACGGTTGCCACGTAAGAAATCTGAACAAGGTCAGAATCTTAACGACTATCACCGGTCACGGTCCAACCCCTCCCGAAGGAGGTATGTCCCGTTATTGGAGTGGAGGGAACTGAATCCCACACCATTGCTATTAACCCAGAAGAGAGTCCTGCTTACTTATCCAGCAGCTTCTCTTCCACGTACTCGCTGCGTCGCCCCGGGTAATTCACCTTGTAAATAATGAAAAGAGCCCGCACGCATATTTACAAACCCTACCCTGATAGAACTGAGGCAGGAAATCGGACAATATGATTGGCTCGCTTCACCGAGAGCCGATGACGTCGTTCTTTGCTCTCGTATGGAAATTATAACAAAACAAGCCATTGAATGCGGACTTGGAATTAGTTTAGGTTTCTGTTGCTTGGACTACAACCTTAAAAATAATCCTTTGGCTTAAAAATATTACAACCCACTGAAGAATGTTTTCTGTGCTCAACTGTAGGAAAACAGAAAAGTAGGATGACTCTTGTTTTGTTATGATTGCCGTACGCTACGTGCGACAGCTGAAAACGACGTCACTGCCTCTCGTAGCCAATGGTATAAGCTGATTTCCTTCCTCAGTTCTATCAGGGTAGGGTTTGTAAATATGCAGCCCGCACCCCGGACATGCTGAAAGACCGGCCGTCGCGACAAGAATATCGGCGCTAGGTCCGACGCAAAATATCCCTCATTAAGAGCGGCCCATACGACTACCCCCACTCTTTTACAGGGTTAGTACCAGTTATCGGAAATGTGCCCTAAAAGCCACACCACCTTTATTGGGAAGCACCCACATACTGGGAAGCGAGACTCTGCATACTTATACGGCAGGTTCTCATCTCGGTATTTGAGGTGTCCCCTTAAGTGGGATTCTACTTGTAAATAAGACCATCATGCTTAAATTTTGAATTGGCTTACATTTTGATACACTTTATTTAGCTTGTTTTCTGGTTGTGTACAGATAAAATTTGGCAATAACTTTTTCACTCGCTTCCTGATGAGTTTGAAAATTTTTAATTTTTTAACTCTTTTTAATTTATTTTTCAATTTTTAATTCTTAATTAATATTATCAAAGGCAATACTTTTTAAATATTTTCAGAATTATTGTTTAACCAACTGATTTTAATTAAAATTTGATTTTCCACGCTTATGGCGCCACCCGGTGAATTTGAAAAAATAATTTTAAGATTCCATGATATTCATATTAAAGAATTATAAATTAAAGATTAAAAAGTACAAAATAATTAAAATGAAAAAATATTCTAATTTTTGGTGCACTAATAAATTCTTTAAAAAATTTTTATTACCAATTTGTATTCAACTTGAATACAAACTTGAATTTGTATTCAACTTGAATACAAACTTGAATTTGTATTCAACTTGAAACCTTGTTTGTGGATTTTCCTGTATGGTTCCTGAATATCCTCTTGAGACCCCTTGTCCACTTTAATGGACATTTGCGTTTTATATACAAAAAAAAGTTTATTTCCATTCAAGACTCGTAAATCCCACTGTCCAATGCTTTGGACGGTCTTATGCTCTCGTCAGTTAATTATGTATAGTTAATTGTATTAATTTATATTTTAGTAACTTTAATATATAATTAAGAAATTAATTATATATAATATACAATCCTATTCAGAGTATTAATCTCGATTTTTGTGAAAATTGGCAGAAAACTATACCTTTTGGGTTTCGTGAGGTTATGGAATTTTGTTATCGATTTTTAAATTGCTTTTTCATGCGCTAGACTTCTGAAATTTTGAACAGTTGTATGTTTCCATTCACACTACAATATCTTAATATTTTCAAAATTTAATTATCAGTTAATCGATTCATTTTAAAGAAATTCGGATTCCATAGGAGAGACGCCATCTGGTAGTGAAGATGAAATGAAAAAAAAACCATTTTAGGATTCTATATTTACGATAATGAATTATGAAATAGATAAGTCTAAAAATAATAAGTTTTTAAAAAATAACTTTTATTGGTGTTCTGAGGAGAATAACATCAAAACACAATCTCAAAAGCATGAAGCGCTAAAAAAAAACAGTAAATAAAGTCGCAATTATTACGAGAGAAATGAAAATTCCTTCACATTCATTAAAAATAATTGCTATAAATGTGATTTAAAATTCCTGTGTGGCTAAAATATTGTTAGCCCTCGTGCTTTTAGAATTTTATCGTGACGTCTATATTCCTGATGAATTTGTTTCCTTTTTAGAATATTATTAAAATCGTGTTTTAAGGCTTTATTTTTGTTCTCTGTGCATTATTTTTTTTATATAATCGTCAATCTAATATTTTTAAATTTTAATTAACAGGTCCAAGAATCTTCGAACGAGAAACTAATGAAGTCTCTCTGGAAGAAGTAGTGCAAGCACTGTGTTCAGCATGGCAGCGAAACAGAAAACCTAAACCCGAAGTCACGTTGGATTTCTTCAACACCAAAGAGCTCTACGCAATGCATCTAGCGTGGAAAAATGTCACTAGAGGAAGACATTGCTCTTCTCAAGCGCACATAATTGCAGAGGCTGTCGCGTCTGCAATGACAAGAGAGGTTCTTCACGTACCACATCGCAATGAAATCAATATGAATAGCAATCTTCTTATAGATTTCACTACCGACAAAAGCCTTCTAGCTGTAAATTTGCTTAGAGAATGGGAGCGGATCACTGACGGAGTTGGATTTCCTGTTCGTTATATCGAGACGATCTTTGAGGATTCTGATGAACAACCACTCGCTGTATCCGAATTTTGGCTCAGACAAGTGGAACTGTATGACAAGGTTCACGATTTTATTCTTAATCCCAGTAAGTGAAAAATTTGATACTCGCCAACTTAACATAAAATTGTATCAACTAAATATATTTCTCTAATCATTGACTCCCTTTTGAAATTCTGTGCCCAGTGAAGCATTTCTAGTGTTGTCAGAACTGGAAAATAGAATTCTTATCGGCTAACTGGAAGGCTAAGTTGGATTGTTTATTCGGAGATGTACGGAAAAGAAAATTTCACCTCTGCCACCATTTCCTCCTAATTTTATAAGGGTTGGAGCTATGATGAGAAAAAAGGGTTGAAGAGAATGCAACCGATGACAGCTTTTTAACGAGGTTTCATATAGGTTAAAAAGCAGTCGGAGTTGAGTTCGAAATTCTATTTTTATCCCCTGACTTCTAAGCAATTGCAACTATCGGGAAAAATTTCAGTTCGAAAGTTGTTCGCTATGATGAGGTGACAGTTCTCTTTATTTAAATTATTTCTCTCTTCAACAGCAAGAGTTATGAGAAAATGAAAATTTCAATTCCCACCATTTCCATCCTCTTTAAGATGAATGTCCCATCTACGAACTTGGCAAGATTTTCGCACTCCCTGCAACGCATCTCTCACGGGTTCAAATCCAACCAAAATTGCACTAGCTATCATGTTCAAGAGATAACTTGAGCGAAACTTCTTAAGTATACATATTGTATAGCAACGGATTTGGTTAAAAAATCGAGGTAGATCTGCAACTGGGTGCCACTTACGAAATTTCACTCATCTACCACGTTCCTTTTCTGAGTTATCGTGTTCATTTTATCGCAAACGGAGAGACTGGTATAATTGAAAAAACGTTTTCTTCCAACTCGGAGAAGGTCTGAAACATTGAAATACATCAAAACCTCGAGGTCGAATCTTGGATCTTTATAAAAATGCTAAAAACTGACAGGACAAAAAGCGTTAAAAATGTTTTCAGTTTCTCCGGTCGTGATCCTTTGAACCTGAACCACCGTTCATTTAACACTGTTTACGAAACCTGTCAATTTGAAGGGGTCCATAATTATAGTGTTGAATATCAGAAAGCATAAATATTTTGTATTGGAAATATATATTATTAAGCATATACTGAAATGTGTATTTATCGGAATTTGTTTACTTTCAAGGACCTCAAATTTCGAGTCATCTGTATGTGGTATACCTATTTTCCGGATACCCGTCAAATTGACGGGTTCATATATTGGCAGTTTTTTAAAATTTTTTCTAAAAAGCACTGTTATGGACTTTATAATTATAAAAATTTAGTTATTGCTCGTAGCGCAACACAGGCGCACAATACATAAAATGTGTAAATACATAAATCCATTGATAAATAGTGTTAGTGCACACAATTTTTACAAATTACATGTGTCGGTGTCCGCAATAAAAATTGCATGTGCATGACCATTACGATGTGTATGACCATTCCCGAAGTCGATTGTTATGTCTTGCTTTGCAGTGCCGCGTGTAATTTGTAGTGTTATAACGGTTGTATAAAGTGCGTGTATTTAATAATTATGTTAAAAATAAAAGGAATTACGAGTTTGAACAGAACCTAAATTTACTTTACCTGTCACAATAATGGGTTTCAGTAAAACTAGGTATACAACAAATCCCGTAGATCTAGTGTTAAAAGGTGTATGCAATATATATAATGTTGGTCTCGTGCTATCTTGTGAACACGATTCCTTGAGTCTTCGGTTCAAATCCAGTCAAAATTACTCAACGTGGGTTCAAATATCGTAGGGTTAAAATTGGGATAGGGTAATGGGGAATTCCATTTCCCTGTAACGCCATTTTCATTGAAAATGGAAGAATCATTGAAATAAGGTGAATTACCGCCTCAGCAATAACGAACTATTTTTTATTGAATGCTTATCGATAGATAAAATTGCATAGAAGTTAGTGGCTGAAAAGTGAATTTCAGCGCCGACTTCGACTTATTCATGTGATACCTCGTTGAAAAGCTCTAATCTGTTGCGTTCTGTTTCAACCTCTTGCATCTTCAGAGCTCAAACCCTTCTAAAATCGGAGGAGGAAATGATGGATTGGAGGAGTGAGAGATTTGATTTCCCTGACATTTTTGGACAAAAGGAATCTTATCTTCCGGATTGACGACAGATGTGTTTTAATTCTGACTATTGCAGTACTTTTTTTTCGCATATTTGAGTGTACGAGAGTATATATCAAAATCCAAACATGACTTTGTCCATTTCGATCAGATAATTATCCATCCACCAGGAATGAACCGGCCTGTTGAAGTTTGCTTTTAAATATCGGTGTAAAGAAGAATCAAAGGATAAAATGCATACGATTCAGAAATTGTCCACAATGGATGTTGGTTTCACAAGAGGTTTTTCCTAAATTTTTTCATATGGCTGTGTGAAGACTGCGACGGCAGTAGCGGTGATTCTAATGAAGCTCTGGTTATGCCAGGATATTTGTAGCTGCAACTGACAATACGAGAAGGATTGTTTTCGCCGATGTACATCGATCGCTGCGTTGCAAGTATAAGGCCTCCGTCAGTTGTTTGTGGTCGCAATTTTGGCCATTTTCTGTAATTTGTTTCATAAACGCGTTCTTTAAATTTATTTGCTTTCTCCAGTTTCTGCTGTCATTATTGTGTTTCGTCATTGAAAAGCACAGCTACCGCGTTGAGGGTTTCGCTAGTGTTACGACCATCCATTGTTTCGTGGTTTGTGCTTAATTGGATGCGTTCTATCATCCTCCCAAAGTTTCCTTGCAGGAGTTTTGAAGCATAGCGATCTTATTTCATAACCTGAGACAGTACACGGTTATTATGACGCTGTTTAGCCAAGAATGCCTCTTGTGCCATTAAACCTAACTAAATTAAACACGGTTATTATAATTAAATTTTGAGTATTCAAAATCATCTAGAACGAAACAAAATTTCGCAAGTATGTAGTACATGGGATGCATTACTTATCTTGTTTTCATAGAGTGTAAGGTGGTGCACCGTCTTGCACAAAAATGGCATCTTGAACGAAAAAAGATTTCATATATTCACGGCAGTCTCGACAAAAAATAACTCAAATGAACTATTCACTTTTACTTCATTCATAAATCTGCAATAAATCACCTCGGATATTGGCGTAGCGCCACCTACTGACGAAAATTGCAACTTTTTCTGCCCCCCCTTCGGTTTTCAGAGCGCATCACCTATGCTACATACTAATGAAATTTTTTGTTTGGAGCCACAAAACCGGTTCTACGGCCTTCTCAATAGGCGAAATTATACAATAAGGATTCCGATATGTACTTAGGATAAAAAATTTAGGATACTGAACCTGTTTAGCATCCAAAATTTCGATTTGTACTTAGGATATACAATAAGGCCTTCTCAATAGGCAAACTTTGATTATAACAACCCAGTATATAATATTTCAGTAATTCTTTAATACCGAGTAAGTTGTATTGTTTTTCTTTTCAGGATTACAAATCTTCCTGCACACTTGTTTAATCATCTGGCCTATATCCATCTTAATTGTAGGTGAGTTTTTAAAAATAAATTCAACTACATGTAAATTTCGTCTACAAATTTCATCAAAATCGAATACATTCCAAGAATATTTTCGTGGAATTTTATCTTCCAAATAAAACCTTTCATAGTTCAAGAAATTTTGCACACTGAATGAACGCGATTCGCATGCAAGTTTGTTCTCAACGAAACATTTCATATAGAAAATCTGCACTAAATATGCATACAAAAGTCGATTGCTTTTCATTAAGAAATTGGCTAGTTTCAAAGTTGTAAATTTGCCAAACAATACATGTCTGTCGCAAGAACTCGTTCTTAATGATGAATAGTAGCGAGCTTAAATTTGTACATGCCATTCATGGGTCTATTTCTAGGTCAACTGTGCTATTTTTAACTTTCAGAATTGATTAGTTCTTAAGATATTTAATTAAATAAAAAAAATAAGCCACTTTTCTGAGTGTTCATTCGGTTTTTCGCCAATAACAATTGAAATATTTATTGTAAAATGGCTTTCATACCATCCTAAAGAGCAAAACATTTTCTTTTTAATGATGCCAATTTTATTTACCGTGCAATGTTTCCTCCAATTTTTATAAACATTTCAAAACTTGTTTTAAACTCAATGCGTAACAATGCTAATAATTGTTGCAATTCAATTCAAACCCATTTCCTTTCATCAAACCTTCAGTCAAATGTTATAGAGACTCTTGGTTACGAAAAAAAAATGACGGGAGGCTGTCTTTTTCAAACAGCCGCTTATGTTAAAGGCGTAGGACTACTTTACTCACGCGACTCTTTTCCAATTTTCAATTTTTTTTGTAACTTCTGTTACCTTTTATCTCTAAAATAAGACATTGGTTATGTTTTTAACGTATGTAGTTATCTAGATATAGAGGGTCTCCCATACAACGTTTTTGTGGCGTTTTGGCATGTGAATCAAATCCTTCTTGAGACCCCAATGGGAGGATCGTAGTCCTACGTTAAAAATATTGCTTTCACATTAACTCCTAGGCAGAATTTTTACTTCTGCTTTTATTTCATAGTATGCATACCTTTTGATACGGAGGAACAGCAATCCAATGACGTTAATTTAACTACTCTCTTTATGCGATGCCTTGTTTAATTTTCACAATTTTTAATGATCCTAACAAGCGTGTAAAGTAATTCAAGGGTACTGAGATCCAGTCCTATCGAAGGGAGAGTCCAAGGAGGAAATAAAGGAACAGTGCGTAGTCTTTTCCACTCGGGCACGCAAAAACCAAAAAGGAGATAACGATATTTCGGGTCATGGCAATCAAACCTATGATATAGAAGTTCTTCTGTAGCTGTAGCAATGATGGAAAGGGGAAATATAATTCCACGGAAATCTAGACTCGTGCCAGATTGTTCAAAGTACAGAGATAAAAAGAGTTCAGAAGACAATGGAGAGGGCGAACTAAAACCAACGAAAGCCACTGCTGCGAAAATCTAAGTTTAAAGTAGACTTGCTTTACTACTTGACTGGACTAAGACTGTAACACATTTTTATCCTGAGTAACACCTCGAGTATTTACTAATTATGTAGAAAATTCACAAAGGCCGCGCTCACCTCCGCTTCCATCAAATGACGGTCAGTGGCTTACTTATTCTTGCCTTCCCTCGTTTGCATTAAAACTCGCCTTGCCAAATGAAATTTAAAATGATATAAATCTATCTTCAACGTAGAAAGAACAGAATAGTTCAGAGTCGGGGGAGAGGGGGTAAGTCTTAATTGCTTGGTGATTAATCATCGATATTGTTAAGGTGACCAACCACCCTCTTTGGAGGATAGTCCTTTTGTACGCTCTATTCTTCCTCGAAAAGTGTACAATAAATGATGCAACTGTTTTTTACTATGCATTTATCGTATTGTAGTGTAGTCTGTGTTACTGTCACAATGAATTAAATGTTTCTTTTTATTTGATATTTTTTAGCTTCAATTTATTTGTGTCCTTTTGTTGGAGACTGAAAGTTGGTCATCTTAATATTGTTCATAAGGAAAAGTTGCTGTGAAGTCCCATTTTTAAAGCAACTTTAAAAAGCTTGTAAGAGACGTGCGTAACAAATTTGATGCGCCTGGTGGAAGGTCAATGCGACAGATTGTATTACTTGATGTGTATTTAAATGCTATTTTAATACAGTAGGCGAAGATTTGCTTTGTATGTAAACAGCAAAATGTTTATTTTTTTAATTGAAATAAGAGTGATCAGTTGGAGGCAACGATAAAAACTCTATTGAGGTTCATTTGCATTAAAATATTTTAATGCAAAGTGTTTTAAACTGAGTCGCAATCCCAGATTGTGACACCCAGGAAATTTAAGGGAGTTTGGAATCCCATGCTTCGGAATCCCATCACTCTTTAAAGGAAATGGCTCGTGTTTTAAAAATAATGGAACTTTTCTTGAACTTGTTCAAATTATGCATTAAAGTTCCAGAAAAAATGGTGCAGAAAAGTGTATGTTAAATATTGTGCAACATCATTTTTACCTATACTCAGTAAAGTTATCAAGTATGTGAAAAGCGATGGTAAGAACTTCGAAGCGAATTTCAACGCGATGTCATAGTCTATGTTCGCGACATTGGCCATAGCCTTTTTCTGGCTGTAATAAAATGTAGATTTTCAGGGACGAAGATAATGGCGCGATGACGTAGTGGTAAGTTCTCGTCATCGGATCCAGAAGGCGGAAGTTCGGAGAGTTAGGTGCTAGCTCAAATGTCGTCCTCGTCATCTATGGTTAAGAATTGCGAGTTCCGTCCCAAAATAGCCCTCGAGTTGATTCAAAATGGGACGTTAATGTAACTAAACTATGGACGAAAGAACACATTTGAAGAAAGAATGCTAGCCGTAAAAGTAATTTCATGTTTGAAAAACGAAATGTTCTTGTTTTAGTTCTTAAATTTCTCGGGAAAAAACTCTCCTTGTTCATTACGTAAAATCAGCTGAAGACATAATTTTCTTATTTCATCGCCTTTTTTTAGGTTCAAAGTACATGGAGTGTCCTATAAGCCATCATCTGTCGCATCTGTTGATAATACTTGGATGCATTGGTTGTCTGGCTATTCTTGTTCGATTGGCGTTGATGTACTTAACATCAAAAGCTCAATATCCATACGATTGGTTCTGGGAATGGATTGGTTTGAGATTGATTGAATTCACTTTCTTGATTGTATTCATCGTTCGTAAGTTGCCATTTTATTAACTTTCATTAAACGTTTTTCTACTCGCGGACAACTAGACGTCGAATATTTTGAGTGCAACTTCCGCCTATAGTTTTCTGAAAAAATAGCATTTAATTTGATACTTAATCATTCAATGTGCAATCTTGGCAATTTGTTTCAATACAACTTATATAAAGCAAGAGAAACGATTAATAAAACAAAGAGATAGCTAGTAAACATAATAAAACTGAGATGATAAAATTTACATAGTCTAATGGTAAATTTTGTAAAGTTATAATACAACTGCTAAAATGTATATATTCAAGACACCTAAGCTATTCACGAACAGCTGCTTGTGTTACACAACCAAATATTGCCGGTTAAACTGAACTACGTCTTTTCATTAGTCTCATTTTAACATTTAAATATTTTGCTCGGAAAATCTTGGAATTCACATGAAGCTTCACGAAACATCTGAAAGTTTCACCATAGCTTGATATAACTCCCAGATTTCGTATAGATTTCAAATTCGGTAACAAGGCGCTAGATCTGAAAATGCTAAAGATATGTCGTCTTTCTCTTAAGGAGCAAGTTTTTCTAGTATCTATAAGAGTTGCATTTAGACGTGTGATCAGGATGAAAGAAGAATAGTTTACATTAAAGGCCGACAATTTGAAACGCTAAAAAAAATCTGTCATCGTACTTATTCGTCCTTAACCACTTAACTTAACAGCCCGAGAATACTCGTGCATCGAATTATCGAAATTTTAGTCTCATAAACTAAAATTGAATCATTAATTAGCTTTATAATTTGACACAAAAAATATGTAGGATCCATAAACATCTTAAGTACCCTATGCCTTCTTAGATGAATGAAAACGACAGCCCCTTTCCAAAACAGGAGGGGTCATCTTATTAGATAGCAAAGAAAACTATTCAGTTAAGTGGTTAATGTTTATCGATAAAATTTCATAAGAATAAAGTGCGTTTTTAATAGCTTGGATATTGTTATACATCTAATGTGGTATTAATCTCACTTGTATAGCGTATCCAGCTAAGACCATCAATTAAAGGCTTATGGTAAAAGGGAAATGCTGAATCTTTTGGTCAAAACAAACTTGGAGCACTAGGGGGGGGGGTCCCCTTGGGCCCCAAAATCGGGTTGGCTCCGAAATGAACAGTTAGGTTGCCTTCCTGGGGGAGTTTGTGGACTAGTCTTCCCCGAGTCTTTTTCACTTGGAGGAAAAATTTCGGCAGCCAGCCCGAACGCGGCAAGCAACTCGTTTCTCAATAGCATATCAGTCTACGATCTCTTGACTGATGCTAATTAAGAACACAGCCAGATGACAGAATCCATAACAATCTTCCGATTCGTGTTCCTCCATGTTGTAATCCCGGAGACGATTTCCTTGTGACTGTCGCCGATTAGTGTCCGGAGGCTCTCGGGGTAGACTCGATTCCAGGAAAGATCCATCAAGTATACTGGTCTGTGTGCTGAATACGGTAGCCAAAAGTCATGGTTTGGAGTCGAAGTTTGCAGGGAGGGATACCGCCTCGGGTGTCATGTGACCCACCGCCACCCTGAATCTCCGATACCCATGACTAATAATCACCTCATCGGATTTAATTGGGCATAAGGTGGATAAAACACGAACACCACAATCAGAGCCGGCGCCCCCCACAACCAAAAGCCCGAACCACTTTATTGAAAAACAAAATATACAAAATAATTTAAAATTTCCAGAAATGATCAGAATTGAAAGTAAAATATCAATGAATGAATAATGAAATAAACTTAAACACTATCCAAACAACAACCTATACATAAAAGCTGTTCAAGATGCTTCACAATAACAGTTTTATTTACATATAACTTATTGCCACTATGAATCACACTTTAGCAATTGGTTGTTCCCGCTATAACCATTAGTTGCCACTGTGAATCTGGTTTGAATAGGAATTCTTATCCATGAATGTTTGATTATTAATCTTTTTCCTTGAAATTTGGTTATTGGCTGCATTGTTAAACCATTGACCCTCAAGTTGTATGGCAGGAGGCTTCATATGCCATGACAGAGTAAATATGCATGATATAGCATAGAGCAAATGGCGTACCAATTTCGCCACAACTACAACATGATGAGGTCGCCAACTTGAACCGATGAAAATGTATTGGAAATGGACCGTGATTGGTGAAAAATAAAATTCTCCCTCTATTCTAGCGAAGTGGTTTAAAATAAACAGTTGGAGATATTGGACAAGTCTATCTACCCGTATCACAAGCTGTCCAAATGTTCTGCCACTTAGTCAACAAATCATTCTGGATCACCATTTTAAGATGTGATATTGGATATTTCAATGTCGAAACATTAGATGCTTTGCAAAATGATCTGTACTTAAAAGAGTGGATCTTGTGTCAAGAATATATTCACACCTACTTGAATTAAGTGCAACAAGAGAAATACTGTTTTGAACTAAAAATGTCGGTCAAGATTTTTAATACCGAACACTTAAATTAAATGGTGTGCAGTTAATAAACTGTAATTTTAAAGATTTTAATAAAGAATTTTAAGAAAGCACTTTGAATAGTACAGTGAAACTTCATAATAATGGCCTTCACATCGAACGTTTAAAAAAAATTCTTGTTGCATTTTTTATTGAATATATTTAAACATAAATTGGAAACGAGTCATGATTGAAAGAAATTGATAGGTATATTAAAACATTTTATAGTTTATACTTCGAATTGACAAATTTGAATTAGATATTTAAACATTGTTAATTGGAAGTAAAGGGATCAAAGAAAATTATAATTGGAATTAAAAACTTCGAATTAGCCGAGTTCTAATGCATTGTGTAAACAAGTGAATTTTTATTTTCAGAGGCGTTCCATTTCTTCGATACGGATCCGACAACTGAACCAGACCCCAACCAATGCGTGCAGAACTTCTACAATGCTGCTCTGGTGATCAATTATGTGTCGATCGCTCTTGTATCTGCATATGTGATTGCATATTCTGTAATATTTTGCCTGAATCAGTTCGATGTCTGGCATTGGATCTTTAGACATCTGTAAGTTTTTACCTTCTGACAAATGCTCACTTGTTGTGCATCGAATTGTTATATCACTTTATTGTTGGTATGTACTTTAAATGACTGATTTCTCTTGTGTTGTCTTTCTAGATTCGCTAAATGATTGCTTTTTAACATTTGTAAAATGTCCACCAATTTAGTTTTTAAAGGTTATAATTGCAGTGTATTGTCGGTACTTATTTTAATAAAGTTTTCTCAATTTTGTAGCCACTTTCATTGCCAAACATTTTAGCTTGAATGCGTTTTATTGCTAGTATCTCGTAAAAACTGTCACGAAATGCACGATACGTTATTCTTCAATATTAAAAAACTTAATTCACTATTTCTTTACATGAAAATGTTTAATGTGTGAAGGACTTGTTACATGCTCATGCGTCGCCCCAATATCATTTTGGAATGTAGTGAACGTATTGCAGGAAGAAAAATGCCACCACAGCAAAACATGAACGGATCGTAACGGAATATAGATAGTGGGCAGTTAGATGAAATGAACAATTACGTTTGTCATTTGATTATGGTGTTGCGTGAATTCATATGAAATGACCATTATATACCTATTACACACAGACAACCAAGACAGAAAAACGCGCTTTAAAAAATGTAGTGCAGTACATCCCACTGAGAAGCCAGATTTTCAAACAACCTCAAAGATGTCAGACATACTACTTCCCCCGCCAGAGGTCGACGCCGAACGCTGACGTGTTTGCTACAGAGGGTGTTCGCACATATTTAGAACAATTTTTATGGTATTTTAAGAACCATTTTACATATTTTTTGTTTGAAATGTTCAGTTTGATAGCCCGTATTTTTAACTATCTTTCTACATCGTAACTTCCCTGGCAATAATGATTTTTGTGGTATCGGAGGAGGTATTTTGTCCCATTTCTTTTGACCAGCTTTCCAAAGTCTAGAAAAGGTTTGTAGGTCGTCGTTTCGATAATGCGGTTTTTAAAAGTCCAAAATCTCAAACTCTTGGGTGGTACAGAATTAAATACCAGGAATAAAAGGAAGGTTACTCTTAACAACCACTTGTTCCATTTTTTCCCCAGGAAATCAACAGTGGATTATGGTGTGTGGCTGCTTCCCAGATAGCACATAAGTTTGCAGCAAGTTTGATTTTGACTTGTCATGGCAAAATTTGACGCGTCAAACTTGAAACGAACTTGTAGCAAGTTCGCTGTGACAACTAGCGCCACCCTCGCTTGCAAATCAAACTTGCAGCAAGTATGCAAAACAAGCTTCCTGCAAAGACAGCACAAAGAGAATTATCTTTGTCTCTGTTTTAAAAAAAAAAACATCCGATTTTTAATAGCATCTCCTAGACCGTCCTTCTTTTTATTAATTCAATAAATCAATGATAATTGGTAAAAAACTAAACTAACTTTTTTATAAAAAAAATTTTGAAACATTTTCCATCTTTTTACTAAATATATCACTCGCACTTTAAAGAAAACTATCGCCTTTTTCTTAATGTTGAAATTTTAGCGTTTATAAACAAAATTAAACCGAAAAAACAGTCAATGTTTGTTGAAAAATAAACTTATACATCTTGTCCCATTTTAACGTAATTACTTTTGAACTCTAATTTCATAATTTATTCTACTAGCAAAACGTTATTAGAGAAAATCGCTCTCTTTGACTTGAAATCATATTCTTAACTCAAAAAATTAATGCAATCAAGAAAAGTTTAAAATAAATCGTATACGAATCGAATCGAACGATGTATTAGTGAAATCTATCTTCTCCTCTCAGAGTTCAGCTGGCTCAATGGTTAGCGTCTCCGCTTCGGAACCGGGAGGTCGAGAGCTCTATCCCGGGTTGTGTTCGTACTCTGTTTTTGCTATAATTTGCAATGAGTTTGCACGACAAGCTTGTGGCAAGCTTGCTGCAAGTTCGTTCCATGGTGACTTCGAAGCTTTCGTTAACTTGCTGCAAGTTTGTTGCAAGCTTGCACTCTTGTCATGACAAATTTGTGGCAAGTTTCACTCTTGTCATGACAAATTTGTGGCAAGCTTGCTGCAAACTAAAATTGCTATCTGGGTTGCTTTGTTTTAGTGCAGTTCTACTCGTTGTGGGGAAAGATGTTATTTCATATTTGAAGATTGTAGATAAAATAAGCTCCTGATAGTCTGTGGAGTGCATCTTATCTTTATCCACTCTGTACTTTTATTTAGCCAATTATGTGAAAAATCGGCAAGAGTCGTAATTTCCTTGGGAAAATTTTCTTTAGATTCTTTGAACCATGTTTTAAGATCTTTTCTCCTTTTTGATAATAAACTTTATTTTTTCTTGCAGTCATTTAAATTGACTCAAGCTTCATCTATTTTAATAAATTTTTTCCTGCTTTTGTCCGGACAAACGCTTTTTATAAACAATTCTGCGGCGTGTTCTGCGTTTAGTGATATCGCGTGGAGAAGCACGAAATTTTTTTTTTGCCTTTTTGGGATTCAAATCTGTGTTAATTTTTTTACAGTTGATAATAAGCATTTTAATGATTTTGTAACAAATCTTTGACTTGGACGATTTTATTTTAACATTAAAGATCTCGCCTTTGAATATTCGAAAAATTGTGTGTTTACCTTGGATACGTATCTGGAATAATTTTCCAACTTGAAACCACACTTGGACGATTTTTTCCTTTCTTATTAACAATATTACTTAGTGTGGCTTTAGATATCAAAAACCCATGGTTTTTTCAGCGTCTTTAAATAACCGAATAAGATTAACTCTCTTTGGAAAGAGAAAAAAAAACCCTTTCATCCTTCCCTTCTTTCAAAGCGCCATTTTGCATGCAAACAAAATATGTTGCAAATTATAATTTATAACTTCAAAAATGTAATTTTTGTGAAAATGAAATTTTCGAAGCAAACAAATCGAAATCGTTCTAAAAATGTAAGAACACTCTGTAAAAGACTTTCGCAGTGGAAAGATAACGCCAAGCGTTCTCACAACTATCGCCAACAGTAGCCAAACATTACAATGATAGACTCGCACCCTTAAAAAAACTTATAGATAACAAAAATATCGACAGTATAAGGGTTCGCACAGCATTTATTTACAGCATTTTTAGTTATTTACCAGGGTATCAATTAAAATTCTTCTGTTGCATCAGAAAGATGTGAAACTTATCGAGTCGCCAAAAAAGGGATAGGGCAAGCGTTCGGCGTTGAAAAAGCTTTAAAAATTTGGGTCCAAATAGGGCCATCAGAGGGTGTATTACTTTGAAAGCCCTTAGTACAGATGCAAAATTTCTTCGTGACTTTGTAGCTGATTTGAAAACAACACATTTGTGAAGTGATAGTGGACCAAATGCTGAGCATGGTTCAAGACCCGCAGTGAAGCAGGTTAATAACCCATGAAAGCCAAATTATTAGTCATTTATAAGTTTAATAAAAAAATAAAAAATTGGTAGAAAATCATTTTAAAAACTTTTTATTGATGGATATTGAAATGCAGTAATACCAGAAAAAAAAACCCGATTAAGTTCGAATTCCTTGTATTATCTCGAAAATAAATAAAAGGAAAAACGAATTCGAAAATGACGACATTGTGATTTAAAATCTAGTTAATCAGTGGTATAATCCAGTTGACAAACATTTAGAAATATATATAGCCCTTTAAGACCGAACCCGTATCATCGTGCGGGTTAGACATTAGCTAGCATTTCTGCTTCCTGGAGAGTTGTTCCTTTCCGGCATTTATTAAATACGACTTTTCTAGTTTCCAGAATATCAAAAGTATCTAGTTTTCTCAAGACTGCAGAGACTGTTCATATTTCGATTATAATCTCGTTAAATCTGTTTGCAAAAAATTCGCGCTAAAAATTTGAATTATTTATCTGTCGCAATTAGTTAATTATTGATACATATTTAATTGCTTACATACCAATTGTTAATTTAATGTTGAAAAATTAGAAAATATGTTGAGAGTTAATATAATTACTCTCTAGGCGTAATATTTGTTTACCCGCACGATCGTTCGGCTTTCTTTGAGCTCACTGTCCGAAAATCGACTTCCTTTCTGTAGTGTCTTCTCGCGTGATCTTATGCACACCTTGGTGTTTTCTTTCGACTGTATCATTAAGTAACGCCCTTAAGACTTGAAATGGGTACTATATTTAAAAAAAAATACACGATTCATTTCCTATCGCCGAAAAATGAAATATTTTAAATATAAACAATTTTTTCTGCTTTTAGCTTTCTTATAAGAGTTTCACGAAATATGTCCCACCGCCTCCAACGGTCTTCAGTATTCCTCGAGAAACTTCCGCAAATCGCATTGTCGTTTTCACCGTATCAGCACTCAAATGTGACAAGCTCTTTCAAAGTATTGTTACAAAAATCATTCTGTGGGTGTATGGCGCAAACAGTCCAACACGCATGAGAATGAAGGTTTATTCACAAATGTGCAGAAAAACACTAGCAGAGGAAACAATAGATCTTGCACAGATTAGCAACGCAAACAGTCAACAATTCACAGGTAGTAACAGTTCGGCACTTTGAGATTTAGCAACACAAACAGTCAGCAAATCACTAATAACGACAATAACAGCACTTTCAATAGCTCTCAGCTCACCGGCTTCTTAGCTCGCACTGCAGACGAAAATCCAAAGTCGTTCCAGTGGATTAATACACGCTACTCAATACCGTTCGACGTCTAACAGCTTACTAGCTCGCACAGCGGATAGAACTCCAAAGAGAGATTCCAAAGTCGTTCGCACTTCAAGGCGATCCCAGTCGATCAACACATTCAAAGTCGATCAACATTCACTCACTCCGTGATCCAAACGCACTTCTTTTATAGTCTCCCCCGGCAGTCCGGGACGTCACATAGAATCATCTTGTACGTTCAAGCGTATCTCCTCTCCTAATAGAGATATCGAGAAAATTCCAGCACCTTTGAGATCCCATATTTCGTCGTCAAATTTGTAGCCAAGTCGCCAAGATGGTCGCAAGGTTTGTCGCCAAGGTCAGGGGTCCAGGCCCGGCTGCTGCCAGTATCCCATACTTACCCCTGTAAAACTCTCTTCCCAACCATAAGACTCGCATTACTGGGAAGCGACTTTCCATGTCTGTCACAATATTTTTGAAGGATCTCTTTGAAAGCTTCGGAACAAAGCAGACTGCCCACAGAAAGTTCCACAGTAGGATTTCTCTCTCTTTCATTGAAATCTTGTCTTCCTCCTTAGATTATTATTGGGGAAGCAAGGAGAATTTGTTCTCAGTACGTGTGTTCGTAATTATTCAGTTCCGACAAATAAACAAGGTACAAAAGCCGTCAAAACTGTCGCTATGATTAGCGATCACATCTGTACATCTGGAAACACCAAGTCCTAATGATCGTGGGAAATGATGCGTAGTCCTTCCTTGAATATAATCAGTATAGGAAAGGGATGTGTGACATTGTTGGAGGAAATACAGGGAGATTTTCTAAACACGCAGGGGATTGAATGCAAAGCAATTTTTATTGTGCAAGAAAGAATGGAAAGCGAACAACCCGATATTGCATGATCCGCGAAGTTTCATTTGCCTTCTAAAAATATAGGAGTGTCCCTTATTTCAGAAGTTTCGCTACATATAAATTCAGGTACAGCATTTTTTTAATATACATGTATATTTTTGAAAAATTAATTCTATGATATGTATTTTTATTTTTCTGTGCTATGACATATATAAATTATTTTATTTGTATATGTATTAATTTTAAAATACTTCTTACAGGTGATTTAAATTAAACACAGTTAGAATAACTTATATAGTAATTATTCAAGTAACTTTTGTTTTGAGTTTGAAGACATATATATATAGTTATTTATATAGTTATATATTTTTAAACCATTAAAACTCAAATAATATTTTCATCATATACACCTATTAAACCCTCATTTAAAATTAAATATAATAAACAATATAACCTAATATTATTTCACAATGAAATACAGAAAGCTAATAAGATTAAAAAATATTACTATGAAAAAGCCAATCCAGATATGGAATTCCAACAATCAAATGCCAATCTACCTGAGGATTCGATTATGTCACATTATTTCGAAATTTATAGGCACCAACCTTCTGTGAGGGCCAATTGTTGGAAAAAGGCAACAAATATAGGAGTAAATCTCCAAAATATATTAAGAAAAGAACGAGAAAATTAACTAAATTCTTACTGCTTCAAAGTCATAGCAAAAAATGCCAAAAGCTAAATACGAATTACAGTTCCGCATTTATATATATATATATGTAGGAAAGGTGTCTAGGGGATAAAGGTTCTAATTTGATGCAAAATTCGATACTTCGTTCAGTTACGTATTGCTATATTATGTGTATTTTGCTTTTGTGTTGTCGCCATGGTGTTTTCATTAGTTAAAGTAAGAAAGCTTGCGGTTTGTATTCACCATCCATGGTTAAATCCTGATCAGGTTAAAGGCGGAATGATGTATCCCTAACTGGCAGTTGGCGAGAAAACTCGTTTGGCCTGAAGCTAGGGCAATTTTAAAAATCGCAACAACAGAGAAATTGAGATACCAGCTGCCAATATAGCAACCCAATAAAGTATACATTTGGCAATATTCATTACGTCACCTTTCTGCTATAGCATAGAAACCATCATTTAACCGCTGGATCCCAACCATGGATGGTGAATAAGGCCGGATATCTTTCGTGGTTACGAAATGCCAGTTGAATACATTATCGGTCTTGATAGGTGGTGATGCTTGATTAATGGGTTTGTATCCCACTGTCTGCGGGTCTTTGTATGCGCTGGTAATAGGCTATGTAGAGGCCAGATAATATTAGGCATTTAATATGTATTGCGTACACTACCCCTGAATTTGCTATCCGCGACTGTCGGATCATTCAATGTTTCCCGGGCATTACCATGACGGTGTTTCTTTCTTTATGATGATCAATCTTAGAAACAACTAATATATAATAATTGCTTATTGCTTGGTTCTAAACCAGGGTTCTAACATTTTCCCTCATGCTCCCCTTAGATTAGCTCCTTATTTTCGCGTACCTACATTTCATATCCCTCAACCATCCATCTCATGCAAAAATTTTTATCAATAATGTTAAGGGCTTGGGTGTGCTTAGAGTCATGTGACTGGAATTTATAACATTTACAGGACTAGTTCTTGTTTTTTATTTTATTTTATTCCACTTTTCCAATCAGTTCAGCGTCAAACAGATGAATTCGCATTAACTTATAAGGATAGCTAAAAATTACTCTTCCTTTTGCTATCTTTTTTTTTGTCTTGATGAGTAGGTTTGACTCTGCACAAATTTCACTTTACTTTTTACACAGACTTGGGAACACAAATTCTGTAACGTTTATAATCTTATGTTTTTATACCTGCAGTATGCTGACTTTGGTTGCGTACCCCAACTGGTCCTTCTGCGTACCCCAGGAGTACGCGTACCACATTTTGGGAACCTCTGTGCTAAACGAACAATCCATGCTTCATTTTAAACGAAGACTAATGCACACACGCACCACGCGCATACCACACGCAGTGAGCGTCGAGGAGGTGTTGCACCTCTACTTTTGCTGAAAAATTAAATTTTTATTTAATTTAGCTGCCTAAAACTAAGAATTATTAAAAACAATAGTATCCGGGAAGTAAGCTAATTTTATAGCTAAACTTTTTATTTTTTTGTCTACCCTTTACAGCCGGGAACTTTCACGGTTAATCACTCATTCATGATTCAACCATGATCAGCGGTTAAATGATGGTTCTGCCATAATGCGAAAACTGACCGAAATGCGTCGCGAAATGCTACACATCTAGCGGGTGCTATTTTGGCATGGTATCTCAATTTCTCTGTTCGTTGGCGATTTTTTTTAGCCTTCGAGCCAAACGAGTTTCTCGCCAACTCGCCAGTTTACGGTATACATCCAGTCGTC
>BGPR01000979.1:217769-250267 GCA_013235015.1 Araneus ventricosus | reverse complement strand
GAAAATAGAGAGTTAAAATCAACTAATTATTATTTAAAAAACAATTAAACATTTAACTATTTACAAAGGTTAAACACAAAACATAAGAGCAAGTTCACCTCCGAGATAAGCCACCAGGTAACTATAATTTACTTCGCTCAGAAAACGGGAGACTAATTATAACGACCTGGCTTCGGTGAAAAATCCAACATCGAACTGATTTAATTGCCGATGACGTGACGTCACTTCGCCATAAACAGACGATTTTATTAGTGGTGCCATCTCGCTTTTAAATGAACAAAAAGTTGCTAAGTTAGTTTCTTGCAAGTTCACATCCTGGGTATCATTTGACTCCAGTGATTTTATATAACATACAATAATAGATATAGGCCATTAACAACTCTTCAAAATTAATACAGTTAAAAAAGATAAAAAATTCCCATTATACATTAAATGAAAGTAAAAATACACCTACAAAGGAAATATTGATAATAAAGAAAGCAGAACACTTTATTATACACTGTGTTCTAAAAGAAAATAGGAAAGTTTCTTGTATAAAAACACATATTTCATCCGAGTAAAATTCTGCATTAGATCAGCAGATGAATCGTTAGTTAGGACCGTCAATGATTACTATTTTTCAAATCATGATCTCCATTTCTAGGCTTTACTTTAACTATTCTATATGGTCCCAAAACAACTTAGGGCCTTTTAATTTCAAACCCGTCCCAAATTGTGTCTCTGAATGACCACTAAGTCACCTCTCTGGTAACTAGCACCTGCATTTCCTATCGTAGTGTCTTTATTCTCCGCCCGTATCTTCTGATATTTTTCTTTTGCATCTGTCGTAGTTCCGTCCTCTGTTCTGCAGTTCTTCCATCATTTCTTCCATTATGCAGATCTCGTGATGAAGGTCCTCCTATTCTCATGGTGACGACCAATTAACAAATTCAACGAATCACTTAGTAATACGATTGAATGTAATATTTAGACCCTTTTGAAGTGGGTCTACGAACTTGGAACCACTGGTTGAGTCTGCAATGACAGTTTGGTCAAAGGAATAAGAGTCGATGTATTCTCCGACTTGGCCATTCCTCGGGGTACTTCGGGTAGTACTTGAAAATGCTGATGTTCATTAGCACAATAATCTCCAAATGTTTTGAGGTGAAAGCAGAGCCTCGTTCTTTATTATTCTTTTGTGATTACGAAATCTTTTGTTGTAGCTTCTTTAACTTATCCAAAGTATCTCTGCGAAGTAGATTAACGGATAAACAAGTAAATTTGGTGAAAGACCACTATTGTGAGGATATGTGGTATTTTTTTGGTAGAAGGCAAGGTCCGATGAATCAACGGATAAGTACTTAATGGCACATCTTCTTAGAATGGGGTTGAGAAATCCATCTTCTTTCCAGTTTTTGTTGTAGTCAAATCAGGCAATACACAGTTGACAATATATTTGTACTTGTTTACTCAAATTAGGTATGAAGAATTCCGTTTTAAACTCCTTCCGTTTTGGCAGGGAGAAATGTCCCTTCTCGGAGCTAACTTATTATTTCAGTTTGCATATCTCTTGGTACAACTATTAATTCATGACCATCAACATATTTGTAGAGTATTCGTCTTTATCGAAAAAGTCTGAATCTGTTGTCTGATCCAATCATTGATCTTAAACCTGCGTGTATTCATCTATCTAGTTGTGTCTTTAACCTTCGGGTTAGAGTATCGCCTGTAATTATGGCGACCGGATACCTACTACTAAGGGCGTCCACATGTTGCATTCGGGCCGGAACGATGGACAATTTCTATAATCAAACCTTTCCAACAAATGCCCATTCGTATAATGAGTGACTAAATCCTTTTGTCCATAGTCCTTGAAAGGCTGAAAAGTCCGTTATGATTTTAGAAATGATTCCCCATTAGGTAGGTGCGAAATTTCCTTGTAAAGTGCTGTGACAACAGCGAGAACTGGCAGCTCATAGCTGCTATATCTTCTCCAGGCTTCGCTGGAGTAGTTTTCAGACAGTATTGAAATCAGGATGATCTTTCCATCTTCCGCTTCTTGAGCAGGACGGCTCTGCACCCTGGCTTAGTCCGTGTGCACTCCTGGTTGTTTTTCCTGCTGGAAAATGCTTAATACTGACTTTCAGTTAATAATTTCTTGAGTTTTTTCAAATCGCTTTACTGAGGTTGTTCAAAGACAAATGGATTGTCGCTTCTAATTAGATCACTAGAGGTTTCTGGTATTTTAGAGTACGCTGGAATGAATTTTCGAAAATAGCCGGTGAGTCCTAAAAGTAAAGCTTTGTATTTGACTGTTGCTGGTACTGGAACTTTTGACAGCTATTGTTTTTGAATTGAAGGGCGTACTGTTCCGTTTTCAACAACGTGACCCAAAAAATTCCACCTTCTTCTCAGGAATTGACATTTCTTAACTTGATCTCCAAACCGTATTTTGAGGCGACTTCAAATACTTTCTTCAGTTTTTTCTATACCTTCATCTTCATCTTAGCTGGAATGATCAAATCGTCCATATAATATTATTACGATGCCTTTACGCATGATTTCTCTGAAGATGCTATACATATCTTTGGAATACACTTGGCTTGTACTGAGGCCAAAAGGTACCTTATTAAATTGAACTGTCCTGTCTGGCACAACGAAGGAGGTAAATGTTTGGTAATCCTCGTTGATTCTGACATGGAAAAAAAAACATTTTCAAGTCTAGCGTGGCACTTAGCATCTTGGAGTTTATCCAACATCCTCTATCAGAGGCAATGGGAAACGATCTTGACTAGTTTTCGTTCAGCTTCCAGTCAACGCATAGTCTGGCGGTACCGTCTTTCTTCTTAACTAACACGATTGACTGCATATTCAGATGAGCTTTGTCTCACAATTTCTTGATCTAACCATTCGTCAATTTGCTTGTTGACTGCCTTCGGTTCTGGAATGACAAACGGCGTACTGGTTGGTAAACTGGTACATCATCTTTCAGGATAATTCTCATGACACATTTGTCGTTTCGGTCTTCTTTAGGTATATAGTTGTTAATTAGCCAGAAAGTTCTTTTTTATTCGTGGATTGGTACTATGTTAACTTCACTCTGTCACTCACCTTGCTTCGTAAACCTGTGTATGCATAAACCAAACCTTATCTTCATGTTTACGAAAATAAACACCTTTTCATCGAAGCTTAACAAAAGCCTGCTCCAAATGTCCGATCCTATCACCTGCTTGAAATTCCAAATACGGCGTAGGAACAACAGCCAAGTTACGAAATATTTCTCCGTCTAATTCGATTTCTCGTTGGAACGATCCTTTTGTTTGACCTCGTACTTCCTTAATCCAGATAACACGACAATGTCCCTTGAGAGCTTTGATTGTTGATGATTCCTTGCTTACATCTTCACGAATGAGCGTAACTGAACTGCCGGTGTCGATGAGAGCTTCAAAAGTCATATTTCCTATGGTTATTTGGTCTGTCATCTCTGAAATCTCGAGAACAGATTTGACAAGAGAGCTTAAGATATTATTATTTTTTTCGAATCCTTTTGCGGCGCTTCGTACAATCTACGGTATAGTGACCTGTGCCCTTGGTAGTTTCGTAATTGTTTAATTCTTATCAAAACAGTTCTCTTCTTGGTTGAAGTATTTTCTCATTCACCATATTTCCAAGATGGAAATGTTCTTGTCCTCGAAAAAATTACTGGATTATTGCTCGATCCTTTAAAGGAATGACTTGAACTGCTTTTGGTTTATAGTTCTTTGCGACGTTCTTCAACTCTTTCAAATTCTTCTGCTAGTTCAATTGGAGTTAATAGTAGACCTACCGTCCAAAAAATGTTCGAAGACATGGCGCTTTTTTTTTCCTTCATTTGATCGGCTAGTGATTAACTCTCGCAGTGATGTAAGTGTTGACTTTAAGTTCTAAGTCATCCATCGAAATACATCTGCATCTCCGGTTGAAAATCTTGCCATGTTTTTTCTAATCCTTTTGGTGAAACAAATAATAGCTATGAAATCTTTTCCGGGGATAATTAAATCTTTGCATAGCAAATCTTTACATGACTGTAATTCATTAGACTTATCCGCTGGCTCTGCTATCAGATGGGATTTCAATGGGTATTAACCTATAAGTTTTTGAACTCAATCTTTTTGGCAAGAAGGTAGTTTTGCATGACGTGTTCAAATAAGATGAGATTCTCAACGATATCTTCCTGCATACACTTATGAGCGAAAGTCTTGTGAATCGGTTTATCTGGTATGAAACGTTTTCGCGCTAAACTGAATATTGGCAACCTTGGGCCTGTATTCCTAATTCTCCTCCAATCGTATTTCTCTTCTTTTTTTTTTCCTTTCTTTCTTCTCAGCTTTTTTCTTCTCCTTTGTAATTCTTCCACAATGCCACATTTTAACATCGTCTTGACGTAAGCTGGGCTTTTACGATCAGTCTTATCATCCTAGTGAAACTCGCCCTAAAGTGCAAGATCCAAATCTGCGGCGAGTCATCAAATCCTCTTTCCTTCTCTGCGAGTAAAATGCCATTTTAAAATTTGATGGTGACCCAGAGAACAGTTTTAATTTTACAAGTTAAAATTAGTAAATAATTAAAGTTTTAATTTACACAAAATAAAATTTAAAACCCAATTCCACTGGACAAAATTGTTTAAATGACGTGCAAAAAAGTTTATTCAATCAAGCAAGAAAAAAGAGATAATTTAAATAAGATGCACCATCAATGATAACATATCAAAAAATAAACTTTGAAAATCTCTGGAATCCGAATATTTTAGCAAATAGCCCAATCATACTATCAATATCAATTTATTTTTTATCGAAAAGACAATGCGTTCTTTCTCAAATATCAAGAATAGATAACCAAGCAAAAATTCGAAAGTATTCGTGAGTTAATCTGCAAAACAAAAGCAAAAATATATCTTTGCCTGAAATTAGCTTGCACGATCGTATACACAATCAATATTTTATCGAAAAGACAATGCGTTTTTCAAAATATCAAGACATAGATAACCAAGAAAAATTCTGAAATATCGAGAGTTAATCTGAAACAAAAGAACAAATATATCTTTGGTGAAATTGCCTAATGATCGCATATACACATCAATTTGCTTTTTTTATCGAAAAGACAATGCTCTTCCTACAATACTGAAAACCAGCTAGTTGATTTCGGTCAGCATTCGCTTGTTCGTGTAAATTCCCTTTTAACCGTTGATCATCGTTTAACCATGGATGGTGAATAAGGCCGTCAAATGTCTATAAATTATTTGCCTCCCTACTTTTTCAACTCAATTATCGCCACCGCAAACAAACACACACAAATATTGTAAATGCAATAAAGAGCGATATTTGAGCCCGTACCAAGACGTCGAATTTTCCAAATCACTTCAATATCATAATTTTTGAATCTCCACAGATGCAACACATATTTTGACTTCGTACATATTACCGGGTCTATTCTGGTACTCCCGGTTGGGTTGGGAGACGTCACTTTTTCCGCCCGTTAACGAGAAGTGCGATTCTCGTACTCGTTTTTCCAACCGGTTGGGATCTCGCTCGGTCGAAAAAAGGACTCCGATTTCTCGCCAGCTCTGTACCTGGCGTAAACGCGATTCGCTAGCGAGAAGTGTTGTTTCGATATCAGAACTTATCAAATTTTCGTTTAAAATGGAGGCTGCTAAAACGTTAATTGTGTTTTGAAAGGGTTTATCGGGATAAATGTATCCATTTGACCAATCTGAAGAAGAATTTATCATTACTTTAGATTTTTTAAAAAGTAGTTGAATCTTTTATCGAATTTAAATAATTTACTCTAATAATTTAATATGGCAAACTAAACTAATTAAATCTTTAAAAGTAGTTAAATCTTATACTACTCCATCAAGATAGTCAATAATGATAGTTGATAATTAGCTAAGATCGATAACATTTAAAGATTTAATTACTTAATATTTTCTTATTAAATTAAATTAGGGTAACATTTTAACATTTTTTTAACATTGAGTGTGGAATGACTTTCCTCATTCCGTATATATCATTACAATTTTTTTTATTTTGGTTTTAAATCAAAGAAATTTGTCAAATATTTACAAAGTAATTGCAAAATCTGACAATAAAAGAATTTTTCTTGTTCCTTGATAAAGATGTAATTTTTTAATGTTGTGAAAACTTGCTGAATTTAATAACTTTTTTTCATGTTTTATTTTCTTATGTAATTGGAAAAATAAACAAAAGGTTTGTAATATTAATTTATAAGATTTATTCATGTTAAAATAATTATCATGGAAAAAAGTTTTTTACTTTTCCTCTCTCTAGAAATCTGGTAAAATTACATCAATATATTGAAAAAAAAGACTCCAATTTATCTTCTATAAATGTATAATATTATTATAAATGTATATTTTGTATAAGATAAATGGTTTAACCCCCCCCCCTTAACAATGGACTTATGAGAGTAAGAAAGATGCATTATAATGCATCTTATAAGAGCAGAAGTTAAATCTTCCCACCCCTTGGTGTCTTTTGAAAAGATGCGATCAACTTTCCCACTTAAAATTTGTGGATATTTTTTAAATAATCCAACATAATTTCGAATTGGGAAGCAAATGTACGCTTCGCCATAGTTCCTTTGGCGATTCAAAACTCGAACTGAATCTGAAACCATAAACAAAAATATCGCAGGCGATCGCTTGATTTGCTGCGCGCGCAGCAGAAATACGTCACTTCCTAGCGTAAAGCGAGATGTGAGAATCAGACCCCTTCTTTCGGTCGAGGAAAAGCCATTAACGTCCCGCGGTCGAAAGGCGAAACGCTCCCAACCCAACCGGGGTACGAGAATAGACCCGTAAATCTGACGTGGGTGCCTCATTAAAGATCCGCCATGTGCGGGGCTGGTGTGATGCGGAAGTTTGGAGAGGGGCGCCAGCTGAAGTGTCGTCCTCGTTACCCGTCCGCGGTTCAAAATTACGAGGTCCGTCCCAAAATAGCCGTTGTGTTGCTTTAAAACGGGACGTTAATATAACTAAGCTAAGCTGCATCAAATTTCGGATATAATCGGTTAAGAGTTCCAAAATAAGTGCTCTATTATCTTCACCCGTACAGTAGAATAGACCTGTACAGTTTTCAGAAAATTGGGATTAGAACCTTGAACCATCTGTTTTGAGGCCAACATATTGTCACCAGGCCATCTACGCGGCAATATCTACCAAAATCATTGCAAAAATGAAATGCAAGATAAAATGTAGGCCTTAAGAAACGTTCTCATTTATTGCTGTTTTTTATTCCTATCGAAAATCATTCGATTCATAGTCTCAGGAATATTCTACTTGAATTCTGAAAAAAAATTCTGCTTGTTTGTATTACAGAATGGCCTTAGTCGAAATAAACTAGCCATCATCAATCAATAAATCAAAGGTTTCGTACAATAAATATATCTTTCAAAGAGGGATTGTGGACCATAACAAAATGCATATGCTGGAGTCTCGGGACGTGGAGGTATTGAATTTTGAGTATATCTCTGTAATTTTCTTGTGACAAGTCGAAATTAAACAACGTTTTTTAATATTGATCTAAAATTAAGTTTCAGTTAACTCATAAAATCATAATATAAATTGATTTTTATGTGTAAACTTATTCTATTCTTAGTATAATTAAATTATTTACTATTTGAAGTATTTCCTCCATACTGTTTAGTATATTTGCAATGTATTTTTGGAACTCGTGAAGTCCTAAATTCTTTTACATCTTCACGAAAAGATTTGTACTAAGTTGGTAACTTATTGATATTTCGATACTACAAGATTCTAAAAGCTGAGACATATAAGTGTATCTACACGACTTTTGTCTTTTAAATGAATTGGTATTGGCAGCTGCAAAACTAGTCTAAAAATATTCGATAACGAATAAAAAAAGTTGACTTGTCATTGCTTGCGAAACCCTGAATGAAGTACTTTGACTGAAGATAATTTATTTCTCTTTACCAACAGAATATTATGGAAACGCACGTGGTGTCAAAATAGTCATGCCCCGCTATAGTCATTTTTGTTTACGAACAGAGCAACATGTTATGAACAGTTTATGACAAACGCAACGTGGTGTCAGAATTCAAGAAATGATTTTGGGATGCAGCAAACATCTCGAGTAGTCGTGCTCAGGCCCTCCTATATTCTCTATTAATAATATTCCATTTCAAGCATTTGAGAATACACAAGTAATAAAATTTTTTAAAATAGAATATCTTGAAGGGCGCAAAATTCTCTTTTAAATAATATAAAACTTTTTGTCAATGCTTTTTTATTTTTGCGCGCATTTTTAAATTAATCTTCCAGCAGTTGCGCGTATGCAGGAGATGCTTGTATTGTGCATCATATTACATATTTGATGCATTCTTTATCAAAAAACGCACTTAAGTTTATTAGTCTTTTAGTATAAAGCTAATAAATATAGGTAGCATAAAAAAAATGTTGCATTTGTATTTGAAAAACTACGATATTAATATGTAATACGATGCACGACGCAGGTATCTGGAAGATTAAAAAATTTACTCGTGAATTATTACTAAATCCATTACTATGCATCTTCTCGGTGACATAGTAGGAAATCGAGATGCCGGCTCGGATGTTGCCATCATTATTTGAGCAAAGTACAAAATTTAATAAATTATAAATCAAGCCTTTGAATCGAAAGAAGCCGTCTCTCGTATTGGCAAACTGGTTGCATTAGCCCTACAATTTGAGTATACGACACGTTTCCTTCCAGAAAAAAAGGGGGATGGGCTTGGGGATGCGGTGGCCTAGTGCCAAGGTCTCGACTTCGATACCGGAGGGTTCCAGGCTCGAAATCAGATTCCACCAAAGATCCGCCGTGTATGGGGGCCCCGATGCACTCCAAATCTGAAGCCGTGAATCAGATGCCCCTGCGCAGGTGCGGTGGGGAAGCTTGGAGAGGGGGATACCAGTTGGGTGTTATCCTCGTCGTCTAACCGCGATTAAATTTGGGTGGTCCGTGTCAACATGGCCCTCTTGTTACTTCGAAAAGGGAAAAAGATGCAACTATTGAAAAATTATCCGTTTCAACCTTATTCTTTTCATTTATAATAAAATACGCATATAATGCATTTGGCAAGAAATGAGAAATTGAGTACATTTTGATTCGTATATTTTTTACATCTAAAGTTACGAATTTCGACGAACTGGTTATAAAATGGAGAATACTCTGTATAATTTATTAAAAAATCTGTTAACAATTTGTTGCCAATCCTTTCGTGTTTACAAGTTTCCAATCGGCTTTTAGTTGGCTGTAGTTCCTCGCCCTAAATATTTTAGAATAGCAACATTGTTTTTATATATTCTTTGCTCTTAAATGTTTTTGACCCAGTTTTTTCGAAATGAAAGCGAGAAATTTTTAACGGTGTCTAGATCGTGATGCTAAGTTAGAGAATGTAATTGCATTTTACAAATAACGGAACAATGCGAGATGTTCGAATTGGTGAATGATCTTGCTAAAATCCATAATTTGACCCCAAACCCTACTTACGTGAGCTATCTAAGTGGATAACATCTTCTGCTTTAAGAATGTATTGTGAGATTAGTTCAATTAAAAACCTGAAAGACGGTTGAAATGTTTAGGGATGCCACGTAAATTTTGTATCGAATTATAGTCTCTAAACGACTGTTTTATTTTAGTTTAAAAATGGGATAATTCGATGCACATACCGCGTACGGGCAAATTGGTTAACCCTCTGACTGCTTATCCCGCGATTTCCGCAGGTACGAAATCGGTATTTTCTGCTGCACCTTGTAATTTTCACAAGCTATTATGTTTACTTGGTGCTATTACAGCGTTGAAACATACTGGTACTTGCGTATTAACGCCACCGAGGCTACAGATTGGCGGTAATGCGCCAATAAAGAGCAATCTTGTTTACAAAAACCGCCAAATTGGCGTTAATACGCAAGTACAAAAACCGCCAAATTTGGCGGCACTTAAAAACCGCCAAATCTGTAGCCTCGGTGGCGTTAATACGCAAGTACCCATATACTAATAAAGCCTTGCCTGTAAATAAGAATTCGCTTCGTTCAACGGTGTTTGAACATGTTGGCGAATGTTGCATCTAAACGGAGATTTCAAAAAAAATCGGTGGTTAAGGACGAAATTAACTCTTTGCGGCGCGAAAGACAAGATGCATTATTATACACGTGTGTGCGTAAGGATAGATTTAGAACTTTAGGGAGTTGAAAAATATTAATTTGCTTCAATTCCCAAAAAATTAATCTGTTTTTGCTAATATATGGATTTTATAATAAGCGATATTCGGCAAGAATGCGTAAAAGATGCATCATTCAGAGTGGTTCTGAAAATAACGCACCATGCTTCAAAAAGTTTCAAATTTTTCATTCTATCCATCTCAAAAATTAATTTTCTACGCCGTTTACAGACACGCGCAAGAACAGAATCGCCTTTGTGCTTGAAAGTGAGAAAGAACGGAGTTATGGAGCCAATTGTCAGAATTGGAATTTTTCCAAATATAATCGTCCATCACTTACAAAATAAACTTACTTTCGTCTTTGACTAAGACTAGATTCAAGTATTCAGAATTTGACACATGGTTCTAACACTGACTGCCGAATTATCTTTACCTCCGAGCGGGCGCGCGTATACAAGAGACGTTTGCATTGTGCATCGTATTGCATATTTATATCGTTCTTGTAAATTTAAGCGCAATTTTTATTTGAAAAATCTTTGTTTACTATTAAGCTAATAAATACAGATAGCATAAAAAAAGCTGTATTTATTTTTGTAAAATAGCACGATATGTCGCAAAATTTGCGCAGGCGCGCCCGCTGGAAGGTTAAATCCACGAGGTTCAAATGTCTTCCCGCTGGTGCGGAGCGGAAATCTGCAGAGGGGGTAGCCGGTTCAGGTGTCGTCCTCATAATCTGACCACGGTTTAACCCTTTGCTGCGCAAGGCATTAACTTTTTTGAAATACGATACCCATCATGAATGGGTTTAGTTTATTATCTAGGCATAGAATCTACAAAAAAATTTAAAAACTTGCTTCATTCCCAGGGATTGTCCTCCCCCTTTGGGGTCACCCCCTCATACAAGAACCCTCTTGGATGCAGCCACCTTGATACACGAAAATCATACATTAAAACTTCAAGAATATTGGAGGGAAATTTTCGAGTTAATGTTCTAAAATTGTAAACGTCCGGAACTGAAGAAACTCGTCTCTGAGTTAAGGAATTTTCCCAAACTTTATCTCTAATAATTCCTATTCTGAAACAAAATTTCATAAGGCTGCTATATACATTCTAAAGAGTACTATTAGCCCTATCCTAAACCTATTTTCCATTTATAGTTGAACTTAACGGTTGAGAAGAGAGTGAAATTAGGTGTGCCATCAGATGGCACACTGCGCCGCGAAGGGTTAAAACGACGAGGTCCGTAACAAAATTTCTCTCGTGTAGCTTAAACGGGACTCTAAAATAAATAAATTAAATCTAATATCCATACCTGTTTCGGGGGTCATAATGAGCAACAGAATCGAAAATTTTATGCTCACTTTAAAATCGGAGATAATCAGGGTTTCGTAATTAACGAGTTTTTGGCACAATATGGCCCTTGTGCCATAAAAACCTATAAAGATAATCGGCTTCCTCGGGTAACAAAAATATTACAGATTTAGCAAAGCAATGGATCATAGCGCTGAAATATTAAGAAGTTTATAGTAAATTTCGTAATATGCGGATTTGTAACTTCTATATAAAATGTATTTTTATTGAAACATCCTCACTTCCTGATTTTCGTTTTCTTGTCTACTATATTTTTAATGTATTTTATCATTTCTGTAAATATTAAACTCGAATAAGATTTTACTGTCATATTAGTCCTATAAAATGGAAGCATGACCCTCTTTAAATGTAAGGAGTAATTTTTAACTTTTATTGGCCTTTAATGTTTCAGACTGCACGTACTTCTAATGAACGTGCGCCATTGCTTGGAAATGGCGCTACATCGAATAGGCTTGGGCAACTATTTAGAATGCCCGTTACTTCTAATGCGCAAACGCCACTAGATGGAAACGACACTGTTTTTAACGAACAAGCGCCACTGGATGGAAACGGGGCTACTTCTAACGAACAAACGCCACCTTTCGGACAAGGCACTTCAAATTCGAACACGCAGCCACTAACTTGTGAGTAGTATTACTTTTTTTTTTAATTTCAATGACTCGTGAAGTGATTATAATTTTTTTCTTGTATATTACCATAAAAATCGATTTTTAGCAAAACTATTTTTTTCTTCTATATTTGAATTTAGATCGCTCTAGCATTTTCTAATGAATTGATTACAAACAAAACCTGATTTACGAGAAGCTTCGTTATTGTGCAGAAGCAAGTAGCATTCTCTAATTTTTCTTGCATTTCTGACTACATTTATTATTTCTAAATCTCGCGGTACATTAACATAAATTTAAAGTTACGTGATGCATTCCTTTGGGAAGTTGGGAGAGGAGAGATGAAGGCTCAGGTATCGCCTTCGTCATCGGAACAGAAATCGGAATTAAAAGGTCCGTCCCGAAATATCCTTCGTGTCGCCTTTTCTTCATGGGTTTCGTAATTATATTCTTCTCCTTCTATTGTTAGATTTTTCTTCAAGCGTGTCAGCTGTACGAACTGTGCCTCTGCCTATAGTTTGATGTCTGGAGGCATTATTCCTGTAATGGCCTAGAGAGCTGCTGTGGGCGTTGTTCTGTATGCTCCCGTGATGTTAAGTAGGAACGGACGCTGTATTTGACTTAGCTTTGTAATCATGCGGTAGGTAAGTATCTGCCCCATGCTGACACTCCATGCGCAACAGTCTTCTCTGTGGCTGCCCTGTACAGTTGCGTTCGGAGCTTAGGGAAGATACCCCAGGTACACCCCGCTAGCTTTATCAGTTTGCGATGTTGTAGAGTTTTCGCATCTTGCTGGACCAGGAGGTGTGCCCAGTTAAGCTTGTTGTCTAGGTGCACTCCAAGGCATTTGAGGGTTTGGTGCGCTTGACTCGTTGACTTCCCCAGTAAATGTAGGGACCTCTTCGTTAGGTTGCTAAGCTGCAGGAACTGTGTTTTTTCCTTGGAGATTTCTAAGCCATGACGATCTGGCCATGTTTTGAATATTTTTAGGGCCTCCGATGCTGCTGTGCCTAGCTTTCTTTCACTTTCAGCTGCTGCAATTGTTGCTGCTGAAAGTCATCCGCAAAGGATTGGATCGCTGTTTTGGCTGGATGCTGTTGTGCGAGGGTCTCTTCTGCCGCTAGGCTCCACAGCGCAGGACCACTGCAGGACCCTTGCGAACAACCCCTGGTCTGTGGTTCTGCCACTCCTTCGTGGGTTGGGATTATTACATTTCTGTCCTTGAGTAGGTTTCTAAACAGTGACTGGTTGTTCGGTGGGCATTGGCTATTTGAGTTCTTCGACTATTGAGCTATATTTTAAGTTATCGAAGGCCCTTTTATTATCGATAGACTACGGCGACAGGCATTTTATTTCTTTTGTGACAGTCTATTCTGTTGAGAAGGGAGTCGAGAGCATGGTCAATTGAAACTCCCTCTTTGAAGCCAAATTGCTTTGGACTGACTTGCCGGGTCTTTTTGAGGAAGTATGTGAGGCGTTGAGTCGTGAGCTTCTCCAGCAGTTTCCCCATGGATAAGAGGAGGGAGATCGGGCGATAGGACTTGGGGTCGTTTTGGTCCTTTCTTTCTCTGTAGAAGAGAAGGATGACTCCCGTTTTAAAAGACGTTGGGAAGAAGCCGAGGCTTAGGCACTTATTAAACAATTCCAGAAGTAGCTCAGGGCTGGCTTAATGGATTTGCGGGAGTATGATGTTGTCCAGTCCGTCATAGCCTGGTGCCTTAGTCTTGCTGAGCTCTTAACTTTCCATAATTCTCTGCTGGAGAAGGGGCTATCATTAGGTTGTGATGCTGCAGTACTGCCTATGAATGGAGCTTGAAGTGTATGAGGGTAGAGGGTTTCCAGTATGTTTTGGGAGAAGCTAAGTTCCGTGCCTGCTGGAGTGCTCTGTTGAAATAGGTCCGAGGGAGGTCGACCTGCACGGAAAATTGCGTTATATTGTTTGCGAAAGGGAATGGAGGCTTCCATGCAGAATTTCCTCCAGGCACTTCGTCTCATTTTGACTAGGTGTCTTCTGTACTGTGCTCTTTCTCTTGAGTAAATAATGCATGCCGCTTGCCGTAGCTCTGTTGGCGCTCTCTGCGCCCTCCTCCTGAAGATTCCCACTCTCTTCTTCATTATGGCTAGATCTTGAGTCCACCAGGTTGGGGGTTTGTTGATTTCCTGCTTCTTTAGGCGGCATGAGCGTTTACAAATTTCTACTAGTTTTAGGTGGATGCTATTGATTGCTTTGTATAGGTCTTCCTTATTGTTGCAGTTGCGTAGGTCTTCAAGAGCTTGGTGGCGTATTGGCGCAGGTTCCTGTGGAATTTCGAGTGGCCGCCATATTTGGTTTTGAATCTGATGAACGTCATGGTTTTCTAAGAGTATTTCTAGCTTGATATCCTTTTGATCACTTAGGGATTCCTCCTCCAGTACTTCCCATGACGCTCGAACGACTTTTACATCAGGCGTGTCGGAATAAGGAATTTACAGATAATACGCAGCATACAAGAATCGTGTTAAAAATTATAGAAAATGAAAAATCTCGAGGCAAGTTCCATTTCGAAATATTATATATTTATTCGTTTTAAAAAACTTAAATTTATTTAATTCAAAATAATTTAGCTAAGATAATTGGGGATACAGGGAGATCCACGTTTAATATTTTGCCAAAGGTGTCGCTTTGAACAAGTTAATTGGAAAAGGGAAGATGCCCTTCTCTTCACATCCCATGGACCCTTCCCTCGTATCTTCGCCGTTTTAATCTTGCTCCAACTGAATATTGCCCATGTGAAAATCTCGATGCTACTCCACTACGCAACAGAATATATCTTGACTTCCTCTTTCCACATGACCAAGCCAGCTCCTCAACTTGAGCAAGTCTGGTTCCGCAGTGTTGCGACCTGCAGAGGATTCAGATTGAAAATCCAGAAAATGGTTCGCCATCTTGTGGAAAATCGGGATCTTTTCAGTATCAACGACCACACTTTCAAATAGAAAAATTCCAGCCTAGACATAAGGCCCCCCCCCCTTTTGTTTCTTTCGAACAAAATCATTAGATCTTCTGTTTTTTCCCATTCAGTGCAGAATTATCATCCAACACTCAAGTGTTTCATCCTCCTTACTCGTATCCAAATCTCGGGCGACTCAACAGCATTTCTCCAACAGCTACCACACCATGAGTACAAAGCGCTGGATGCAAAGAACGCATCCAAACAAATTGCTGCTTTTCTTTAATACTGTAGTCTGACGAGATCATACAATGTGTTTGAATGCCATCAATGTGTGCCTGGCTTTATATGCAGTCACCTTCTTTACAATATGCACCTTAAGAAAATAGACCGCCTACAATTAATTCACCTTACCTTTAGTACTGAATTGCATGTATTTGTGTATATTCTCTGTATTTTTTCCTCTTTTGTAACCAAGAATTTTTTCAGTTTTCCGATTGTGATTAATATTTAGTTTAAATGTATTACTTATGTACTGTAAATTGTAATTGGACACAGCTCTTGTCAACCCCATGCGAATCGTGCCCCTCCCCCAGATCTTTGGTCAGAGCGAGAGATGGCTATGGAGCGTCTTCTGATGTCTCTTCCACTTCAGGTCCGTTACGCTGTTTAGATAACAGATGGGCTATATATGCAAGGGCCTTAGAGGTGTCTTGTCCAGTGGTTTGGATGGTCTTGTGCTGTCATTTATTATGTATAATTGACTATATTTGTTAATTGTACTAATTTATTATATAAATTTCTTAATTGTATAATGATGTATCGTATATGTATTAATCATAAAATGTAACAAAATGAAGAGAGCAAAATAAAACAAGGAGGAATCTCTTCTTGAACTTTTGATAACTATGAAATTATTGCATCTCCATCTTACTTTTTCGCATTTATACTTTAATCTTGTTTTTCTTTTGTTGATCTTGGTTAATCATATAATATGTTATGTAATCCTATCAAGAGTATTAATCTCGATTTTTGTGAAAATTGGTCGAAACATTTGGGCCTCGAGAGGTTATGGAATTTTGTTATCGAATTGTAAATTGCTTTTTCGTGTACTAGACCTTTTTGAAATTTCGAACAGTGGTATGTTTTCGTTGACACTACAATCTCTTAATATTTTCAGAATTTGAATATCAGTCGATTCATTTAAAAGAAATTCTGATTCCATAAGAGATGCAACATGTAGTAGTGAATTTGAAATAAAAATAATTTAGGATTCTATAATATTTATAATAATGAATTATGAAATAAAGTCTATAACGTAGGAAACGATAAGTTTTTAAAAACTCACTTTTATTGGTGTTCTGAGAAGTAGAAAACGTTGCTTTCGAAAATATGGTCGTCAGAACAAAATCTCAAAAGTACGAAGCTCTGAAAACAATGCAGTAAAGAAATCGAGTCACAATGATTATGAGAGAAAAGAAAATTCCTTCACGTGCATTAAAAATAATTGTTATAAACGCGACTTAAAATTCCTATGTGTCTAAAATATTCTGTAAGCCTTCACTCTTTTAGAATTTTGTTCTGACGTCAATATTCCTCATAAAATTTTTCTTCTTTAGAACACTATTAAAAACGGTGTTTTTAAAACTTTAAATTTGTTTTCAACGCATTATTTTTAATCAATCTAATGTTTTTCAATTTTAATAAACAGGTCCAAGAACCTTCCAGAGAAAAACGAATGAAGTCTCTCTGGAAGAAGTTGTGCAAGCACTGTGTTCAGCATGGCAGCGAAACAGAAAACCTAAACCCGAAGTCACGTTAGATTTCTTTACCACCAAGGACATCTACGCGATGCATCTAGCGTGGAAGAATGTCACTAGAGGAAGACGTTGCTCTTCTCGAGCACACAAAATTGCCGAGGCTGTCGCGGCTGCTATTGCAAGAGAGTTACTCCCAGCACCAGAATGCGATGAAAACGATATAAGTATCGATTTTCATATAGAATTCACAACCAAAAAAAGTCTTCTAGCTGCAAGTTTGCTTAGAGATTGGGAAATGATCGATGAAGGAGATGGATTTCCTGTTCGATATATTGAGACAATCTTTGAGGATTCTGATGAACAACCACTCGCTGTATCCGAATTTTGGCTCAGACAAGTGGAACTGTATGACAAGGTTCACGATTTTATTCTTAATCCCAGTAAGTGAAAAATTTGATACTCGCCAACTTAACATAAAAGTGTATCAACTAAATATATTTCTCTAATCCTTGACTCCCCCCCCCCCTTTTGAAATACTGTATCCTGTGAAGCATTTCAGAACTAGAAGATAGAATTCTTATCAGCTAACTGGAAGGCCGAGTTGGATTGTTTATTCGGAGATGTACGGAAAAAGAGAATTTCGCCTCTGCCACCATTTCCTCCTTCTAATTTTATAAGGGTTGGAGCTATGATGAGAAAAGAGGGTTGAAGAGAATGCGACCGATGACAGCTTTTTAACGAGGTTTCATATAGGTTAAAAAGCAGTCGGAGTTGAGTTCGAAATTCTATTTTTTATCCCCTGACTTCTAAGCAATTGCAACTATCGGGAAAAAATTTCAGTTCGAAAATTGTTCGCTATGATGAGGTGACGGTTCGATTTTTTAAAATTATTTCTCTCTTCAACAGTCAGTTATGGGAAAATAAAATTTCAATTCCCAACATTTCCATCCTCTTTCAGCTGAATATCCCATCGACGAACTCGGGCAAGATTTTCGCACTCCCTGCAACGTATGTATTGCATGGCTCCAAATCCAACCACAATTGCACTAGCTATCGTGTTCAGGAGATAACGGGAACGAAACTTTATAAGTATACATATTGTATAGCAACGGATTCGGAAACCCTCCGCGCCTTTGGGTATGCGCTGGGCTTGGTTTCCATCAAAATGTTCGCTATGTTGGGGTGACAGTTCGACTAATTTAAATCACTTCTCTCTTCAAGAGTAAGAGAGTTATGGGGAAATGAAAATTTCAAGTCCCAACGTTTCCATTTTCTTTGAGCTGAATGGTTCTACGGACTCGGAAAGATCTTCGCTCTCCCTACAACTATTCCTAGCGGATTCAAATGTAATAAAAAATGGCTCTAGTTAACATGATCACAAGATAAAGGGGACTGCATGTTAAACGCACACACTCATACATATTGATTTTTAAATGGTAAATAGTTCTGGGTTATAGACTATTGCAGGAGTAGAAAATATTCAGAAATTTCAATTCTTATTAACTCCTTAACTGGTTTGTTTTCTCAAATATATAATTAGATGACTATTTTTGGAACGAGTTTTTATTTTAACACTTTGGAAACGTGTAAATGGATGCGGGAAACGTGTAAAAATACGATTTCTCGAATTGCCCAACATCAAAATCTTAAGGCGATCATGGACCTTCAAAATCATTTTAAAATTTTCAACTAATTTGAAATTTCTCCTTCATTAATAGGAACACTATATAAAACAACGCACAAAATATCACTGTAATATATTTCTGAGTTATGGGTATAAATGTGATTTTTAATAACTATTAATCGCCTTTATGATAAATGTTCCAGGCGTTCCAAAATTACTCGAAAATAACTAATTTTTTTATTAGTTACTCTAACACTTTTCAAACAAAAATTGGGATTAAGTTTTGTTTAAGAAAAGAATGTCATAATGAAGACGTATAGAACCTCGAAACTATTGATTTTGGAAAGAAATATGCCCAAAATTTTATGTAGAAGAAAATAATTACAATTTAATAAAATAACTTCTATATAAATGCCAAAAATTATTCTCCATATATGCTTTTATACTTGTGTAAAATATTATGAAATTTGAAGAAAAATGGAAGCTCCTGGAACAGTTGTCAGAAAGGCCATTAATTGTTATTAAAAATTACATTTATACCCATAATTCAGAAATAAGAAAATAGAGTAGTGAGATTTTGTGTGTTTTGTATAATGTTCCTGTTAATGCGTGCAAAATTTCAAATTAATTAGAAATTTAAATAATAAATTAGAAATTAATTTAAAAGCATGATTTTGAAATCGCCTTAATTTGCCCTGGTCGCCTTAATTCAAGAATTTGACATACTAGTTTAGATAAGTTGGACATGTTAATGGATGTCTGCGGGATGCGTCAACTTATTCTTTTATGGTATAAACATTGTCTAGAGCAAACATTTACCGCTGGTACCTTCAACTGAGCTTGCATCTAATTCGAATCCCGCACACAATGTGTCGATTCAGTCAAGAACCTAAAGAACAGTCGAAATATTTATGGATTCCGCGTAATTTTTATATCTAATTATAACGTTTCTGAATGGCTGTTTTAGTTTATAAGTTTAAAATTGTAATAATTCGAATAAGTTGTATTACCCTAAGGAATCTACCGAATTCTACTTAACCCCTTAAGCGATCGCATTTTTTTTTTGCTGTCTAATAAGATGACCCCTCCTTTTTGGAAAAGGGGCTCTCGTTTTCATTCATCTAAGAAGGCATAGAATACTCGAGATGCTTATGGATTCTACGTAATTTTTGTGTCAAATTATAAAAATAATTAATGATTAAATTTTAGTTTATAAGCTTAAAAATACGACAATTTGATGCACGTCAATATGACGGGCGCGAGACGCAAGGGGGTATGTGATGTAGCTTCGATCGCTTTAAAAGTATACAAAAAGGAGATTCTTCTTTGGTAGTCTATATAAACAAAGTGCAACGTTTATTCAACAAAAGCCCCTTGTTCGGAACCGTTTGGCTTCTTTCGGGTTTGGATGTATGATTTCCGCCAATGTACGTCGAAGATATGAAGCCAGCGCCAGTGTTTGTCGCTGCAAATTGGGGTATTTTCTGTGATTGGTTTCATAAACGTGTTCCCTAAATTCATAGGTTTTTCTTTTGTTCCTACTGTCATACTTGTGTTTCGTCATGTCAGAGCACAGCAACTACCGCGTTGAGGGTTTTACGACTTGTGTTTCCACCAACCATTGTATAGTGTTTTGTGCTTATAGGGGTGTGTTCTATCGTTTTCTAAAGTTTTTCGCAGGAGTTTTATAGTATCCTGTATAAAACTATCTTATATAGCGACTATAATTTTATAATGAGAGTATAATTATATAAAAATCCATTACCATTGAGTGAATTTTATTGTTTGTTTTTTTTGTTTTCAGGACTACAAATCCTACTGCATACTTTACTATTCATCTGGCCTATTTCCATTTTAATTATAGGTGAGTATTTTTAAAATTCAACTGGGCATAAATTTCATTGGAATTAAATACTTGCTAAGAATATAATTTTGTGGAATTTTATCTTCGCAGCAAAATTTTTCATTCTTTAATGTTAGAGTTCGCACATTGAATGCACGCTATTCACATGCAAGCTCATTACGAGATATTTACTATGTTCTGAACAGAAAGATTCTAGCGGTTTCTCGCTTCCCAGGAGGGTATAGGAAAGTGTTGGGTTGCCACCTTCTTGGATTGGAGGAGTTGGGCCGTGGCCGGTGATGGCTGTTAGGACTCCAACTTCAGCGCCCGAGTTGCTGTCGTGGCGTTCCGGTCCTTCAGATTTTAACGCACGGCTTCGCAGTAGGTCGGGGTGGCATCTATGCATATAGAAAATTTGCTAAATATGCCACACAAAAGACGATTGGATGGTTTCTAAAATCGCGTAAATTTGCCAAGCAATGCAATATTGTATAGTAAATTAAAAAAGGCAGCGTTCACCCCTGTTGCCTTCAAATGATTGCTTGTGGGTTTGCCTATTTTTGCCTTATCTCGTTGCATTGAAACTCGTCTTGTCAAGTGAACTATAAAATGATATAAAACTATCTTCAATGTGATTAGCGAAAACGGAATAATTCCGAGTCGAGAGGGAAGCCTTAATGGCTTGATGATTTAGCATCAGTATTTAAAACCCATACTGTCCTAGTCTACCAAGGAGGGCGCAAGGCCCTAGGCAGGCCGGTGTTAGCATCGATATGTTCGTAAAGAAATATTACTGTTGGATACCTCTTCTTCTAAAGAAACTTTAGAAAGCCTGTAAGAGATGTGTTTAATGATTTTCATGCGCCTGGCGGAAGGTTAATGTTGATTTTATTGCTTGATACGTATTTAAATGCTGTTTTATTACAGTATACTAATATTTTTGTATGTAAGCAGCAAAATATTTATTTTTAAAAAATTGAAACGATCATTTAGAGGCAACTACGACGCAAACTCTATCGAGGTTAATTTGCATTAAAATATTTCAATCCAAGGCTTTTTGAAGGAAATTAGGCGATCTCTAATAGGGACACCCAGGAATTTAGGGAGAAGAATCGAAAATTTTGGAATCGTATGCTTCTATCTCTCTTTCAAGTGAAAGGTTCATGTTTGAAAAATAGTGGAACTTTTCTTGAACTTCTTTAAATCGTATATTCGAGTGCCAGAAAATCTAGTACAGAGGAGTTTATGCTAAAAACATTTTTACCTATACTCCCTAGAGTTGGTATGTAAAAAAGTAAGTTAAGAATGACAAGTAATCGGGATTTAATCGAATTTTAACGTTGTGCCAGAGTTGGCGTTCGTGTTATGGACCATAGCCTTCCGTTGGCAGTTATAAAATTCAGCTTTTCACATGGACGAAGGTATACAGAAAGTATGCCAGCATAAAAGCATTCATGTTTAAAAAATGACGTCCTTGATTTCGTTTTTCAAATAGCTGGGATAAAAAAAAACCTTGCTCATGAGGTAAAATTAGGTGTAAACTTAATTTTGTTCTATCAACCGGTTTTATTTTCAGGTTCAAAGTACATAGAATGCCCCATGGGCCATCATCTGTCTCGTCTGTTTTTCATACTTGGATGTGTTGGTTGTTCAGCTATTCTCTTTCGACTGATGTTGATGAACTTAACGGCAAAAGCTCGATATCCTATTTTTTGGTTGTGGGAATGGAACAGCTTGAAACTGATTGAATTCACTTTCTTGGTTGTATTCATCGTTCGTAAGTTGTAATTTTATTAACTTTCATTAAGCTTTTGTTTTATATTCACGGATAACTAGACGTCGAATATTTCTCATCGAGTACAACTTCCTCTCTGACTTTCTGTAGAAGATCGCGTTGAATTTGATACTCAACTCATTCAATGGGTAAGCCTGGCAATTTGTTTCAAAACAAGCTTGAACAAAGCATGAGAATTATTAATAGAACAAAGAGAAAGCTATTAAACGGTATAAAACTCGGGAAATAATATAAATTTTTATCGGATGGTAGAATTATAATGCAACTACTTCCATTTGCGTATTGAAGATGCCCAAGCTACTCGCATATCTGCTTGTGTTACTCGGTCAAATCCTGGCGGTTAAACTAATCCAAGTCTTTTCATCAGTCTCATTTTCACATTTGAATAGTTTGCTCAGAAAATTTTAGAATTCACATGCAGCATGTTGATATAACTCTCTGATGCTGAAAAACGTTCGTGTAGTTTTCGAATTGGGCAACAAATATGAAATTTTTTTAAAGATATAATACTTTTCGCTTCACAGGCAAGTTTTATAGTCTACAAGAGCTGCATTTAGATGCGTGATCAACGATGGAGATGGATCAATATAAGAGAAATAACTTATATTTAAAGGCCAACAACACAGACACAAGATGCTCTATAATATCTTTACGATATTGTGCGGCATTCAGAATATCGAACAACATCGTAGAGATACCGTATAATATCTTTACGATATTGTGCGGCAGTCAGAATATCGAACAACATCGTAAAGATACCGTATAATATCTTGTGCTAGTAGGGTAAGCAAGAATAAGAACGATGACTATCAATAAAATTTCATAAGAATAAAGTGCGTTTTTAACAATTTGGATAATGTCGTACATCCAGTGGTGGTATTAATGCCACTTGTCTAGCATATCCAGCCAAGTCCATGAGTCAAGGATTGATGGTAAATATGGAAATGCTGAATCTTGTATTGGTCAGAGCGAACTTGAAGCACTGAGGTGGCACCTGAGGCAGAAATCTCGGCTCAGAAATGGAAGGTTAGTTGCATTTTCTGGAAGAGTTTCGTGGAAGTCGGTTTTTTACACCTGGAGGAAAAACTTCAGCAGCCAGCCCGAATGCAGCATTTGACTCTTTGCGTAATAGCGCAACGATCTACAAGTTATTGACTGGTGCTCATCAAGAACAGTCAGATGACAAAATCCATAAACACATCTCGACGATCCATGTTCTTCCATGTCGTAACCCCGGGTATCATTGTTTTGTCTGTGTAACCAATTAGTGTTCGGAGGGTCTCGGGTTTGAGACTCGATTCCGGGAAAGATCCAAGTATATGGTGTGCTGAATACGACAGCCAAAAGTCATGGTTTGGAGTAGAAGTTTGCACAAGGTGATGCCTCCTCAGTTGTCGTATTTATTTGACATTGTTCAAAATTCTGAGGTATAACGCAAAATAACCCTCGTATAGCTTCAAAACAGGATGTTAATGTGACTAAATTATCTCCAAATAGCTGCTAGATTCAGCCTCTTTTCAGGGATTCTTAAAACTATCTTGAATGCATATCGAAGCCGTATGTAATTGAATTCAACTAAAAGGTTAAAACGAGTAAAGAAAGCATTTGGGCAGTAGAAAGAACATAGTGCTTTTTGTGTATAAGAAAGGAAACCGATTTAAATTTGGCACTCGAAATAGAAGCCAAATGGCGATTGCTTCAATCGGATGGATACTGCATTGATAACGAGAAACTCGCCCATTGTATAAATACATTGAAACTTGGCTTATATGTTGTTGAAACCATAAAAATAATCGCTTTATACATAAATTCAAATTGAGAATTTTTTGTTAAAATGAATACAACTAGCAATCTATAGTTTTTAGACTAAAAATGGCGGTAAAGATTTTTAATATCAAAAAGTTTAATTAAATTATACGCAATTTTTAAATTGTAATTTAAATAAAGCGATGATAATAAAGGACTTTTAAGGAAGTACTTTGAATAGTACAATAAAACATCATAATAGTACTCTTCACATTTAATGTTCTCAAAGATTTTAATCCTTAAAAGCCCGATTTTTAAAAATTTGATTTTAAAATTTTTTTAGCTTCCATTTCTTGAATGGAATAATACTTTAAAAAATCTTATTTTATTCGAAGTATTGTTTATGGCTAAAAAGAAGTTTGTTGCCACTGGGCTTTATTTCGGACAAAAAGTTCCATGATAAAATTCTATAATGTCAGACACGTAGGAATTTTAATAAATAATTCGGATAAGGAATTTCCTTCATTGTAGAATAAAATATGGTATTCTCATGGGTACAAACAAAGCTTAAAAGATACAGCCTCAAGTAAAAACATCAATTTATTTTTTTATCGGCAGTCAGGCTGCTATCTATATGTTGTAAATTGATTTAATAACAATTTCAGTATACATACTATTGGCAACATCAGGCATTAGAGAGTCAGGCTTATTCTCAAAATTTTATTAGACAAATTTGGATACATTGCTTAAAGGCAACATTTGGTCTTTAACCTCTTAACTTAACAGCCCGAGAATACTCGTGCATCGAATTATCAAATTTTTAGTCTTATAAACTAAAATTATATCATTAATTAGCTTTATAATTTGACACAAAAAATATGTAGGATCCTTAAACATCTTAAGTACCCTATGCCTTCTTAGATGAATGAAAACGACAGCCCCTTTCCAAAACAGGAGGGGTCATCTTATTAGATAGCAAAGAAAACTATTCAGTTAAGGGTTAATAATAGAAATTCTTATTACATTTTTTATTGTATATATAGCAATTTGAAACAGACAAGCTGGTAACAAGCCATGACTGAGTTGAATTCAAGAAAGCAATTGATATATCTAAAAAATTATAGTTTAGACTTCGAATTAACCAAAATAAATTTGAATTGTAGATGATATTTTAGCATTGTTAATTAGAAATCGAGGGACTAAAGAAAATCGAATTGGAGCCGAATTCGAATCAAAAAATTCGAATTAGTAGAGTTTTAATGCATTGTGTAAACAAGTGAATTTTTATTTTCAGAGGCGTTCCATTTCTTCGATACGGATCCGACAACGGAACCAGACCCCAACCAATGCGTGCAGAACTTCTACAATGCTGCTCTGGTGATCAATTATGTGTCGATCGCTCTTGTATCTGCATATGTGATTGTATATTCTGTAATATTTTGCCTGAATCAGTTCGATGTCTGGCATTGGATCTTTAGACATCTTTAAGTTTTTACCTTCTGACAAATGCTCACTTGTTGTGCATCGAATTGTTATATCACTTTATTGTTGGTATGTACTTTAAATGACTGATTTCTCTTGTGTTGTCTTTCTAGATTCGTTAAATGATTGCTTTTTAACATTTTTAAAATGTCCACCAATTTAGTTTTTAAAGGCTATAATTGCAGTGTATTGTCGGTACTTATTTTAATAAAGTTTTTCAATTTTGTAGCCACTTTCATTGCCAAACAATTTAGCTTGAATGCGTTTTATTGCTAGTATCTCGTAAAAACTGTCACGAAATGCACGATACGTTATTCTTCAATGTTAAAAATTTAACCACTTTCATGTAAAGAAATCGTGAATTAATGTGTGAAGGCTTGTGACATGCTCATGCTTCAAATGTGTCGCACTAATTTCATTTTGGAATGTACTGAACGTATTGCAGGAAGAAAGGCCATCAAAAAACCATCGCATCAAAACAAGAACTGATCGCTACGGAATATAGATAGATAACGGGCAGTTGGATAGAATGAACAGTTACGTTTGTCATGTGGTTATGGTGTACGTGATTTATTAAATGACTGTTTCTCTCTCTTGCGGGTCTATTCTGCTACCCCCGGTTGGGTTGGGAGACTTCACTTTTTCCGCACGTTAACAACGGAAAAAGTGACGTCTCCCAATCCAGCCGGGGGTACCAGAATAGATCCTTTTGAAATGACACCAGATTTTAGAAATATATCTATTTACATGTAGACAAACAAGACAGAAAAGCACACTTTAAAACATTTAGTGCTGCCCTACTGAGAAGCCAGAGCTTTTTCAAAAACAACCACGATGTCTGACATCACTCCCTCCCCAGAGGTCGATGCCGTACTCTGGCGTGTTTACTTAAATCGGAGGTTCCCAACCTGTGATACCCCTGGGGGTACGCGAAGACAGAGTTGGTAATGACGGAAACAAGAAAATATAAGAAATTAAGTTGGTTTTTTCCCCAATTAATACAGTAGAACACTGGGGTTGACCTTTGTTCGAATTCGGATTATTCGGGAAATTTGGTAAAATACTCTTGATATGCCAAATGCAGTATTGACTCTGGATGCTCTGTGATGGCGTACGGTACAGTGGCAAACAAGTTGAGCGTAAAAATATATTTTATACTAATTCGGGTGCTGTATTCATTGTAAAAGACCAATTCGATTACTTTTAAGTTAGGAATAAACATTAGCTTTGTTTCCGATTCTTAATTATTTTTCTTTCATTTTTCAGTAAAAATTTTTCAGAGAATTAAAAAAAAGATGTTCGGATTATATCCGATATTGTGGATTCCTGGGGTTTGGATTCCCGGGGTTCTAATGTACTTGCTATTTAATAACCATATCACTTCAAAAGTTGATTAATATAAAAAGTAATCTTTAGCCATCCTTTTTAAATTAATGCGAAATTATTGCAATAATGATTTCATTTGTTTTGGCGTTGAGCTAATACAATTGCAAAAATGCAATAAATGTAAGATAAGTCCAGCAAATATTATTATAATTCGAGTCATTTGACGCTTAAGCTAACATTATTGATAAAAACTTCTTTGCTTAGATAGATAGATGGATGGTTGGGGGGGGGGGTATTGTTAGGCACAGGAAGCGAGTTTGCCAAAATCACTTGTTAGTCTAGTAAAAACTATAATCCTTGTAGTAGAGACAAGCAACTTGAGTAATACTAGTTATGAAGAGCTGCTGGATATTAAGCTAAAAGCGTCCTGGCTTTTTGCAGTGGAATTTCTATGAGACGGAGCATTTATTGTTTCAGAAATGACGTATAAGTTAAGAGACATTTATTTGGACGACCACATTTAAGAACATATTTACAGATTACCACATTTCCATTTAATATGGTTGATACTTGTCCTACATCTTATAGGTACAGTACCAGCAGCAGCTTGCATAGCACTGATGTCTCTCCGAGGAGAGAATGCTTAGAGGACCTACAGACCGTACCCAAAATGACATAGTAGAAACAAGTATATATACTCTGCTAATAATCAGTAGATCTACATATCAGCTGCCGGAATCGAATGGACAACGTCATACGATTCCGATTAAATAGCTGCTAATATATTTGCCAAGTGAAGTGACTAGCTCAAAGAAATGACGTAAAAATCTTAAAGAAAGAATGCTTCGAATCTTGGAGTAAAGGTACGAGAGACAATTTAGAAAAGATGCAAGCTTCGTAGCTTAGAGTGCAGAATTTCCCAACGGTTATGACAGTAGCGGTACTGGAAAATAGAAAGTTGAATCAGGAGTACGCGCGAAAATAAAGGTTGGGAACCCCTGCCTTAGGGGTCTATTCTGGTATCCCCGGTTGGGTTGGGAGACGTCACTTATCCCGTTGTTAACGTGCGGAAAAAGTGACATCTCCCAACCACACCGGGGGTACCAAAATAGACCCGTTAAAGCCACCCTTCGCAGTGGAAGGATAGCGCCAAGCGTTCACACAACGAACTCCAATGGTAGCCAAACATATTACAATGACACTCTCGCACCCTGAAAAAGAGATACTTTCGTCATTTTTATTATCTACAAGGGTTCACACAGCATTTCTTTGAATCAGTTTAAGTTGTCCTCAGGATATCAATAATTTAAGTTTCTCTGTTGCATCAGACGGGTGCGAAACTTTGTGGATGATTTGATAAAGGGACGGGACAGGACAGGCATTCAGCGCATTAAAAGTTGGTCCCGAATATGGTCATCAGAGGGTGTATTACTTTGAAAGCCCATAGTACAGAACATTTACTGATCCGATCCTACATAGTAGGAATGAGGTCGCTTCTCATTGGCTCCCAGTATCGCGTGACTTGGCTTGTTTGTTAATGTCGTCATTGCACCATGTTTAGGCCGGAGTTTAATTATTTTGTCTTCTGCTATCGCATCATGAAGAAATTAAAACTACCTTCTGATTATTTGGATGTTTCTCAAGAAAATGATGAATACATTTTTAGAATAAAACAAAGGACGAACCTTCAGCATTGATAAGTATTGTTTAGTTTCATGATGTCGTTTAGAAGCAAGTCACGTGACGTTCAGAACCAATAAGAAGCGACCTCATTCCCTATGCAGGATCCGTAAATATGCCAGTACAGATGCAAAATTTCTTCGACGTGACATTGCAGCTGTTATGAAAACTACAACCATTCGGGGAGAAGTTGTTTTCGGTGTATTCAGAACTTGAAATGTGTCCTTGAGTTTATGGGACAACGATTCGTTAACTTGTTTTATGAAAGCGCCAGTTACTTTTGTAAATGGATAAATAATATATATTTTATAAAACAAATCTTTAAAATTGTTTTATTTTAAAATAAAAATTATTAGACGAGGTAGAATTTTTTGACGATTACCGCGAGATTTTGGTGAGTCGTCGCGTTTCAGGCCTCCCTGAAGCTGATACATTTTTGCAATTACATCTTTCTGAACACGATGAGTAGAAAACGCAATGAGCTAGAGGGTTGAAATTTGATACGCGTTTTTCTGCCTGTTCTCTATTGTGTACCGAATGTAGGTGAACACGATAACTCAAACCTAGAGATGAAGTTAGGCCTTATGGTTTCTGTCACCAGAATTAAAGAACTATATCAAATTTTATACCACATCCGTCAACTGGTTCATTGTTTGTCGATTTGTATCATGTGAATAGTTGTTTAGTTAGTGATATTAAAGTCCGTTTTGAAGCAACGCGAGGGCTATTTTGGGAAGGACTCTCGCAAATTTTCATTTACCCTATATTAGAAAAATATAATCCGAGAACAGCTGCTAAATTATTGTAACATTGTGTGTTTGTACAAGTGATACAAAATCGGACTAACTGTACAGAACAAACTACAAAGCATTTATCAGAACTACGAATAACACATTTTGTTTTCATACGAACATACAAGGAATATTTACAAAATTTTACTGTTCATTCATCATTTACTGATCAGAAACCTCTACTATTTTTACTGAAACGTTCAAATCTTGTTAATCGCCATTAGTATGTGTATCTTTTACACATGAAAGCACTAAAGAATTTTGTGCAAGAATAAGAAGTCTTTTACTTTATAAATATTAGCTATACACACATGTATCTATTACAGAAATAATTATTAACCGCCTAACTTAACAGCCCGAGAATACTCGTGCATCGAATTATCGAAATTTTAGTCTTATAAACTAAAATTGAATCATTAATTAGCTTTATAATTTGACACAAAAAATATGTAGGATCCATAAACATCTTAAGTATCCTATGCCTTCTTAGATGAATGAAAACGACAGCCCCTTTCCAAAACAGGAGAGGTCGTCTTATTAGATAGTAAAAAAAACTATTCAGTTAAGTGGTTAAAAGGAGGCTTAGAGCTGGTTAGAACTCGACAGTACCGAAAATTAAAAAAAACTCCACTTTGCTATGAAAACTGTCGGAGAATCTGCACTATTCATCTGTCGAACTATATACAGAGTGTTCACTCCAAACGTGGACCCAATAATTAATTTCTAAAACCGTTTGATATAGCCTTATTTCCAATTGGAGAAATGCTTTTAAGGTATGTGCCTAACTTCGGAGCACTTTTTTTGAAAAAAAAGGAATTTTTTGTTCAACATCTATGTTTTGAGTTATAATGGTGTATAAAACTGTTAATACAAATGCCATTTTAATGGACATTTTTTTTATTTTTGAAATTTTGACCATTTTTGGCCAAAATTTAGTAAAAATTGACGTTTACGCCAAACCTTCTATAAAAAATGCTAATGCATTATTTCACTTTTTGTTTCAATAATATATTTTTATGCATTTACCTGTGTCGGGTAGCAGAATATTTAGAGTGCCACTTACAATTACTGAGATATACCACAGTTTGTATTCGCAACAGGTTTTTACAAGAAAAAAACTATCAAATTTTCAATTAAAAACATCTCTAAAATAAATAATTATGCATTTCCTAGCTATATTCGAGGTTCACAACATACCTACAGATGTAAAAAACATAGTGGTAAAGTTTCATCTGAATATATTAAACAATTTTTTAGAAATGAGATTTATCGCAATACAAAAAAATGAAAACAGTTTTCCAGAAAACGCAAATAAAGATTTTAAAGTCCCACAAAAAATTATATACAAATTTTAACAATTTAAAATTCACAGTATTTGTAATTCAAGCCTTCTTTGACTTAGTTTCTAATTAATTTTGATTTTCTTTTAGCTTTTAATTTTTTTCTTGGTAATTTTGTTTTTGGTTCTACTCATAGCTTCGATTTCTTAATTCTCTCAATATCAATTTTTATGTAGTTTCTTTTAATAATTTCTGGTTCAAGTTTTACATTAAGATGTTTAAATACAGATATCAGCCCTATATCGCCTGAGTTGAATAATAAAACTGCTAGCTCAGTACATAATGACAATGTTTGGAGTGAGCGAAATTTTCTATAGGTAAAATATCCCGTAAGTAGAGAAACAGTTGCCAGATAAGTCTAAAACCATTATAAATAAATAAAACTTCATTCTTTATTTGAAAAGTAAATTCTACATTCACATTGTTTAAGAGCAAAGAATAGCTATTTAGATGTATCGTTTACAATTCTATGGCTTATTTCCGTTTCAAAAATTTCATTTCTGGTTCATAATTTGGGCAATAAGTTTGCTTCTATAACTACCGAAGAAACTAAAGTACACCATTTTTGGAATACTAAATTTACGGGCTTTAATAGAAAATAATAATTTTAAAAAATCGATAATTTTCATGAAAACGGCGATTTTAGGGTAGACACGTACCTTAAGTGACGTAAATAATTATATTTTCTGTTGTTTGAGTTTCGGCCTTATTCTCCATCCATGGTTAAATCATGATCAGCGGTTAAACGATGTGCCTGCCAAGATAATGCGAAAGCTGACCGAAATGAGTCACCAAATGTGTACCTTAGCGGGTTGCTATTTTGGCATGGTATCTCAATTTCTCTGTTGTTGCGATTTTTAGAATTACCCTCAGCCTTCGAGCCAAATGAGTTTCTCGCCAACTCGCCAGTTCAGGGTATGCATCCAGCTGATCATTTCGGTCAGCATTCGCTTGTTCGCGTAAATTCCCTTTTAACCGTTGATCATCGTTTAACCATGGATGGTGAATAAGGCCGTCAATGTACTGCTGAAAAAATTTAGAAGTCTGAATTTTCCTACAGTCTCCCAGTCCTGTTAATCATATGTAGTAAAATATTGCTGACACGCTAACATTTTAAATAAAAAGAAAGTTCCACTTTTCCACTACTAAGGGGTTTATTCTGGTACCCCCGGTTGGGTTGGGAGACGTCACTTTTTCCGTTGTTAACAGCCGGGAAAAGTGACGTCTCCCCAACAACTCCAGAATAGACTAAATCACCAGTTTTGAAGATTCGAATTTTTTATTTTCAGCAAATAAAGGGTCGATTAGGAAGCTAACCAGAACAAGTCTTACTCGAACAAAGTCTTAAGATGGATGGCCTTACCACTAGAGCCATCGCACCATCACCTCAAAAACATTTCTTCATTACTGCAAATCAATAAGCAAATCATCGAAAAACAAAATTTACCAGTAAGATGTAGGCTTAGATATGTGTCGTATACACAGTTGCTATCAAAAATAAACTTTATGAAGACTTAGGGACATTTCTAACTGCCACAGTTTTGAAGGAGAAAAAAAAACATGTCTTTGATTCATGTTATAGATATAGTCACCATCAATAATCAAAAGTTTCATTCAATAAATATATATATGAAGAAATACTTCATAGCAAAAATATAGGCACCTGAAGATTAGGAAACATGGATGAGGTACTCAATTTTACGTATTTCAGTACAATTATATTCAAAAAAAATTTCGAAACAAATAATATAAATATTTGACCACATATAATAGTTTTAGATGACGTAATTTATTGACATTTAGTCTGATTTTTCTATTTTATGATAAATAATATAATATAAATGTTATTCCTTTGGTATTATTTTTATCTACTAATTAGCTATGCAAAGGTATAGCAATCTTTGCAGCTTTCAAATTTGAAATATTCTTCAATTGGAGGTAGGAGATAGTGTAATTAATGCACGTGGAAGGCTTAATAAAATGCTTTTATTGGTGTTAATTTATTTTTGTG
>BGPR01000979.1:194112-209750 GCA_013235015.1 Araneus ventricosus | reverse complement strand
ATTTCATCTTGTCATGAAGATATTAATTTCATCTTGTCATGAAGATAGTAATTTCATCTTCGAAAGAAGCTGAATGCTTGCTAATAAAATGGTATTACCAATGCAAGTCAAATGGTAATTGTGATACCAACAGAAAATTGTAATAATAATGAGCGAAATCGTTAGAGCTGTCTTTTAATAGATAACGTTTTTCAAAACTGGTTTGCTTAGCAAAGTTTTAGTGAGTTGCAATTATTCAGTGAATCAAACAAAGCGAGACTTTTGGATCATGAAATAGAAATGTTCTCAGCAGCATGTCGCCATTCACTTAGAGAATCGTCTCTTGTGGTATGCCGCAGGAATGGTTGATTAATTTCCTTTCTCCATTGGAAAATATCCCAGTTTCGTAAATGATACAAATTTAAGGGGACGATACTATACTAGACAGAATTCATAAATGCCATGGTTTCCCTAGTTTAACCTTCTTATTACGGATGGATGAAATCTCATAATTTCTTTTGAATTGGGTATTCTGGCGGAGGAGAAGAAATCCCCCTTCCTTCCTGCCTTTTCAAGGGAATATAAAAGATTTTCACTCTTTCGACCCCTCCTGGGGGGGGTTTCTATTTTTGTCTTCCCTCGTTAGCGTGAAAATGGATATGGCAAACGAAGAGATGCAAGAGGGGATGGCAATAAAACTATCCGCAACGTAATTAAAAGGCAGATAAATCAGCTGCACGTGCAGTAGCTTTACAACCCCGCATGTAGGAAGAAAATTTTTACTGGTATAGCAACGGTACTGCGAGTGAAGAAAAGGTTAACAGCTTAAGGACTGAATTATTTTGAAACCTACTATATTTAGAACGAGTTAATACGGGTTATGTCTTTAATCCTCAGTTAAGCTTCTGTCAGTCGCAGCTTTTCAAGCCAATTTAGAAATTTTATAAGATATGTGTCTATTAGATCAGTTGTTCCCGACAGAAGGTTACGGTGATCAAATTTATTAGTTAATGTAAAGCACTCTTTCGATGCAGCCAACGAGGATTTTCAACTGTAAGTAGCAAGCTTAAAATTAAACCCAATAAAGAGTGTACAACAATAAACTACTACCATAAATTCTTGTTAATTTATATTAAAATATTCTAGTGCATGTATGAGTCGCGACCCCAAATAGGGTCACTTTGAATATGTCGAAAATTTTGAATTATTTGCTTCAATCGTACGTTAATTGCCGTATGAATCAAATACGACTCACACATTATCTAATTAGATGAATAAGCAGGTAAAAAATAAATTACATGGCATACAACCACCCATTATAGGTTTTGGTTCATCTCGTCTAACTCGGTCTCGTAGTACAAAACTGACGAGGTTCCGTATCGGTCATAGATTCTTCACACACAAACATTTATTACATGCGGAACCTCCTCCCATATGTTCTGCTTGCAATTCAATTTTATCTATCAAACACATTCTTGCGGAATGTCTTGTTTCTTAACTTTCAAAGACATACTTATTTTGGTTTTACGCATCCTTCCTTGAAGGATCTACTAGATGATCCTCCACATTCTAATTTATTCCAATATATTGTGACAAATTCGTCTTGTGGGTGTACGTGAATGCAGTACAATAAGCAGGATTACAAAAATAAAGCTCTTTATTTTACAGGTATTCCAAGCTAAGAAACATAACACAAATATTAAAACAGCACTTGTAAAAATTCACAACAGAGATTACATTAAATCTCAATACAGCGCTCAAAGGTTTCTTTTTAGCTCACCAGCTTGCTTGCAGATCAAAATCCAACTGACTCTTCTTGGCTTGAGAGCTTGCCTTTTATACTTTTCAACAGGAAGTGACTTCATTACGTAGGAAGTGACATAATCTCTAGAAAGTTCATGAAACCAGTAGAAATATGTTGAAAGTTCGAGGTCCTTCTAGAGAATTCCACTTGTCGCCAAATTTATCGCCAAGTCGCCAAGGTCGCCAAATTTATCGCCAAGTCGCCAAGTTTGTCGCCAAGATTAGCATCTCAGGGAAACGAATTTATAGCTTTGTAACAATATTAACTTGTTTGGTGCAGTATGGCCAAATACTGCGCCATAAACCCTCAAACAAACCAATATCTTAAAGATATTAGCTTTTATACTTCCATTTGAGATAAGTTGTTTTTTGGATTTTCTTTGACAATTTTTGTAATTTATGGCTTTTGAATGCCTGGAAAGGCCCTTTCCTTTGGTTAATTACTACTATAAATTCTTGTTAATTTATATTAAAATATTCTAGTGCATGTATGAGCCTAGTGCATGTATAGCCTAATATGGCTTTTGCGAGATAAAACGCGCAACAAAATAATTAGATGGCTCCCTTCTGTAATGTAGTTAGGAGATAGCAGAGAAGAGGTGATCTACTTCGATAGATCATTCGAATCTCAGACATGAGCCGTAGCAGAGAACCTTACAGGATCACAAACATGATTTCATGGTTTCATTAAAATATTTTACATTTTCTTCCGATGTGTAATCAAAAAATTATTTGCTTTTCTTTATTTTCCTATGTTATGACGATAAATTTTTCATACAAATATGGGATCAAGTTAAAGAGTTTGATAAATCCAATTTAATGAACTTGTAAGCAAATTACCATGTGAAAGAATGCTGCATAAGATATTGTCTATTTAAACCTGCACGAAGCTATTACATTTTCAGCCTCAGTTGTGTGAATCTTAAAGAAGCGAATGTAAAGAATATAGAAAAATTAAAATTTACTTCAATTAATAAATTATTTAAAATTTCAATATGAAAACTTTCCTCCTTGAAATGTATATAATTAACATTTTAAATTATATAATATTTAAACAAAGCAAAAATGTAAGTAATACAAATATGCATCGCGACGAATTGTAGTGTTGATGGAACAAAAGGAAAGTAGTTTTATTAATCTAAAAATATTTTAAAGTTAATATTTTTCAAACCTGTCTTCCAACAAATATCTTTTTTAAACCTTTTAAGTCACCAAAGATTTAGACAGTGGATTCTTGCGTTTCTCTTCATTTGTATATAATGCAACTTTCCAAAGTTAAAATAGCAAATACCAATTCTCTGTTATCACTGCACTTTTCTAAAAATAATTTTAAATCAATATGCAGTATTTATAAGAATTCAAAAGAAATTAAGACAGTGGAAACAAATTTGCACTACTTTTTATCAAGATAACAAAAATTATAAAGGTTTAAATTTGCCAGCTTTGTTATTACGTGTGACAAAGTGACTTCATGTCTTGATTATTCTGTCCCATCTCGAGAAAAAAGTTCAGGATTTGGGAAAAATTTTGTGGCATCTTTTTTGTTCCAATTTTTTAAAAAATGGGAGAATTTTATAAAACTTATGTGTATGCTGGGAGAGTATTTTCAGATTAATAATATCTGAACAGGTGAAAAAAATTCATTTAGATGAGAAAATATTGAAGGGAATTTTAATTACGAAGATTATGCATTCATAGTTGTGTTGTGAATTTCCAAAAAAAAAATTCCTGGCTGAAAAACTCTTGCAACAATTTCATAGTACAAAGACTGAAATGAATATAAACCAATATGGAGGAATCGGTCTTAAGAAAAAGCAAGAGACACTTTCTTTGCCTTCCTTGTTTTCTTTCTTCAGATTTCTTAATTTACCATCCTTCAATGATTTAATTTTTTCACCACCCCGTGCTCTTCTTGATTACGGGACAACTCGCCCCTGGTCCCGGAGACGACACCCCGTGCTCTATACCGAAATTTAGATAATATTTTGAAGATCCAATTTAAGGCTTAAAAACTCTAGTCACTTGAACCAAAAATATAATGTATCGGCTATTATTTTTCCAGTTGTTTGAAAAAGAAAACTGCCCTTTTCATTAAGTAAAATCAAGTCGGGACATGATTTTCTTAATATTATTTCATAGATTCTCTTCATTTTCAGCAACAAAGTACATGGAGTGTACCATCAGCCATCGTCTGTTGTATTTGTTGATGATACTAGGAGGTATAGGCTGCCTAGCTGTTGCCATTAGAGTGATGTTGATACTCTTAACGAGGCGATCTCGAGACTCGGAAGCCTTGTCCTGGGGATGGACTGGCTTGAGATTGATTGAATTTGATTTTTTGATTGTATTCATCATTCGTAAGTATGGAACCTCCTATTTACTTTCTTTAAGAATTCATTTGATATTCGTTAAGAACGCAACGTCGAATATTTTTTTCATCGAATACAAAATCTTCTAATGGTTTTCTAAAAACCATTCGTTGATTCTTGCAATTTCGTTGGGTCATTTAACTCGATTTGATTTCGCTTCTTCGACATTTCGAAAATTTTCCGTCGAGTGCCTTCGATTCGAAAGGTACAATCACGGGGGGAAAAAAGGGAGGTACCCAGTATTATTCCGCCGCTGTTCGTTGCTTCATAAACTAAAGATGCCGTTTTACAGGAAATAACGTATACTAAAAGATTCTAAGGTTGAAAAATTCATAAGGGGTCGTCTCCATATTTAAAATTGCACCAACTTTAAAATTTTCAATGGCAACACCCTTTTGTGATGCCATAAATAAATTTCTCATGAAAAACATCCCGACTATTAATTTTGGATAATATATCATTAATAGATTGGAAGATATTTGACATTTTGTGTTCTCGACATAAAAGGGGTCGTCTTCACATTTAGATAAAGTTATCTGCTTGCGTTTAAATGTCAGTAGTAGCATTTTAAATTATTTCGCACTGTAAATGCTATTTTCAAAGTAATGATCTACATTTTACAATCGGTAAAACTTTACGCGTAAAAAATAGTGTAATATTACACCGCTTTAATTTATAAATTGAAATATATAAATAGTTACCACTTTATTTTATAAAATTTAAATATATAAAAATTTATGATTATATTTAATAATGAAAACTGTTTCGAAATATATGCCGTCGTCTTAAGTGCACCGAATTACAGCTAAAATAGAGAATTTAATGTAACTTCAAAACTATTCGTATGAATAAGCTGAAATTTTGCATGGGCTTATGAAACAGCCATCTCTTCGATTACTGTTAAAATTTATAAGTGTTGCTATTCTAAAATTTTTTAACATCAATTTTGATAAAATATTTCATGTGGTCAAAATTTTTAAATCAAAAGTATAAGTGCAGAATACTTCAAACTATTACAACAACAAAAACTATATTATTTCTCGAGATATCAATAAAAATTCAAAATTTTACTTTAGCATTAAAGACTCAAAATTGTATTTGCTTATAATTTCAAAAGTTATTGAGCTTGGATACTGAAATTTGGTATTAGAGCACAACTTTTCATGCAGTTTTGAAATTCGTTGATACAAATGTGTTGCCATTGGAAATTTTGAAGTTAGTGTTATTATAAATATGTAGACGACCCCTTATGGAATTTTAGACATGGAATCTATTAGTAGACGTTATTTTCTGAAAATTGGTACCTTTTTGTTTTAAGATAAAACGAACACCGGCGGAATAATGCTGGGTAGTTCTTTTTTTCCGCGACTGTGCATGTTTTATACTTTTAATACAGTGGCTAGACCGAAGGTTAAACCTCCAGCCACTGGATTTACGTATAATATCACGGGCTATTTGTAACGTCTATTTGTATACAGTGCTTGTAAACAAGTCTACAAATACTTTCGAAGTATGTTGCTTATATTCAGTTTTATTATAGCGAAGCCCAACAAATTGCAAAAGAAACCGAGACGCGGGTTGTAGTACATTGTTCTAGGTACGAGGGGCTAATGCTGAACCTACTGCGATCGATCTAACGATTGTTTTCCATTTGCAGTTTCAATATTTAGTGAAGTTCGTGCCCTTGCGGCAGTTTGGCTCTATAGGTACGAGGACTGTGGGTTGGACACTTCATTCGACTGAGATTGGCTACGTATGCCATCCTGGTGCATATTAACCCTTTACCAGTGTTGCATTCCGGAACGTCTGATTGGATGAACCCCTTTCTGTTTTGGGAATGTGTTCTTGTATTGATTCAGCTAGGAACCCACGAAACACTTGATGTTGATGGATTACCAATCATATTTGTATAAAATCATAAATAACGTCACCCCGTCCTGCCTAAGCATCTGGGTAATACATGAAAGACCGGCCGCCACGACAGCGTAGTCAGGCACTAAGGTTCCTGCATTATAGCCCCCATTACGAGCAACTCGTACAACGACCCCTCCGTTTAACCAGGGTACGACCTGTCTTCGTATGTTCCGAAATTCCACCGACAAACTTCTAGGGGTAATTGTACACGTCAAGACAAACTTTTGCAATAGAACATGGGGTCGCAAATGCAAAGGGCGAGCACTACAGGAGGCTCATTGCTAGTGAATTGAGTAAAAGAAAAGGATGCAACAGGTTAAGTGTACCTCAGGTTTAATGGAATCCAAATTCATGGCGGCGCAACATCACTGTTGCATGAATAACAACACTGAAAGCCGTACGCAACGTGACAGATATAATAGCAAGTAGGACGCCATGTCAACAACAAACCTTTGAATCAACATGAAGTGTTCAAAGGACCTGCCGCCAAAGCTATGGACGTTTCTCGTGTTGTTATTCATGCAATTGTGTTGTTGCGCTATTGTGAATTTGCGTTCCAGTAAACCCGAGTTACATACTTTCTTGTATTCTCTTATCTTTTATTTAATTCACTGGAAATGAGCCCCCTGTAGCTGTCGACTTTTGCGATCGCGTGTTTGATTGCAAAAGCCATTTGTCTTGATGTGTACGATCACACCTAGAAGTTTGTCGGTGGAATTTCGGAACACCCTGTAGAATAATAACGTCTATGAATGACTTAATTTTAGATTATAATCGTAAAAATGCCGAAATTCGGTGCACAAACCGAGTTCGGGATAAATTAGAAAAGGGTTAAATAATCCATCGTGAGTCAAAGATTCTCTCGTTGATAGTGCGTGGAAATGAGTGCCGGTTCAGTCGTCTTCCTCGTCATATGACCACAACTTAAAATTATAGGGTATATTCCTCGATGGCATTTAAACGATACGTTAATTTATCAACTAAAAAGAGCGACGCGTCGGTGCGTATTTAGTTGTGTTGGTTTGAGAGTCAGAAAAAAGATGTTTTATGTAAATTGATTTTACAAACGGCCATCTTTTCAATCAAACTCGCTTGTTTGCTATTAAGATGCAAGAGGAAATGAGGTTTTGAGATTGAAGGCGACGTCACTCTTCCGCTGTTAACGTGGAAAAAAGACGTCTCCAACCCAACCGGGGGTACCAGATTAGACCCGTAATACAATTCAATTTATTTTATGACTGTGTCCTATCAGTCTTTATGCATAATTACTGGGTACTTAATTTATTTTTAAAGTATTCTCCCTGCATAGATGAAATTGTTCACTTATTCAGCTCTTTTAAAATTTTATTTTCCAGAAGCGTATCATTTCTTCGATACCACTCCACCATCCGAACCTGAACCCGACCAATGCGCGGGGGACTTCTACGGTGCTTCTCTGAGGATGAACTGGGTGTCGATTGTTCTTCTATCGGCATATTTGTTGGTATATTTTGAAAAGATTTGCCTGAATTGGTTCCAAGCTTCGCATTAAATTTTTAAATTCCTTTAAGTTTTCTAATTTTTACAAACATTCGCTATCTTTTTTTGCTTTTATCTTTTTACAAATGTTCAATTGAGGTCAGTCGAATTGTTATTGCACTGTATTGTTAGTATATATTTTAATAAACGATTTTTTCCCGAGACGTTACATCCACTTCCTACACACATAAATCTTTCGGTGTTCATTTTACCTCGAATATGCTTTTTATTGATCATTTAGAAAAAATCGGAACGAAAATTACTTTGTATTATTGCGCAAGATTAAGGCAATTAATCGCGTGATTCTTTCTTCACTTCCGAACCAGAGTGTTCCATGTTCGAAATCGGATTTTAATTCTTATTAGAACATGATTTAAACCTGAATATTTATCGGCCTGGTGCAAGTTGAATCTGACGTCGTGGATCAAACTTCCTCTCGCACGTGTGGCGTAGTTGTTTAGAGGGAGAGATGGCCAGCTCGTACTATATCTTCCTTGACAACTAACCCTGGTTCAGAAAGTGAAGTCCGTTCAAATTTAACCCTCGTGTTGCTTCAAAATTGGACGTTCGTTTAGCTTAATTATATTAAAGTTTCTATTCGCAAGGAAAACTGTAAGCTAGCTTTGTAAAAATGACTTGAAGAGAAGGTGGAAACAAAAAGAAAAAACACGAAAGAAATAGCCATCCTTTTTCATTTTTAAATGGCTAGATGTGTTGCATCGTATATATGTGGGATTCCGATCAATAAACAAAATGCCCACGGAAGGGTTACCTTTAAGGGGTAAGTAGTTCGGGTTTATATCTAGAGGATTTAAGGGTTTTTACTACATTAAATTTAGAACAAAATATTACATAGAATAAATGAGTACATTTCAAGTTAATTACAAAAACATTTATTGAAGTACTATAGGGAGAATTTACAGGGGGAAAAGATATATACACAAAAGTTTGAGAGTGTTGAGAATTTACATGAAGTCATATTTACTAGGTGAGCCAGATTAACAAGGGATAGATGTTACGGGTTAAGAATATTACGGTATTAAAGATTTAGAGATTAAAGAGCCATAAGGAAAATTAGTCGGGACATAGCTACTAACAACAGGGAGATCGGGCGGCTTAACTGCGCCAAGACTGATCTAACTCACATGATGGGAAATTACGAGAGAGATTTGAGCGTGGAAGCTATTTGCGGTGTGCTGCGCTGCTCTCAGCGTGCAGTCTGGTTTTGTTAGGGAAAAAGAGAGCACTGCTCGCAGTTCGCACAGAGCAGAACTGTGGTTCCATCTATCGCCAAAAAAGAGTTAATCTAGCTCTTGCATTTTTCTTTATACAGTGATTAAATTATTCTTTACGGGTAATATCCTGCATATATCCACAAAAAATTTTAAATTTTGTACTGTAGACACTTGGCCGGGTAATCAACTTAAAAAACAATTTTCCGTAATAAAATGAGAAATAATTTTTTCAAGAATTATACATATGTTTCAAGTTAATATTTTGTTTTGAAAGTGTATGTACTCGTATTGTAAAGTTTACACGATTTTATTTTTCCTGAAAATATATTGGACAGTAAGTCATTATGCCAACTTTTCAGAATAGCGTAAAAACTAGAAAGAATTTACTCATTGCCTGTAAGGATTTGCACTCTTATAACCCTCGTAATTATAAAGGGATAATTGTTAACATTTACGTTTTAATTTTTTGAATGTACATGACACGTACAGTAAGTGGCACACATGTATAAATTACTGTCGTCCACTATAAGAGGTCAGATAATATGAATATCGGCAAGTTTTGGTTTATAAAAGGGCATTTTTAACGGTATTGGATGGGATAGGAAATGAGCATTTATAGAACTCCAGCCTATCGTGCCTTTCTGTTATCCAGCCTGCCCTTCCGCTACATTAGGCCGGAAAGTTGGGAGTCTACTGTATTTTCATTTTTATTTGTTTTATATTGCTGTATGTAAATAAATTTGCATCTTTGTTAATGAATTTGAACTCGCCTATTTCGTTGCCGTACCCTATATAATTATGAACCTACACGAAAAATCATAACATATGAAATAACGCCTATAAGGAACAACCATACAGTACGATGGATAATATTCACAGAAAAGTTGCGGCGATACAAAGAAATTAAAATTCGAATCGTTACAGAGTGAGTCTGCTCTGAAATATGTGAAGAGACGTACTGCAATTTACTTCCGTGGCATTTTTTTCTGATAAGTCGTAGCAGTTTTAATAAAATATATTCGTTGACTTAGAATTCTAGCTTGGAATTTCAGATAGTGTCCATGAATGTTATCGTATACTTTGTCCAGTGATGCAAAAGAATGTTCGGTAACGAGAAATTTTGAAAAGACAAAAGAAATAAGAACCTCCATTCCAAATGTTCGCATCATAATTTTTAGACTTAATTCGTCTGTCTTGTCTTCGTCTGGTTTGATTGCATCAATCGTTCATTCTGTGCAGGACGATTTTTACTTCACGCATTTTTCAGAGAGAATGCCAGTTTAAAATTTTTATGCTAATAAAAGCGAAATTATCATGTAATATAAGCTTTGAAATTAATGCCCAAAGGCTGCAAATTTTTATAGCTTTATATAAGAAACAGTAGGAACACTTAACTGAGAGATTTGAAAGAATGACATTGGCTTCAGTTTCATTAAAACAATAAAAAGCATGGTCACAAGTTGTGTTGAAGTTGAACAAGTGTTTGAAAATTTTGTTACAGTCAATGAAAAAAAATAAGCGGTATTAAATTTAGTATCATAGAAAAAATAATTTTTTGAATTTCAAAATGATACAGAAATTGTTTTCGTGCAGTAATATACTCTGATGTTACTAAAGAAAAACGTGAAAATTTCGATTATTTTATTGAATTATTTTATTAAAGTATTGGGGAAAAGCGTTCTTTGGGCTGACCTACTTCCCAAGAAGTAACTACATGCCAAAACGCATACAATTTTTACATCGCGAAATTTACAGAATTTATGCCAACCTAAACTTATGTTAAAAAAAAATTGCGAACGTTCATAAGCATTCTAATTTTTAACCCCTTCCGGTAAAATGACGAGTTTAGCTGGTCATTGATTTTTCATGCCATACCGTACAATGACGGCCTGTATTCGTCATGTGATTAAAGCTACTTCTGAACATGATAATGATTTATTTAGTTTAAATTATGTAGTGTATTGAATTTGGCACTATTGTATCCCCTTTTATTACTTATGTAAATATCTTAGATCATTATCATAGAAATAAATGACATCTCTCACATTCTACTAAGGTGCCAAAAATATGCATCTGTTAGAGTTATACTCTGGAGAAAACTAAATATAGTGTCTGCAAACATCACTTATGATGTACTTTTGTCTCATGTTCTTGTCAACAAGAATCATCTTCTCATCTTTGTTCAAACTCTGAAGTACTTCGACATTGTTTAGCTGCATCCATTTGGCAACAAGCGGTTCCGTTCCATTGTTTACTCTCCATTTCGACGTGTTCTGTATCACCGCTGGGATTGATTTAATACTGTCAAGGACTGGTTTACTCTTTGATATGGACATACCTGCTCGGTTTTCTTGAAATGATTAGTACTGCATCTAATTGGAAGTAGGGGATGATAGCCTTTGTTGCTTCAAATCCCGTAACACAAATTCAAGTTCAAGATCATTATCACATTGTTTGCCGTTAGAACTACTAGGTACAAGCGACAGTCAAGTTTTGTCGATTGGATTTCATTCTTGTAAACATTAAGTTGTAATCGGGTGGTCATTTCGAACATCGGTCATTTCATGCACATTTTTTCATGATTAAATCGTACTGGAAGGGCTTCACAGCTGAAATTATAACGCATTTCTGTTATTCAAACAAACGCTAACTACAGAAATGAGAGTTAAAATGAGTTTGTACGATAGTTACTTCGAAGATATTTAAAATCTTTTCAATACACAATCCGAAAAGTGTATTTACACTTTTAAATGATCATTGAAAGGAATTAACAAGTACATATGCTTAAGAGGGTTTTTTTATTCAAAGGTTTGATTTATTATTTTTTATTTTACTGAATGACATTGTATCAGTGGTATTGCCATTCTCGTTTCAATTTGGCTTCACCACAGGAAATGGCACAAATTTTTATCGAATTTCAATCTATGGCACAGTTACGACGTAACCGTGTCGCAGATTTTCGAACTACTTACAAATCGAAGTCTTCAACGCCTACAGTTCATGAATGGCATTATATGCGGATTTATGATAACAGAGAGAAAGAGCTTTGCCCATCGAGTGAGTGAGTCTTTTTTATGGCACAAGGGCCAGGGCTGGCCAAGCTGCGCCAAACAATGACAAAATCTAGGCTTCTATAAAATAAGTTGCAATCGAAATCCGGTCGACCTTGCAGAGGCTTCCTAAACGTTGCAGTAATAATTACAGTTAGCTCCCTAAATTGAGTATCCATGACTCGTGTTCTTCATTAAACGTTTACAATAGCACCATAAAATGTTCCTTTAAGTTTAATACTTACAGAAAGGTTAGAACAATAAGGAAATAACTTAATTGGGTGACTTTTTATGTTGAAGTTCCAAATTTGAGTCACAAAATTGAGGATACACTTAATAAAATTTTCAATTTGGCCACCAGTATTTTTCTTAAAAGGAACCAATATAACAAATTTGATACTGCAATGTACCAGTATTTGATATCCATGGGAAATTGTTTTTTTTATTCCCAAATGAGCTTCTACAGTTGAAATAAGCGTTGATACTCGGAAACTTTTAATTCGAATGTCTGAAGAAAGCAAATCTACGTTAGATAACAAAGAATGTTCGGCATAGTCATGGATGCATACAAAGAATCATCCAAAAGTGTAAAAGGTCTGGATTAATAAAAATTAAGCCTGGTAGAGGGAAAAAGTGAATTCTCATTTCACAACGACCAAGAGAAATATTATTAGACAAATTCTAAAAAATCCTAAAATAATTGCTGTAGATGTTGCTACAACGACGTCTACAGTAATAGGAAGGAGTGTTTCAGCAGAAAAAATTATAAAGGTTCTCGGGAAAGCTAATTATAATGATATGCCTGCCAAAAAAAATCCCCCTTATTTCCAAGTCAATAGAGAAAAAAAATTGCTTTTGCAAAAAGCATATTTCAGAGCCTGTAGATTTTTGGAATAACGTCATATTCAGAGAAAAACGTAATTTTTTTTTGAAAATAATGATCGAAGCTATGCATGGAGGATGCCTAATTCTGAACTAATTGTCCCAAACACGGTTCCCACAGTCAAGCATGAAGGAAGCTCAGTCCTTGTAAGGAATTTAGTTTTCATCGATAGCATAATGGATAAAATGAAATATTTGGATATATTACATAAGAGTTTAAAACAAAGTGCACAGAAACTAAGTTTAGTATCAAATTTTATTTTTCAGCAAGACAACGACTCCAGATACAGCCAAAATTGTGAAGTTACGGTTATTATACAAGTATAAAATGCAATTGCATACTCCACCTCAATCCCCAGACGTCAATGTTATTGAAAATTTGCGGTCTAAATTGTAAAATTCTGTTCAGAAACAGAACATTACGATTAAAAAACACTTAAAAATTGTGCGGAGAAAAAGAATGGGCAAAAATAACCTCTCAAGTAAACACAAACTCTTATTAACTTAATGTCACACCGTTTAGAGAAGCTGTTTTGAAAGCAAAAGTATACGCAACAAAATATTTCATTACATTTTTTTTATTTACGAGTTAGTCACAAAATTGAGAATACAGTTAGTCTAAGAAATTTTTAACTTTGACAAAGTTTATGTTAAGAAAAATGTTATCAATCCCCCGATTTTGTTTCTAAGTTTTATATACGTATTTTTTAATGTGTCTTTTAAAATTCTTCCTGCTTTTGAGCTTAAACGTGAAATTAATATAATATTTTTATACCTTTAATGAGGAGAGAGTGAATTGTGTATACTCAATTTTGAGAGCCACAGTACACATTATAATGCTGTAATAGTGAAAAGAAAACGTCTGCTAGTTGTGAAAAAAAGCTTTTCAAACCTTCTTTATGTAATAAAAAAACGATAAGTACACGTCTCTTTTCCATGTTTTAAAAGTGTAAAAATGCTTTTCTATAAGCACTTTAAACATATTAAATGTTTTAAATTAGAAAACTAAAATGGCTTCGAAATTTTTTTTTTGTTTATCGAGATAATGAAATTCGAAGACACAATAATTTGCTTCTAACAAAAACTCAAGTACATTTGAATTCAATGAATTCTTTTTATAAAATTGAGAGAAAGAATAGGTCATTTTAAGAAATTCTGAAAATAATGAGGAAAGCCACTCGCGCCATAAATAAATAAAGCTTCTTTTTCTGCTTAGTTTAGTTAACTTATCTTTTCAAACAGCAGACCTCGTAATTTTGAACTGTCATCAGATGACGAACACGACATAACATACGAGCCTGCAGCCCTCTTTCTAAATTTACACACCGAACTATCAGTAGGACTTTTGACCCTTGAGGTCGGTTTTAACGGGCACGAAAGCCCATATACTAGGGAGATCTTTGGTTAAAATGGCCAAGGAACCCTTAAGGTCCCGAGGCCGAGACTTTAAATCAATGCCACTATGGTTCTCCATTCACTAAAATGCAAAATTTAAAACTACCAGACTTTCCAAACATAAGTAAAAATGTACCCCAAGAATAATTTCAGGGTTTAAATACTCCTACTGGTTTCTTCGCAAAAGTTTAATGGATAGTTTCCAGGTTCGAATCCCGATTCCACTGAAGATCGGCATCATGAATATTTCTAGCTTCCTAAAGCGTTAAATTAATCCTTACACTCACACGTGTATAATTATGAATCTTATTATCTTTCGTGCACCAAAAGGTTAAAGCAGAGATTCTCCACTAGTAGGAGGATTATTCTACTAGCAAAACGTAGTTATTAGCGAAAATCGCTCTCTCTTTGATTTCAAATCATGTCCTCAACACAAAATTTAAAAAATTAATGAAACCAAGAAAAGAGTTTAAAATAAATCGTATACGAATCGAATCGAACGATGCATTAGCAAAATCTATCTTCTCCTCTCAGAGTTAAACTGGCCGAGTGGTTAGAGCATCCGTTTAGCAAGTGCTAGGTCGTGAGCTCTAATCCGAGGCTGTGTTCGTACTCTGTTCTTGCTATGTTTGCAATGAGTTTGACGTGGCAAGCTTGCTGCAAGTTCGTCGCGTGGTGACTTCGAAGCTTGCGTTAACTTGCTGCAAGCTTGTTTCACACTTGCACTCTTGTCGTGTCAACCTTGCTGCAAGCTTGCAGATTTGCAGTGAAAGACTGCTGCAAGTTTGCTGAAAACTAAAACTGCTATCTGGGCAGGCTCGAAACCCGATTCCACCGAAGATCAGCCTTGTATGTGGACTTGTTGCACGTTAAATCATACGTAGTGGGCCAAACGTCCTCTCGCTGTTGCGGTGCGGAAGTTTGTAGAGGCGGTGCCTACCCACGTGCCATCCTCTATATGATGGTTCAAAATGATGAGGTCCATCCCAACATAGCCCTCATGTTGCTTCAAAACGGGATGTTAATAAAACTAAACTGATTAAAATTAACTCAGAAGTTTTGTGCGTAATGTAAAGAATACAAATACTACATAAGATGTTATAAGGTGGATGCATGCGCACAGTGTCATTACGAGCAATATTTAGTTACAAGCTTAGATAACATTCGCAGTTAAGACTGTCGTATGACTATGACGTCACATGAATTGGGCTCCATTGCATATTTACGGATCCTACTATGGTTTGGATTGAGGTCGCTTTTCATTGGTTCTCAGCGACACGTGACTTCGCTTGCTTCTGAATGATGCCATAGGAGCGCGCTCAGTTTGGATTTCCATTTTTGTCTTAGCTATTGTATCATGGAGAAACCAAAATTATCTTTATCTTGAATTCATCATTCCCTTTAGAAATATCCAAATAATCGTAATTAAAAGATAATTTTGGTTTTTCCATGATACAATAGCTAAGACAAAAATCGAAATCCAAACTAAGCGC
>BGPR01000979.1:156505-179349 GCA_013235015.1 Araneus ventricosus | reverse complement strand
ACTCAAAAATGCGATGTACCAAATGAATGACATTTGACTCAAAAATGCGATGTACCAAATGAATGACATTTTACTCAAAAATGCGATGTACCAAATGAATGACATTTGACTCAAAAATGCGATGTACAAAATGAATGAAATTTGACATGCCTTCTGTACGTTAGAATTCTTGATCTGTATCAAAATTTTCGCCAATTTCGTCAGAGTACATTGCCTGCCTATCCTTTTACAGTAGAACCCCGGGAATCCGAAATAATTGGGGTTGACATTGGTTCGGATTCCGGGGAATTCGGATAATCCGGGAAATTCGGTAAAATACTCTTGATGTACCAAATGCAGTAGATTGACACTAGGTGCTCTGTGAAGGCGTACCGAAAGAGCATGCGGCGATTCGCATAGTACAGTGGAAAAAAGTTGAGGGTAAAAAGAAGAGTTCGTTTCTACTAATTAAGGTGCCGTATTCATTCTAAAAGGACCAATTCGAATGATTCTTTTAAGTTAGGAATAAACATTAGCTTTGTTTCGATTCGTAATTATTTTCCTTCGTTTTTTGATTTAAAAAATTTCCAGACAATTAAAAATATGTTCAGATTATCCGAAATTTCGGATTCCCGGAGTTCTACTGTATCTGCAAACACAACACAAAAAACACAACTGTAATGAGCGAGAGGAATGAAATTTGGGACATTTTCTTTAAACCGTAATTGAAGATGTTTACCAGTTTTCGGATTTATCAACTATATGAAGTACTGTTTCAAAATGTGTACTTTTCACTGTACGTCAAACCTAATTAAAAAATTACTATATTGATGAAGCTTAAAAGAAAGAGTTGATATTTTTCTAATTCCCTTGTAATAATAGCGTTAATTTATTTTAACAAATTATAAATATTTATTTATAACGCATTTAAGTTTCTTTTTAAATGCCTTTCTTTCAGTTAGTGTTTTTTTTTCACAATTTCGTGTATTATAAACATGGGACTGCCAAAATTTTAAGCTTATGCATGGAGCACTTTAAAATTATGTTTAGTAATAAATACTGCTTTACTTAATGCACATTATATTTTCCAACAAGACGTGGTGAATCCATACGGAATTGTATATAATTTTCAAGAAATGCCAGGTTTTAATATTCTGACAAAGAAATTGAGCCCAGTTGCAAAATCAATGTATTTTCTAGATCGTTTTGTACTGAAAAAAATTGCAACACATCTAATCTATGTATGGCAGGTATTTTTTATATTGTTTCAATTCAAGATGGCAGCTCTTGTAATTTTATAACATCTAAAAAGCGAAAATTAATAAGTATTTTTGATATTCATATTTAATATTTTACAATTAGTTTGTTAAAAATTATTTATAAAAGTCGGCATTTATGAGTAATTTTTAACATTTCCATTGGTTTTCATATATAACATAGCAACTCGAGAGAATAGAAAAAGGTAAACAAATGAAATTTGATAGGTGGATTTTACATTAAAATTGTACATGCATACCCAATTCTCTTCACTACAAGAAGAATCTGGTTGTCTGCAATCGTAATTGTTTATCATGAATTGTGTGAACTTCTTTCCCCAGAACTTTTAATAAATCATTCAGGAAAAATTTAGACAAATTTAAAAACTAGAGGGAGTTTAATTAATAAATTATACATTTAGTTAGTTTTTACTCGTACAATTTTGATTACAGCCGACATGAACATCATTAAATCAAGAAGTTGAGATTAGCATGAAATTGAAGATAGTATGTTTTACAGTTGAGCGAAGTGTATGCTTGGAAATGTTGAACACATGCCTTGAAACACAATTCGAGCGCTTTCGAGGGTAGTTTGAATATACTTTTTGTTGCAATGACAAAGTGATAAATCATTATTTTCTTTAACTATCACTTTGAGAGTTTTTATTAGAAAATGCATTCATTTCACTTGCTGTACTTCTAAATATTGTGCAGACTGTTCATTCATAAAATTAAGTCCGGTTTCTAACAAATTTATGGCTTTATTTTTCAGCTTTTCAGTTTCCCTTTCACACCTTGTTACTTACGTGGCCACTTTCGACAACCATCATGGGTAAGTGTTGTCTGGACTTTAGAACAATTTTAATTAGAAAACGAACAGTTTTATTTGATATTCGACCTGTTTCTAGTTTTGAGGCCACTGTAATAACGTCGAAGTGTGCCTGTTATTACAATGTTGGTCGGCATCGAAAAGTCGACATATTATATTCGCTCATTAGATTACAATGTTTAGTAGTGTACTGTTTGTCCGTCACGAGAACTCTGTTCGCCAAGTTGTCCAGTTGACGGCAGTCACTATAGAAACAGGTTATTGTAGGAAGAATCCATTTCGAGTAGGTTGATGTTCATTCAAGTTTTACACTAGCGCACTTAGCTCCAGTGGCAAGGAATATGCAACTGCTGCAAAAAACCGGGAAGATGAATGATCCACTACCACTTCGAATTGGTGCCAAGAATAAAATAAAACCCCGATATCCGTCCGATTCCTCCAATTCGAAATGAATTTTTGTTAATATAATCAGTCCGATAACTCGGTTTTAATTTCATTTTTTAATCAACTTCGACAATTTTATCAGTCGTATCAACCAGTTTTTACGAATGGTTCCAAATCCTTGCACCATGTTGGTTACGCATTTTTTATTAATGGTCACAACGTCAGTTATAAACTACACTCTTTTACTTCTATATTCTCTTCTGAAATTACGGCTGTTTATTTTGCACTCAAGTACATCGACGTGCATGAAATTAGAAAATCCATTTTATATACTGATTCTGAGTCTTTTGGAATCTTTACGTAGCTCCTCAACTCACAATCCACTCATTAAAGAAGTTAGACTTCTATAGGCATTTACTTTCAAAAGGGGCTCGGATTCCATTTTCATGGGTTCCCTCCCATGTTGACATTACGGGAAATGAATTGGCAGACAAATCTGCAAGATCGGCTACGGAATTCTTGACACGACCAATTGTTTATGCTGATTTGCCGTCAATCAGTGGTGCCGTTATCAGTGGCAGGAAAAATGGAATATGGAACCAAATAACAAGCTCCATGTCATTAAACCGGTTCTCTCGCAATGGGTTACGAAACTTAACGGACGCTGTGACGTCATGTTAACTAGACTTCGTATTGGGCATACACGTTTGACACATAGATATTTGCTCTTTGCGGAGTCTCCTCCAACATGTAGCCATTGTGGTGGCATACTGTCAAAAACATTTTGACATACAATGTGGCTTTGAATAGACATCGGTTGAGGTACTTTCGCTCAAACAGTTTTAAATTGTCATTTTTAATTGGAGAAATTCCACATTTTAACCTCTTCATGTACTTGAAGGACATTGGTTTTCCATGATATTTAGTTTTCTTGTCTTTGATCTGGTATTTTTTAAATTTCTTGTTTCAGTATCTTTGTACTGTCGGTTGATTCATCTTGCCTTTTTTACTTGGATTTTAACTAGCGATTCTTTTAAGCACTTATTTTCTGTACAGATTCTTGGTTCTCGGCGCAGCTTATCCCATTCGAGGATCTTATGCCAGGGAAAGTCAAATCAACTTCCAATTTCCAACTTAATATAATTAGTTGCTATAGCGACCGCCATCAACTAGACAACTCGGCAAATAGAGTTCTCGTGGTGGACAGGCAGAACTCGCATCAATAGCATATTCAAGACTTAAGATACCAAATCAGTCTCGTCATCTTGTCATCATAAGCATGGTGGACAGACAACAATCTTGTATTCTAACTTTCCGAAAATGAATACAAAATTGAACTTCGGCGCAAAATGGAGATGAGGAATCTGAAAATTTCGAGACTGACGACATGTTGCACATTGAACGCATGTTTAAATTCGGGTGTTTAGTATTGTTCGAAATTAATTATCGTTCTAAGATTAATTGGCTTTCATAAGTTGGAATTCTAAGGTCCCATTTAAATAACGGACAGTTACTGCCTCGGATACCGTAAGTGGCAAAAAAAAAAAATCCAATTTTTCCCCTCAAGATTGGGGAACATTTCCAGTTAATAAAAAAATAACTGGCATTGGATAAGTTGAAGGCAAAAATGTCTGGTGCTTGTGTTAAGTCAATGGCAGGCAAGTATGCCTGGTGCGAAATAAGACTAGTATTTAATAGTCTTATATTTATTAGACACTAGTACTAGACTAAAATTGGTTATTAGTATCGACGCAAATCCATTTCCTTTTCAGCAAGTGAGGATCCTATTTCCACTACCCGTGCAGTAGAAGTGCGAATAAATGAATTTGAAAAAACTGATAGTCCACGGTGTTCTAGTGTAAGGTTTCGGCTTCGGGGCCTAAAAGTTCCAGGTTGGAAATCCGATTCCACAGAACATTCGTCGTATATTGGAACAGACGCACGTTAAATCATACGTAGTGGGCAAAATGTCCTCCTGCTGGTGTGGTGCGAAAGTTTGGAGAGGTGGTGCCAGCTCGGGTGTCGTCCTTGTCATCTAACCGTGGTTCAAAATGATGAGGTCCGTTCCAAAATAGCGCTCGTATTGCTTCAAAACTGGACGTTGATATAACTAAACTTGAGAGAACTGATAATATTGTGAGGCGTCTAATTGGAGGCGGAAAAAAACATTGGCGCATCAAAGAACACCGTCAATCTTTTCATAAGTCCCATTTCCGAAGAAGTGGTCGTCTTGTGCAGTTTTACCTCCGGCCTGTGGAGGCTGAGCCGTGGCGGGTTGTAAGTAAATAAATCACTTTCTCGAATATAGAAGGGAAAAAAATCTGTAATTATCTAAAGATGGATTTAAAACGAGTGTGAAATTTGATATGTGGTTTTTACAATAAAACTAGTGGCGGCTCGTCTTGTGTAATCTTGGGGGTGCTGCAACTTTTAATCCTTCACTGCTCATGACGCATGTTTGTACCACTTACATTTTGTCTTTTTTTCATTAACTTCGAGTAGTTTTACATTTAAAGAATGAACTTATAATATTTTTCTCTTCTAACAGCTAAGCATTTTAACAAATTAATTTTAATAAAAAAATTTAAACTCGAAATTTGTTGAACTGAAATTTTGAAAACGTGTGCCTCGCGGAAAATTTCTCGTAAGTATTTGATCACCATTTATAACTAAAAATTATCGAAAAAATCCTTTTGGACTGCAAGAACTTTCATTCAAATTTTATTACTATAATAAACTTTTTCAATTAAATATTTATTAATTTTCCTTCAATTTCTTGCTCACTTTCGAAGTTTTTGCTCGCGAAAAAATTTTCCTCTGTGGTAAAATGTTTGAAATTTTGTTTCTAGCTCAATTGGTGCTGTTGAAGTCCACAGTTCCTCTTCGTAGTAGGGAAGGGAATGGAAACCCTGCGCTCTGTAAGTACGCATGCGCGTAAGGCTGAATTCGGTGCTGGAACGATCCTCAGTTCTCTTAAGTTATTCTCCTTTGCGCGTCATCTTCGGGTAGTGAAAAATTAAGATTGGGAACTTAGTCTTCTGCCTCGGTTTTTCCTAGTAGCTGATTTAAAAATCGAAATCGTTTAATGTTAAATTGCGTTAGAATGTTGACAGATTTAAATATTAAATTCGAAATGAAATAAATTTACACAATGGAAAAAGTTGGGGTGCTGCAGTACCGCAGTCCCTACGTACGAGCCTCCCTTGAATAAAACTGTAGATCTGAATCAAATTTTTGACCAAATCAGTCAGCGGTGCGACTGTCCGTCTATCTATTCTTGTGCATATGAACTCGATACCCGAAAGGCTATAGGGAGAAATTTCAGTATGACCAGTGACCACCTCCGCTGGTTCAACCTCCATCATTCAGATCTTTGTTCCTGTGAAGTTGGTACACCATTTCACTACGCAACGACCTGCTATCTAACAACATCATTTCACTTTACTAAACCAAGTGAAAACCCAACTTCTATCTGATGGAGAAATATTCTTAACAACAAGCTTTCACGATTCAAAATTTTCAACTTGGTCTCTTTCTTAATAGAAAATGAAAACTTTATAAAACCTCAAAATAATACTTCTGCCGTAGACTCCTCTTTTTCAGAAACTCTCCTTCAACAAGACAAACAAGGTCTCAAACCTCCATCCTCCAGCAAGAATAAATGAATAATTTTTACTTGCCCACTTCTTTTTTTATAAAGAGACAATTTTAATTTTAGCTTCGTAATACGTTCTCGTAATCCCTTTGTAGATATTAATTTAGTAAACAAGTGCAGCAACAGCCTCGAGTTCTGTTGGGAGGCTACAACTGTGAACCAATAATTCATTGCTACAATTGTGTTTTTAGTTATACAAGTTTATAAATTTTTTAAAGCCTTTCTTTCAATAAAGGTTCACGTATACCTACTCAACCGGCAAGGAGCCGTCCTGGTTCCAAGTCAGGGGGAATACTGTGGTATTAAAAGTATAACCAGTGAAACCAAGATTATACAATTATCAATTTTTAGACCAAATTCATCAAAGATAGGTAGACGGCACTTATATTGTAAATTGGTATCAATTTTGGACGTAACTAGACAAAACCAACCAACAAACCACCACCATGTCCAAAATTCATATTCGAGTCTCTTCGCTATACGATGTCGATAAACTCAAAACATGCCATATTGTATTGATAAACTAGGTCGATGCGAGAACTGAACCACTGGTAATTTCTGATATTTAATTATACTTTTCAAATAAATTGACTTCATTTTATTTGTTTCATGCTGCTGCAGATAAATTTACATACAGTGAAACCTGTGCATAACGATACTGTCTATAACGATGTTTTTAGTCCCGGCAGAATTCCTTATTTTAATCGAGGTATTTTTAACCTGTCGACAGCGATTATCACTTTTAGATGCATCTGTCTAAAGCGGGGCATTCACCGCTGTTCAGTTCCAAGATTTTTGGAACACGAGAAAAGAAAACCTTTCGTCAGTGTGAGAAACCGACGAAAAATGGATTGCGCTGATGGAATTCGAATAGTTTAAATCAAATTAGAAAGGCCGCATGGCCTTTTGAAACCTCGCTGCGAGGGGGGGGGGGGCCCCGGGACCCCCACCCCCCCTGCCTAGATTGGAACCCCGCGAAGAGGCTAAGTCATGTTTAAAGTAAAGGCGGGAATCCCCCGTTTGGGGGGGGAGGAGTGTTGGTGAGAGTAAGTTAGGGACTTTAAACCTTCTCAAACAAGGTGTATCAAACTTTGGAACATCCGGAATGACTTGCCTAAATTTTTCGACCGGAATGAATGGAATACAAACCAGTTGTTGGGACGAATGGAATGGAGTACTGATGAATGCCCGGCTTAAAACGATAATTTTACCTCGTTATAAAGCTGGTACAGTACAATCTATATTTTGTCCTTGGAAAACGATACCCCATGGTTATGAATGCGAGATAATAGGGGAATCGGGCGTACGGGGCTAGAAACCGGTTGTAGCAGGGGGTAGGGGGAGGATAGTGATTGGAATGTGCGTAGATGTTTTGTCTCTTTCTGCTGGGCACTGTCGAACCTGTTCATTCACAATCACTTCGGATTGACCATTTGTTCCTTAAAATTCGTCTCTGATATGGTGAAGCCTTGAATTTACGATGGCGTGGCATTTAAACATTATGTAATACATTGGCATTATTATGAAATAAACTTATGCTTATATCTTCCTTTTACGTATACTTTTATTGTAAGTAAAAATATAAATAACGTTTTCACTTCGAAATTCTTTAACAAAGTTTGTATTTCATAAATTTTAAATTACTTAATTTCATACCAGCGAGTATTTGTAAGATGAACCAATAAGTGCAATAAAACTAGTTGGTACATTAATACGTGCACAAGTGCATAAACATTGGTCGGTCAAATGCTCAAACTGTCTATAATAATAACGTATGTAACAATATTTTTTCCCTCCTACGATGTTGTTCCCAATAAATAATGAATAAAGGTCCCTACAATATCTTTATAAACAGGTTTTATTGTATATCTACTGACGTTTTTAAAATGAATTTTAAGTTGTCTATCGAGTGTCGTTTTTTGAGTTGACATGTAATTCTTAAGCTTCACTAATGTCGTCCTATTCTACAACTAGGTGTACTGAACTCGAGTGTTTGTTTCAAGCGTTCTTATTTGCCTTATGTGATGATAGGTGTAGGACTCTTGGGTACTATAACAACTCTCCTACGCTTATTTGTACTGTACTATGAGAAACTATTTTCGTCTGACAGAACAAAGAATTTCTGGATTGGGATACGAACCACCGAGTTCATTATTTGGATTGTTTTCGCCATTCGTAAGTATATATCTATCCATCTATACTATTAAAATTGGAGAGTAAACAAATGTATCTATGTATGTATGCATGTGCTATCTTCTCGCGAACCGCTGAACCCAGAAACGCGCCGAAAGTGCCAAAAGATGGGAAATAATCCAAGGAATCCATTTTGACCATTTAAATTCCGAAACTACAATTAGTTAAAAAGATCTTGATTAAAAACGCCAAAAATGAATGATACTTTCGCGCTGCCATTTATCATGCAGAGACTCCTTGCCGATTTTTTCCCAATTTTTCTTTTCTCCCCTATTATTAATCATTCACATCCGGTATTCTAGCATTTTTTATTTATTTCTCCATCTTTTTGAACCGTAGTAACGGAAGCTGGTTTGTATAAAAGGGGTTTTTTTTCTTTTTTAGCGAGCTTCTGTGTTTTGATTTCTAAATATCGGAAAAAAATCGCTTTCTTGCATTTTTTTTTCTGTTTTTTGTCTTATAGTTTTTTCGCAACTTTACTGTTGTAAGGTAATAAAAAGACTATATTTAAAAAGATATTTACATTTTTTGGAAAAAGTAAGAGACAATATTTGCTGGGAAAAAATGGAGTCGGGAATATGAAAAAATATGGATCCCGAGGCCTTACGTGACCTCACTTCTCTCCGCCAGAGAATTTCGCATTATTCGAGATAGCCTGTACAACGCCGGGCTTCGCAGCTAGCATACTCTGTATTTTCGCAAACCTTTTCTTATATGATTACTTAGTTACATTTCCTCGGTGTTTTTTTTTCTATGGAAATGTTTTTTAATAAAAGTTAACAAATTGATTACTTGTCAAGGAACCTTCACTAAAAATTTACCTTGTGTTTCAGTATTTGTGGGCAAATTTCAAACTGCTTCTTGCATAACAAATATTACTGTTGCCACGTATCAAATCAACTGTTGACGGCTGCATGATGTGAATGTCGTATGAGGGCGAGAAACTAAAAATACACGTAATATTGTCACACGACGGAATGCCAAAATGCACGTAGATAAATGCATCTTTTAAAAATGTATATATAATGTATACAATATCCTCTTGCATATTGCAGCTTTATTTCTAATTAAAATCAGAATATCAATTGCACTAAATTTTTAAATCTCGTTTTGAATCCATAGAATTGAGATAAACTTATTAACGTTTTGTCACCATGGTCAGTGACGTAGCGAGGGCAAGTGACAACTGGAAAATAATACAATTTTTTTTTATCCCATTGGCTTAATAATACAAATGTCGCTATGGGTATGGCATTCTTAAGCCCCGCTCATCATGTTCTACTTTAAAATCGACATAAAGTAATGTTTCGATTCCATGGCACTTTGAACGAGAATTCAATTCCCATGCAAATAACAGTGACCATTATTATGAATGGTTTTAAACCCTTCACATATGCATCGTGACGTGTTTGACTCTTGCATCGAATTAATTTTTTTGAAATTTAAATCCAAGTCAAAGAAACGATCGATTTAAGCCAAAAAATCACTCGGACTCGCTTTAAAATTTTGTTAAGTTAAAATTGTTTAACAAAAAAAACCAATTGAACTTTAAAATTGTTTAAAGTACAATGGTATTTCTCAAAAGCCTTCTAGAGACCAAGTCATTTTCATTGAATTTATTAATTACATTTTAATAAATTCATTGAAAATTATTTAAATGTAATTAATAAAGTAAATTTCACGGAAATATCTTTAAAGTTTTCTATGGCAATTTTTTTAAAAAATAAGTAAAATATTACTTGGTTATAGTTACTTAGTTATTATTAATAGTAAATATATAATCACTTAACCAGTGATTAAAAAAAACCCGATACGTACATACAATTATGATCCAATTACTGCAGAAACACACAAATTGTTAGCGTCACAGCACTATAGACTAATATATATAGAGCTCCGCAGTATGCACATCTCCCCGACAGACCTTGAAATTAGGGTGGGTCGAAAAAGTAGCAGAAGAAAAACAGCATAAAAAATAAATTATTTGTTTCTTTTTCAATACTTATCTATTTTTATATATTTTTACTGTTCCTTGTTTGCCCGAGCAGTAAATCAAGCTATTTTCTCCCCACCGAGGTGGGTCGAACCATGTTTACACTCCCAGCTCTCTTGTATTTAAAATTACTGCCCCTGTTCGGGCAATGCCTGTATCATTTTTTTTATTGTACCCAATAAATCCCGTCCTCCACATGCTGGTGGAGGTCTCCCCACTGGTCCTCTACCGGCCTTACACCCTTTTTGGGTAGGCCGGGCCAGTGTGGGTATTTTGGCATCGAAAAACTAACGAAAAATTGCAAAAATCGCGCCTTTTTTTTGTAAATTTTTTAAGTTAAAACTTTTTAAATAAACACTCTTTAGTTTTTTATGCTTGTTTTACGGTTTAAATAACCTAAATAAATTAAATTCTGATCAATAATCCAATTTTTTCCGTTCGCGCAACGTCTTGGAAAAAACAGAAATTTACCGATATTTCGCAATCTTCACTGTCCAACTCTTCGTTAACAAAACGAACCAAAACTCGAACTAAATTGAACTGGTTTGAACTAGATTGGACCGGGGCGTAGACCTTTCCTACCTACTCTGCCGCATCCCTCCCCTCCACTAACTCGGGCTTCTACTCGCCAGTCTCCACCACCCTCCACGGTCTTCACTTCAGCTTTTCTTTGTCTGTTACAAGTGGTACACGCTTTGGTGCTGTGTGTGACATGTGCGCTGTGCATTGTGCAATGCTATGCATTGTTTTGTTTGTTTAATGTTTATTCTAACAACATTAGCTAATGATGAATGAGAACTAGAAGTAGTAGGGTGTGATGGCACTGTAATCAACACTGGATGGAAGAACGATGCCATCCACCGAATAGAAAAACATAGAACGCCCGCTACAGTGGAGCATATGCCTCCTGCATTTTAATGAGTTTCTTTTTTGCCACATTTTCCAACATGTTGATGGTCAAACTGCAGGGCCTAAATCTTTTAGTGGGCCAATCCGGCAGCAGCTCACTTGCTGTGAAAAATTCGCTGTGGTCTATTATGAACTCGTAGATCGTTCGATTCCTGATATAGACGGGTATTTGTTGAGCAAAGATCAACAGTATTTGTTGGACATTTCAAATGCAATCACCTTGGGACATTGTCCAGAAGACCCTGGTCCTTTTTTCCATTCCAGATGGCTAACTGCGGCCAACCGAATCTTTAGGTTGTATATTAGTTCATCAGATTCATCCGGAAACTTAAAAGAAATAGTTGGCTTCATCTTAAAATCATACATGCCTGTGCGGTTTGCCATAAAAAATAGCGAATTTTTTACTGATGGACTAAATAATGTCTTTCAAGCAATCCAAACGTCCCGGTATTTATCCGACGAATTACTTCAAATTGTTGATCCAGTAATACAACGAAATGCGTTCTTTGCGCACACAGAGAATGTTCTGTTGGAAATGCTTGTAACGAAAGAGAACATATTCGGGAGCTCGTTTACAGAAGGATCTTAAAAGCAAGATAAATCGTTCCAAAAAAGACTGTTAGAAATTCCGTACTACCGAAGATAAACTTTCAAGCTTCCGATTACATTGAAATTATTAATTGGAATTCTTGTGTGGTGTATCCTCCGCCAATGCTGCGGGACCCGAGTGAAGATGATATAAAAGCACTCATCAATTCTGACACTACGCCCATCAGCGAAATAGAAAAGTTTCCCTGTCACACCTAGGCTGTGGAGAGGTGCATCAAACTAGTGACAGAGGCTTCGAATAAAGTATGTGGACATGAAGCTAGATGGCTAAATCAGAGCAACACTGAAGTCTAGATCGGTTATGCCTAATTTCTCCAAAAAATCAACTTTAAATGTGTAGTAGATATAAAAACGAAAAAGTAAAAAACACAGAAAGCCAAAGAATCCTACTCTATGGAAAATCTTTGTAAATAGTTGTAAATACAACACCCAACAATTGGATGGTTGATTGGGTAGGGTATGGGTGGAACTCCTCGTGCAACCACCTCCACGTGGTGAGTTCTGTGTCGTTTTGTTCTAGCAAAACGAGCGAAAAGTTGGACAGTGAAAATTGCGAAAAATTGGTATATTTCTGTTTTATCTGAGACGTTGCGCGAACGAAAAAAATTAATTATTGATTAAAATTTATTTAGGTTATTTAAACCATAAAACAAGCATAAGAAACTAAAGCGTGTTTATTTTTAAATTTTTAACCAACTTAAAAAATTTGCATAAAAGGCGCGATTTTGAAATTTTTCATTAACTTTTAAGTACGATGCGCGAACGGAAAATGTTAACCGATTTTAATTTTTGTTATTCCGTTTTCCTTCTTATTACAATAGGCAACTTTTCCGCACTAAAGCGTTCCGAAAAAAAAAATTTTTTTCTACCCACCCTACTTGACATACCTGAAGTGTATTAGAGCTTGTTTGTTGGGCATTACTAGACCTTTCATTATTATTATTAACAAATTGAGTCCACCTCGACATAAGACTGCAAACGGTTAAAAAAATTGCCAAAGAATGTTGCTTTTAGAGGGTAAACTGAAAAGTACAATTTTCATAAAATATATCTATAGATTTGATTCATCGAGTGAATAATTAATTGCTTTTCAATCCATTACCTCTTTTAAGATTTTAATTAACATCTAGTCTCCATTCTTTTTCAGAACTGTACGTTTTCTTCGAGCATGCTCCCAGTTTCACTCCCGGTGACAAACACTATTGCAAGCCGAGGTTCTACAAGATCAATTGCGGGTTGATGTTCCTGTCCTCTGCTACGATGATCGGATGGATAGTTGTAAATGTCGGAAATTTTATTCACTCTTTTCGAACAAGAAATGAAGGTCCAAGCGCTTGATATCTAGAAATTTCTACAATTCTCAGAGATTGTTCTTTACTTTTTCAGCAATGTTTTAAAATAAATGTTTACTATTAGTGTTTACTATTTGTGTCGTTATCTCTATACGTATCACTTTTATATAACTTGATTGATTTCATGTATATTAATATAGAATATTGTAATCGTTTTTCCACTCTCTTCTTGATGTACTAGAGATCTCAAATTTTATACAATGTGTGTTCCTGATGACAATATAATGTCTTAATATTTTCAGAAATCAATTATCAGTTAACCGATCAATTTACTTTTGATTCAATGAAAGAGGCGCAATCTGGTCGTAAGTTTGAGGAAAATTGGTTTTTAAATTCAGTGATATTTATAATGATTGCAAATACATTACTCTAAAAGAAAATTATAAAAAAATAAAGATTTTTAAAATGCTTTTATTATTGCATTAAAAAGTAAAATATAATACTTGATAAAATATTCGGAGCTCAAATTAACCCTTAAAGGTCCGATGTTGCCTTTAAGCAACATACCTAAACATACATACCTGTTTCATAAGCAACATACCTGTCTTCTAAAATCTTGAGAATAAGACTGAAGCTCTAATTCCTGTTGTTACTAATAAGATACATACTGAAATTTTTTTTAAATCAATTTACGACATAAAGATGGTAGCCTGAGTGCAGACAGAAAAATAAATTGATGTTTTTCACTTGAGGCAGCATATCTTTTGCTATGTTTGTACGCTTGAGAACACCATATTTTATTCCACATTGTTGAAGGAAATTCCTTATCCGTATTATTATTTATTAAAATTCATCCGTGTTTGACGTTATAAAATTTAATCAAGAAAATTTTTTTCTGAAATGTATAAAGCACTGTGTGGTCAGTTGGTAACAAACTGTTTTTTAGCCATAAACCATACTTAAAGCAAACTAGGATTTTTAAAAGTATTTTTCTCATTTTTTAATTAAAAAATGCAAGTCAAAAACATTTTAAAATCAATTTTTAAATAATCGGCCTTTTGAGTGTTAAATCGGAAAATGGAAGGCACTGAAAGCAACGCTATAAGGACTCTAAAAGACACTAAATATAGTAGAGAAAATTATACTAACTTTTACTAAATGTTTAATAATTTTGATTTATATTCCAGTTTCCTAAAAGTATTTCTATCGGCGCTTTTGATTTTATCAAAAATATGGGCGACTAAACAAATATATTTTTAGTACATAAATTAAAGGGTGTTTTATAAAAAAATTTCATGAATGTAAAAAAGACGATTTCTGGATAAAAAGTTTTAGCCTATTTAATTAGGATCAAAGGAACTAAACATTAGTATCCGATATTGGTAATCTAAGTTCACTTATTTTAATTCCTACTATTAGTTCACACTCTCCCTATATATATATATATATATATATATTATTGTTCAAATTTTGCAATCGATTTTAAACTAACTTCCCGATGAGCTGGAGACTTGAAACTTTAAACATAGTTCGGAACTAGATGACAATGCAATATTAATTAGCTTTTTTGTCTGTCTGTTTGTCCTTTCATATTTTGCATGACGCATACGCAGTACGTTTTTCATTATATCTCGAAAACTATTAACATTACAGACTTGGTTCTTGGGTATATGGATGGCCCATATAGAATATTACGCAAAAACCAATTGCGTATTCGTAAATTACAACTCAAAGAATTTTATTAATGATATTAAAGTGTAAAGCTTGCACAATTTGCACTTTGTAGGTATTCAGCTGAAGGCGATTATGTATTCGTAAATTACAACTCAAAGAATTTTATTAATGATATGAAAGCGTAAACTTTGCACTTTGTAGGCATTCAGATAAAGGCGGTTATGGCGAACGTTCCATATCGTCGTATGCGGCATATGTAACTGCACAGCTGCTTGTCTCGTTGATTTTCGTGGACTGCGAGTCTCCCGCTCCCTTTCGGTGTAGAACGGTACCAGTTTCCTGAAATTGTGTTAACCAGCGTCTGATAGAATTATCCGAAGGAGGATCTTTCTTGTACGTGGTCCTGAAGCGACGTTGAGTAGTTATGACTGATTTAGTTTCGAAAAACCACAATACACACATTGCTTTTTCTTGCACGGTCGCCATTTTTATTTATGACGTCATAATTACCCAGACTGCAAATGCGCTAAGATCGCATTGTTGCCACGTAAAATTCTTTGAGTTGTAATTTACGAATATGTAATCGGTTTTTGCGTAATATTTTTTATTCGAAAGTTATGAGGTACGGAAACCCCGACAATAATTAAGGAACACCCTGTATTGAAATAGGCAGACCAAGTAAATGGAGTTTTCAACAATTAAAATAGCAGCTTGGCTGTGGACAAGCTTTAGCCAGGTTAAATTAATTTTGCTGTACAAACCATCCCTGTTACTATTGTTGTTGAAAAAACAAACAGGGTAATTTACCCTAAAATGAAAGAATTTAGAAAGAAAGTCTTATACTAACCCTAACAATAAAGCATAACTGTATATAAACGACTAAAATTCAGGTTAAAAATATGTAATATATATATATAAACATAACTGTATATAAACGATTAAAATTCAGGATAAAAATATGTAATATGACAATATGCAATATATATGAATTAATATTATGATTGTAGATATGTGTGAGCCCTTACTGACTCCTGGCAACCACTATTTTCAGACCCAGTACGCCACTGAATCTCTGTATAGCAATTCAATCTCCGTCTACATTGTTGCAATTCACGCATATAAACCATACGATGGCGCTGTCCGTAGTCCGCATGCTAATCTGTCTACATTATTATATTTACTTGCATTACTTCAGTATTTAAATTTTTGACTGAATTCTAAAATATTTGAAGTTACGATTTAAAAATTTTCGGGTAATAATTTAGAATTTTTAAACAGTATAATGTTTCACGGACCTTCGGTAATGGCATTTTACATCACAGTTTTCGTAGCGCCATCTACAATGTTCTTACCCGCATGAGTGTCAGCAGGATATAACGTGAGCTCCAGCTATGAATTTAATACTGTTTATGAACGGTGCGCTCATGCAAGAAAGTATTATATTTCACTTAATATCTTTTTGTTAGCAGAAGGACGCGTCATAAGAATTTATTCTCCATAATTTATTTCAGAATTCGTAACTCTGATGAAATAAATTCACGTAATTTGCACTTTTCTCAGGAAATTTCTAGTTCTTTATAGAACTAGAAATTTCTTGCAAATGGAGTGTTACTAAAGTAAATATAATCTTAACAAATAGTAACACAAAAAATTGTATCTTTGTGTCAGAAAGCGCTATTTTACAGATTTTCCCTAGTTAAATAATATTTAAAATTTCGCAATCCTAAGTGAAAAATAAATTATTGAGTACCAGTACAAACATGCGTTTCTACTTAGACTGTGTGCTTTTGAATAATTTGAGGGGAAAATATGAATATTTAAGGCTAAATTAGCCATGTGAAGTATGTGTATGAGAGCCGCTGTATTTTATGAGGAGTAGCAGATATTGGTAAGATATGAAAAACAATAAAAGGTATCCGATTAATTTGAAGGTGTGTTCCGATGAATTAATTCTAATTATATTGGTTTAAGGGGGAAATGACCACTTGGTTGTAAAATAACTGTATGGATATTTTCCTTTCGTGTGAGCATATTCGACTGAACTGTTGATAAGAGGTGTTTTGTGATCTTCAAATTGACTGAAGAATTTTCTAGAAAGATTCTTAACGTGGACTTGTATCTTTTCAATATATACAGGATGATTATAATTAAAGTTGAACTTTCAAAAAGATGTAGAAAAAAGAACAACCTATCAGAATGGCATGATATTTGGCCTAAGTGTATTCGAAGAGGGAAAAAGTATGGCAGAAGAAAAAAATTAGTTCAAAATTATTGAAATAGATGGCGCTTTACACCTCACAATATGCGAATAAGAAACGATGAAACACTTTTTGGACAGATGAAGCTCATTTCCATATCCATTGATACGTCAACACTCAGAATATCGGCAACAGAAAATCCATTCGGACATCAACCAATTCCTCTTCATTCTGGAAAAGTAACTGTGTGGTGCGGGCAGGGCCGGCCCCGAAAAAAGCGGGGCCTGGTTCAAAGTTGATTTGCGGGGCATTGCAAAAAAATTCGTATAACAAAATAGTGATTTATTGCCTTTTGGTAATTATTAAATCGCTCAGATTGGAAAAGGACGTAATTAATAAATTAATATAATTTATGCATAAAGAATATAAGAAATATAATTTTAAAAATAATTTTTGATAGTTAAATTTTTTAAATTTAATATGACCAACATATAAACTTTAATCCTAAAATCGTTAGAAACATTATCCTACCCGAAATTAATAATGAAGTTAATTTAATAATAGTTATTAATTAGTCAAAAATAACTATGAAAAGGCAAAAATTATCGTACATCGTATTATATATTTATATCGTGTTATTTTACAAAAATGAATCCAACTTTTATTTATGTAATCTGTATTTATTAGCTCCATACTAAATAAAGATTATATAAATAAAAATTGCACTTAAATTTATAAAAGAACGATATAAGCAAGTAATACGATGCACAATATAAGTATCTCCTACAATACGCGTGACTGCTGGAAGGTTAAATAATCCAAATACTCAATACTTAGTAATGTAGTGTTAGACAAATAATAGTTTGAATTATATTGGATTTCGATTAAACATGCATTTTTCTATCTTTCATGGAGGAAAGTTCATCAATTATTCCATCGAATTAATTTTATCAGAAGTGTATTTTTCGATGGTAAGAAATGCAAGGTCACTCAGGCCATGATGGTTGCTAGAGAAAATGACAATATTAATATCAGTTTACTGAATGAGCGTTTACAACTAGCAATAGACACTGAAATTGTTAAAAGTATCTGAGATGCATTTCTCAGATTTGGGAAAACATCCTTACCGTAAGATAGTATAAATTTTAAAACCTCCATAGCAATTTTTGAACAAAAGAAATGTTAAATATTTTTACACTTTTTGAATCAAGTATGAAAGCACACAATTTTTTGTGTGCTTCCATTTTTGTAGAATGAGGACAGAAACGTAATGAATATTCAATACTAAATGCGAATTACTGTAAATATATTTCAGAGAGAGAGAGAGAGAGAAGTATAAACTCAGATAAACTTATAAATAACTTTAAATAATGCAGAGGTTGCTCAGTCATTGGGACTGAAAAGGATTCGATTATTTGATGCAAGTACAGATTAAATAATTTGACATTCACATTTTGAAACAGCTATTTGAATTTGATAATTGAATTCAAGCATTCCTTTTTAAATAAAAAAAGATTCTTCAATTATTTTTTGCGAACACATGTTATAGAAATGTGTGTTGTCTTCCTGCCCTTGTGAGGAAATATTAAAAACTGATCAATGTGAAAACTTTCATTACTAAAATTAGAATTATAAAATGGGAAAATATGTTCAATTAGAGTTTCAAAACATGAAAGTTCTAGAAAGTTTAAATAATTTTTAACCATACAGTCAACTGAGAGAGATAAAGTCCCTCCCGACTTTTCAATTTTTCTGTCGATTTACGATTACAGTATTGAAATAAAATTTCATGCCGTATGAATGAGATTTTCTTTTAACTTAGGCTATGAAATGAATTCTTAAAAGTTGAACTCATTATTTCTTCATATTTAATAACAAATAATATACTTCAAAAAGATAAAACTAAAAAAGAGAATTACCTGATCAGAAACTTATATACAATTATTCACAACCTACTGACAGTTTCGGTTTTAGGATATTTAAATTGAATCAATCTTCAAAACGTTTCGTATATTTTAAAACTTATCCAAATGATTTTGATATGTAGTTTGTCAAAATAATAAAAAGATTCCAAATAAGTAACATTTTATAATGAAAACTGCACAATGTAAAAGAATAGAAAAAGCCAATTTTAGTTTATTAATAAAAAAATCTTTTAATAATAACAACAAACTTTTCAATAATAACAAATAGCAAAAATAATGTACTACAAAAACGAAGGGGAAACTACATTGATTTTTAATTGATAACCTATTATAATATTAAAATTTTCTTTTTGGAAATATAAAAATAAATGTTGTTTAGTGTATAACTATAAAAAAAGAGATAAGAAATAATATACTTGAAATTTGTCTGCAAGAACAAAAGCAGGATATTTTATTTTGCTGTATTCAGGGCCGGCCCGAACATAAGCCTGATGCAAGGTTGATTTGCGGGGCCTTGAAACTAATTTCCTAAAACAAAATAATTTATTGCATTTTGCTATTCATTTTACCGCAAAAATTGGCATATTGAGGACTTAAGGAATACACGAAACTGTTAAATATTTAAATTATGTGATTTATGAACGATTTTGAAAGTGATTAAAATGTTAATTTATAAAAATAATTCGAAATAATAAAATATTACTATTTTGAATCATAAGAAAGATTTTTCTGTAGATACGATGGTCATTGATAAGGTCAATATATTTTTGAGAACAGTCACATAATTTGAATACAGTTCAGATAAATTAATTTTTAAATAAATATTATAATATTGTGGCCCTGTTATGCAAAACTTAACGACGAATTTTTAATTTCGTTAAATAAATCAATGCAATTCATTTTGTATTGCAAAGTCGAATTTAAGTCTCTACGTTTTTAGATAGTTAGTGAATATCATCCTAATTACATAAAAATTCCTATCATGTCCCATATTCGTGATAAATTTCCAATTTCTTCTTAAAAGAAAAAATGTCACTATAGATTATTACTAGAAAATATTGAATTTGGAAATATTCTTGGACAGATGAAATAGCTGATCAGTTTCTTAAAATAAAAACTGTTCGTTTTTTTTTCTCACCAAGTTCTTTTACTTTTAATTCAGGTGTTACTTTTAACTAACTCTTCCACTATTTCCATTGCAATTATTAAAAGAAGATATAAACCCCGATGCACGATACTTTTCAAAAAAATTTAAAAGGACTTTTAAATATGAATTTGTGTACGGATATCTATATTCGAATTTTGAAATACCTGGGTTTCAATATTTACTTCATTTAGTATGTCATACCAGATAACTAAAGTTAATAAAAATTTAAATGAAGTTTATTTCCGATCAATTTTATTTATGATTTCTTCTCCATGTCAATAATATATTCCTAAGGAAAATTCGAAGCTATAGAAAATTGTATTCTGAATGCGAACGAACTATTCAACTGAAAATTATGCTTCCGAGAAGACTCACTGTGTTGTCCGTAGTGTTTCACACAATCCAAATAATATTCCAGATTCAATGTTTCAGATTCACTGCTATTGGTTAAACTCTGAGGGATAGATGTAACAGACTACCTTTTGACAAGTACCACGATGAATTAATAGATGCTGGAAAACCATATTTAACAAGAAAAGAGAGAAACCCCTGTGATATGTACCTCATCATCACTTAGCAGTCCTACTGGTCACAAAAGAAATACATGTGCTTAACACAGAGCTAGATAAGGAGAATATGAGGAGGGGGCAGCACAAAGTGTGTGGATTGATAGTGGGATGGACAGATTTAACAGAATACCTTTTAGCAAATTCCTACGATGAATTCATAGATTCTGTAAAATTTTACAAGACAAACGAGAAACCCCTTTAACATATGTGATTCATCGTCGTTTAGCAATCCTTCTGGACACAAGGCGAACAGATATGCTCAATTTAGAACTAGATAAGCCGAAGATAAATCCTTCATCTAGAGCTTCCCTGGGAAAGACTCTCTGCTGGCCATTAGGAGAACAGATGTGGATCTCCACAGAAGTCCCTGAAGCAATTGTCTCGGGAACAAGGAATGTATTGAATGTTATCACCTGAAACGGACTTAGGCCATTTCCCGAAGACGTAAGAACTTATAACTCACAGTCTCTTGTTTCTGCAATGTTTTACATGTATGGTCGGATTAAAACAAACAAATCTCAAAAAAGCATTTTCATTTTGTAAAATCCGTCAGCAGCGCGGGGCTTTGTGCTGTCGCACCGTTCTCACCGCTCTCCGCCGGCACTGGGTGCGGGTTTACGGCATCGTTTATCGTAGGGTCATCCTTTTTCGACCACTTCAAAAGCGTGCATTTGTGGATAGCACAATTTTCATGCAAGACGGCGCTCCTCCACACATTGCAAATTCTTTTAAGCGCCTTCTCAGCACGCACTTTGGAAATGATAGAATTATCAGCCGTCATTTTCCAACAAACTGGACACCAAGATCACCTGATCTTAATCCTTGTTATTTCTGGTTATGGGATTATCTCAGACATGTTCAATGGTACGATTGCAAACTTAGCTGAACCGAAGACACGCACTGCGCAACACATTCACAACAGCAGCACAGATACACTCTAATCTGTTTTGGAACATGCTATTTCTCGGTTTGAACTTGCGGCAGAAAACGGTGGACAGCATATTGAGCATTTATTGAACCTGTCGTGGTGGATTGGCTTTGAATTAAAGAGCCACAACTGCCGAATGACTAGGAAGTCATTGATTCATTCCTTGATTTCTTTCAGTAAAAACCCGTTACAGTCATGCAAGTTGAACAGAAAAGTTTGTTTAAAATGCAACCCACGCAATGGCTGTCGCATTTGTTTGTCAGTGTCACTGGTACTCAAACCTTTGTACGTTTTATAACGTGTGAATCGCCATCTATTGCTAAATTTTTTAACTATATTTTTTTTCTTCTGCCATACTTTTTCCCCTTTCTTCCGGTATAATCAGGTCAAATATTATGTCAAACTGACCAGTGGTTCTTTTTTACAGCTTTTTAAATGTTGAAATTCAATTATAATCACCCTGTAGATCTTTGTGGATGACATCATTCCTCACGAACCAGGGAGCAATAGTCATGATTCGGAGAATTTCACTTTGTAATATCTGGAATTTTCTTCTGTGAGGTTTTGCGGTGGTACACCAAATAAGGGCAGAGTAAGCTGGTATTGGCCTAAGAATTTGTTAGTAGATTATAACAGTCATCTCTTTAATAGTCTGAGTAGATTCTTTAAGAATGCAGAAATTTTCCACTAAATTTACAATTAGACTACCTAAATTTTGGACATCTTATGTACTCATTCAACAAGTCAACCTCTCAGTTTAATGCTATTATATTATATTTAACAAATCCCTCTTTTGTTTTCATGCAAAAGGCCATAAACTTTTAGTTAAACTGCTCGTAAATATACTGATTTTAAACGTACCATTTAAACGTATATAAATTCTACTGATATTTTTAAGTTTTCTAAGAAAATTTGAATGTATAAATGTTTTTCTATAATATACGAAACTTAGTTTTTATGTAAGGTCCGTTTTGAAATAGAAAGGAAACGAGGGGGGAAAATAGGAAAAAGCATTTATTTTCTAATGTTATGTACAATTCTCTATTTTCCCACATAATATCCTTGCCAGTTTAAAGATTTATCGTAACAAACAACCAGTTTTTGGGTCTTCCCTCATAGAACTCTGCCGCCTGTGATAACAGCCAATTGTTCACAGTCGCTTTCACTTCTTTATCAGTGTCCAAACGCCTGCTGAAAAAGAAAGACTCCAGATGATGGGAGAGATGTCACTCGTGCCTCATCTCCTGTGATTGATATGGCTTAAAAAGACGTCACCATCCTCGCTGTAAATGGAGAAAAAATTA
>BGPR01000979.1:114211-156405 GCA_013235015.1 Araneus ventricosus | reverse complement strand
ATGATGGGAGAGATGTCACTCGTGCCTCATCTCCTGTGATTGATATGGCTTAAAAAGTCGTCACCATCCTCGCTGTAAATGGAAAAAAAAATTTAGTGCACTTGCTAATCTTTTATTTTTGCGTTCTTCACTCAGCAGTTTAGGAACTCATCGACAGCACAGTGTCTGGTATTGTAAGTCCCCAGACAATTTTAAACAAAACTTATCTTAAATTTGTGTAATCATCTCCATCCTTGTTGCAACCACTTCCACTCGAGTCTTGAGGTAATAGAGTACCGAAATTTTATACAGTTGTGTGTTCCTGAGGAAATTAAAATATTTGAATGTTTTCAGAACTTAATTTAGGGATGGCGATTATTGCAAAAATAACCTTTTTTCGGTTATTCAGGATTTTTTTTACCTCCAATTTAACCTAGCGGTTGTAACTTCTCAAAATAACCGGGTTTTGAAATAACCGTTTTTCGGGGGGGAGGGGGTTATAAAAAAACAAGCGCCGTTTGTAGACAAAATTTTTTTATTAATATTGTTTTTACAGGAAATCAATCCATTTGCAAATATTTATCTGTTCATAACGACTCTTTCAGTAATCCGCCAACCACAGACGCCTCGAGAAAGCGGTTGTCGTTGATGGGCCTAAGATGATGAAATTCAAAGCTTCATAACGTAAATTCATTCTTCGTAAATTGTAGTTTAATCGAACCTAAAATCGGGCCTATCTTCCGATCCGGTTTTTTTACCCGGTTATTGGATTTTAAAAAAATAACAGGCTATAACCGGGAAAAAATGGCCGAAAAACAAGTTAACTGAAACAAAAAAATAACCGGCTATAACCGGGAAAAAATGGCCGAAAAAGCAGGTTAACCGAAACAAAAAAAAAACGATTTTAGGTTAAAACCTGCAGGTTTTTCCCATCCCTAACTTAATTATCAATTAACCGATAAATTTACTTTTCATTCGTTGAAGGAGGCACTATCTGATACGAAATTTCAGGAAAATTTGTTCTGAAATTTCATGGTATTTATAATGAATTGCGAATATATTACAGACTAAAAGTAGAAAATTATAAAAATAAAAGATTTTTTAAACCCGCTTTTATTATTATATTACGAAAGCAGAAAATATCTTATCAGACATTTGGAGGTCAAATCAAATCATAAAAGCGAAAGGCGCTGAAAACAATGCTAAAAAGAAATTAAACCACAATTAATATCATTACAAAAATTATTAAAAATTATGTTAGAATTAATATAACTTTTATTTAAATTTCAATTCGCTTTGAGTATTTTCATCGGCGCCTCACGCTGTTATGATTTTTTGAGGTCTATACATTTGATAAAAATTATTTTTTAATTTTTAGTGCATTAATAAAAATGTATTTTTAAAAACATTTTTATTTTAGATGAACAAATTACTTTCTGCGGAAAAGAGTTTTAATCTGTTTATCATGTCCCAAAAAACCAAGCATTAGCACCGCAAATCAGTAATCTATGTTTACATATTCTTGCACATAATGATAAAATGTAAGAGTCCTTTTGCAGTTTCTTCTGGCTTGGTAGCAAGACCAATAAACATCAAATCATTCATATGTCAAAATCACGTGGTGTAAGTCACTATGTGTGTCAGTGAAATACCACGGTGTACTGTGACTTCATAAACTCATTTCCTTCAAGGTACACAATGAATTCCAAAACGCGCGCCATTACGTAATACGGCTTTGCTTCATTGTTAGATAAAGGAAATCGAATGTGCATATTGAACGCCTTTTTTATAACCTATTGAAATTGTAAGGTCTTAGCCCAGTGTTACTGGGGTCTGATCAGATATCAGAAAACACAGCAATACAGTATATTAATTTTAATTACGTTTCTTGGTTATTGAACTTTATACAAGAAAATTTACAGAATTGAAAAAAACATTCAAGTAATTTGCCTGACTTCGGATGAGATCGCGAGAGTCAAAAGTCAAATGTTCATAACTGGATGCAAACGCAGTTATAAGTGTGAGTCTACTCGTAAGTAATCGATTAGCAATCGATTGCAGAAAACTGATAAAGTTCAGTCGAAAGTTCACTCGGGGCGAGTTCAAAGTCCGATGACTGGAATAGAAATTTGAGGGATTCTACCGCTCAAATAGTCGAAATAACTACAAAAGAGTTATGTGAATTACCAAGGTAGGTAATTGGCAGTGAGGTATTGCACGCTCACTATTCGAGAACAATTCCTAAGAATTCTCGGAGGCTTTTCCAGCTCTCTAAGAGATATCCAGCCAAGGTTTGGCTTTCGATTTCACGGGGGTCTAGGCGCCCGTACAAGTACAGAATCTCGGGCCGAGACCTGACTTCCAATATTCGCCGATCTCGAGAATCGAGATCTGAATCCGAATCGAACTCCGAATTCAATCCAGTCTCAATCTCCTCGTCTCTCCTCCAAACTCCAACTTAAAAAGCCCTCCGTCCAACCCCTATGAGGCGTGGCCGAAAGGTTACATCTTCGTGATTTGTCGGGTGGTGGACTGTGGTCACCAACCGCAACCCACAGCTTCCTTTTCCCTCTCATCATTCGCAGAGGGCTGAAATTTCAACGGTTAATTTGACGGCAAGTCAAATTAAATCAATCAATTAGTGCAAGTCAATTAATTAGTGCCGCCGCACCCGGGAGGTCAGGTCCGACGCGTGGGGTTGCGTGTTTTTCAGAGTTACGCAAGCCAGGATGTGATATACGACCCAAGATTACGTCGCGGCTCCTTCTCTTTGGCGAGTTTGTTGGAGGTCTTCTCCTGTGGGAAATTGCGGGCCCGGAGACCTCACAACTCCCCTCCCCTTGAAAGCGATTTTTTTTCGATAATTGAGAAGAAAAAAATCAATTTACCACACATGACTTGTTTACACTACCAACAGAGTCTGTTTCTGTTAAACGGTTTTTGAACTCAGTAAACGCCTGGTCACATTCTTTGGTCCAATTCACCCTTTCCCTTTTAACTTTACCTCTGAGTACATTAGTCAGCGGGCTGCAATTATAGAAACGTTTTTCACGTAATGCGCGTAATAACCTGCAAGTACCAAGAGAGTAATTCATTCTGTTATTACGATGCGGATATTTATAGAAGGGACTGCCGGCTCAAGAATCGCCTTTGCCATATGTGCGCGGTTCGAAATTAGGAGGTTCATTCTAAAATACCCCTCGTGTTGCTTCAAAACAGGACGCGAATATCACCTAATACAACCTATTTAAGAAAATTAAATTTAAGATTTATCAGTTGTGCCAAAATGAGAAATCTTGCAGCAAATAATGGCATCGAATTACAGTAAATTGCATATCAAATGTTAAGTCATTGCAATATATTCTACAATGTAGCTTAGCTAAGATAATTTTGTGACGTCTCTGAATTAAATTGCCTTATTGAGATATGCATTATATGTGAAAATGGAAAATATATTTGTTAAGTGTAATGCAAAAAGTGAATGTATAAAAACGACTTGAAGGTTGAAAAGTTAAAATGTGGTCATTTCCAAAGTTGCAGTGGCCTCGAAGTAGTCGGAGGTTCAAAACTCGGGTCCACCGAAAATAAGCTTTGAATGTGAGCCTGATGCACATTAGCAGGAATGTCGGTCATTGTGTCCTCTGAAGAACATGTTAAGTAAACGGATAGTCAATAAGTATTCCGACCAAGGGTTTAAATATGTTGTAAATGTCTTCAAGTTGTTGTGACGTACAAATCTGGTGACTGAATGGCCGACTCGTGTGTCATCTTAGTCATTTGACTTTGATTCAAATTTACAAGACCCATCTGAAAATAACCATTGTGTTAGCATCAGAACGGTACGATAATCTAACCAAATTAAAATTATCATTATCAAGTACTACGCGTAAAAAGCACTGTGCCAAATTAACCCCTTTCCATACGATTTTATTTAACCTCCTAATTAGATGCCACCACCCATTTGGGATATTTTTTATTATTTCTGTCTGTTTAAGATGGTAAAGGGTACTTGAGACATTTAAGCGTGTCCAGGTGATTTTTGCATTTAAAATTAATTGCAACGTTAACTTAAATACCAAAAATTCTGTAATTCGGTGCATGTGTTGGAGACGCCATTGTACGTTAAGGGGTTAACTTTACAGTCCATTGCACATTTGGTAAAGAAAAATAGCTCACGGCTCAGCAAAAGACAAAGTGCTGTTAGATATTGCATAACATTTCCAGTTAATTTTTTCAAGTGACTTTAATGTTACGTGAAGTGATTTTGTTGTATTTTGAAGTTAAATCCTTTGAGGACGGCCGCACGTAAAACGTGCGGATCCGTATCTGCGACGTTTCCATTCGCGCGTGGCTGCTGCATATTAACGGATCCCACTGTGGCAGTGCTTGAGGACGTTTTTCATTGGCTCTCAGTGTCACGTAACTTGGCGGGCTTTCTAATAACGCCATAGCACTGCGCTAAGGTAGGATTTTAAATTATTAATTCTGTCTGCAGCTATTATAACATGGAGAAATCAAAACTGCCTTCTAATTTTGGTTATCTGGATGTGCCTCAAGAAATTGATGAATGCATCTTTAGAAAAAAGCAAATAAAGGACGAACCTTTAGCATCGTTAAGTTCTCTGCCACAGAACTTGGATTAAAGCGCTTGACACCATTCAGAAACACCCCAAGTCACGTGCCGCTGAGAGCCAATGAAAAGCGACCTCAATCACTGCCATAGTGGGATTCGTAAATATTCGTGGCTGCTCAGAGCCGGGGAACTTTTTCTACTTAAGCCTTAATTGGACTAAAGCTGGTGCTACGCCTCCTTGATAGTCGATAGCTAAAAGCCACAAAAGCCGGCACGTATTTGTGACATACGAGAGAAAATATGCCAAGGAGCTGGCACGCGCGTGTGACAGACAGTCGTCCTCAAAAGGTTAAGATCCTGGTTTGAAACCTGTTACCACCGAAGACCAGCCATGTGCATGGATTTGACGTCCAGAGTCAAACGTCCTCTCGCAGATGTGGTGTAAAAGTTAGGGGCCTATTCTGGTACCCAACCGTGAGTACCAGAACAGATCCCTTAGATAAGGGATGCTGACTCGGATGTCTTTCTCGTCCTTCAACCATGGTTCAAGATTTTAAACTCCATCCCTAAATTAACTCATATTGTTTAAAAACGGTACATTAACCTAAAACTTGCTTATGTTTAAATGGCTGATAGCTCATAACTGGATGGACATTGCAATTTAGTCGAAATGTGTTTATGCTTGGTATTTATCAGGATTCTATTTCGAACCCTAAACAGTATATTTTGCATTTGTAACGTTTTCCGAAATTAACACAAATATTTCATTCAAATTTCAATGTTCCACTTCATTTGCAATTAAGGGAACACTGAGGCTTTAATAGTAGAATATGGGCTTCGCATCAGTCGGTCAAATCTTGAATTTCGTTTTAAATCAAATTTCAAGTCTCAAAAGTTTTTGAAAGTTTCGAGAATTAGATGCCGGCTCAGGTGTTATTGACAAAGATTTGCTTTCAGCATTTTCTATATCGGGCGTTTATTTAACAAATTAATCCAATAAACCATTTCCGTCTATGCCTTAGGGAAGATAATTTGGACCTGGGACATGATATGCTATTTTCCGCACTTGATCATCATCAGTGTCTTAGGAAGAGTATTTTGGGCCCGGAGGAAGGTATCTCTCCCATAGCAAAGCATTTCGCCTTAAAAGGCACAAAAACGCTTAAAAGTCTTGTTACTATGGTACACCCTGTGATTGGTTCATTAGAAATTTATACCTCCCCTCGCTACACCACTTATCTCGAGGAAACGCTAATGCATGATTAATCTCATCGTAGAATCCTCCTATTAGGAATAAACTTGTACAAATGCCAGAAGGTCGTTACTATGCTCTAGTGCGATAATAACACAGCAGCAACAAATTAATCTCTCGCGCTTTTGAGAATATCACATAAGCTGCCTGAATCACTTCTGTGCTTTCCTAGTTTTGTGTTACCTTGCGCACCTGCCTGAGGAAGAGGTTTTTTGCAACTGCAAGTTGGAGCACTTTTTTCCAAACATTTTAAGGATACGCGTGATGGATCGAGTAGAAAAGAACGAGATGTCGTACTCTTCTGCTACGAAAGAGGTAAGTTACTATTCTTTATATGCACTATCAAATAATGTTGTAATTTTACTTCAGGTAGAGTGGAAATCTGCTGCTGAGTCTATTTTTGTTATTTAAATTCTATCTACGGGAATAAAACCAAAAGGTATAACCACTTATTTGCCTGGCAATTAATGCAAGCAATGCCAAACAAAAATAATTTCTACATAAAAACTGCATTGTCGAAATTGGAACATCTTGAACTTTTCTTTGTTCTGCCAACCCGTTTTTGAGTGTGAGAAACTGTCGCTTTATGCCCGAGGCCCAAAGTAATTAAACAAATCAGACCAATAGGAGTGTTCTCTCCTCTATTTTCCCGAATGTTTACACAATATGGCGCATTTTGTGTTTAGTTTCGTAGTATAGTAAAGATAATAAAGCATTCACACATTGTGGAACACTTGCCGTTAACCGATTGGGTCTAAAATCTTGTAGAGATCCATAATTTCGATGTCGAGACTATATACGTAATTTCATTTTTATTGCTTGTTCTGCTTTTGTGTTACCGAGTTTATAACAATAGTCGGAAAAACAGACAGTTTGTCGTTTTGAAATGTTGTTAAGCCACAATTTACTCGTTGATAGCAGTTCGGATGCAGATAACCAATTTTCGTATAAAGAATCTTATACTAAAATTCAACTATTAATCTCGTCGCGTTTTTGAACTATCGCGTTCTCATACACACAAATAGACAACCGACAGACAATCAACCCTTTGACGCATTTGGCCTAAAACTTAATACAAATCTAAACTTGTAGTAATAAAATCATACTCCAAATTTCGTATATCTACTCGCAGCTCGTTATTCACTACAGGTTAAAAGTACTGTAAGATTGGTAAAATGAAACATTTGAATTTAATTTGAATACCATGGTTCACAGTCGGTTGTGGAGATTCGTTGAACATACAATACAATAGTTGACACTCACATTTTGCAGTGAAGATTTGTCACGAGGGCATTTAAGGGGCCATTTAGAAATTGATGAATGCAAAAAGGGATTTATCCCGTTTCATAGAAAGCTGAAAATCATTTGAAACATTCATCAATGGTTTTTGTTTCGTAATCATATTGCCTAAATGCATTATTGTAAAATTATGTATATAGGGAATATATACAGGTTTCTTTAAAAAATCCCAAATTTTTCATCGTGTTTTTTTGCTTATAACATAGTTTTCAACCAAATCATACGGAACTTACAGAATAAATGATAATGTAATAGCAAAGCATTATATTAAAATTTGAAGTAAATACCTAGAATATTCAAGGAAATATGAGTATTTGTAGTAAATAATTTTTAACTGAGCATATAGTGTAATTTTTCTTTCATAACATCGAAGTCAGATATCCATGGCAGCTTGTATAAAAATTCGAGTTGAATATCATTATGATTTAGAAAGCTGTCGGCACTGCAGCGAACAGAATTTTTGTTCTCAAAGAGAAACAAAATTAATAGAGCTTATTAATATTATTACACAAATTAATATTTTTTACTTGCATCTTCGAGAATTAATCGTCGAATTACAATTTCAATCACTTATTTAATTTACAAGTGCACAGGGGTAGTCGGGATATTCAATTTTTATAAAATCCGATATTGCTGTTCGAAGATTCAAGTTTAAACATATTGATTTGTGAAAAAAAACTTCATCACTTTATTTTCCCTTTTTATGTAAGTACTTCGTATACAAGAAAGTAACAGTAGAGAATTAACAAGCAATAACTAAAGGGAAGTTAGATAAAAATAGTTGTTAGAAAATTTTAATATAACCTTTAGTCTCTCGAGTCTCTGAAGAGACTCGATGAAAACTTTTTATAATATATTAAATTTCTGAGTAACCAACTTTTCAAGAAGCTCTGGACCGTGCTGTTCTCGCCTAACCACGTTAGATTGCAGTTATGTTTTTATTTATAACTTTTCTCGAACATTTCTTCTATACCTGGTAATAATAATTATACAGAAGTTTATTCTTTCAGCTTTATTACGTAAGCATGTTGCCCCGCCTACTAACTGTAGTACCCTCATTTGGATAAATGTAAAATACGTTCTGTATCAATGTAATACTATTCATGTAAACAGCTCCGCCAACGGGCAGACAATATTCGAACTCTTTCGGCGGAGTAAAGTAAAAATTGTATTGACAAAAGGTCCATCTGTATTGAATCCTCTCCAATATAGAATTCAATTACACTAAAACGATTTTTTTGATATAATTTTGTAAGATTATAGCCGAAACCCAAAAATCGCAGTTTTGCGATAATAACCTGCAATCTTCACTACATTACGTTGCTGAAATAAGTAATGTAGCATTATGATTACAGCCTTAACTATATTATACCGTAAAGAAAAATTTACCTTTTCCTAAGTTTCGCGAAGATATTAATTTAAATTTCAGTTGGTTGAATTTTAACCAGATTCCTCCTTCGACTTTCTCGTACTATACTGGCAAATACAGCATAATTCTATATTCATAGATAGTCCAGGCATACGGTCCTTTTTACTTTAAATCATGGTAAAAACTTGACAGTTGCTTAACACAGATTTCAATATTACAGAAATAGCATAGAATTTTTGATTTGGTACCTCCGTTTGTAAATATATTTTCGTTATCCATTTTTTTTTTTAACATTTATTGCATTGTTTCAAAGGAATGCTTAGAAAATTTAAAATATTAATTTAAAAATTTAAACTTTATAAAGAATTCAAATACTGAAATAATGTTTAAGGGACAGCTGCTTTATATAGATTTCTATTTTACAGAAATGGACGAGTTTTCTATGTTTACTTACATTAAGAACATTGACTTTATTATCACTTTTTGAACTTCCACTTTGATGATTCCATTGACTTAGCATTACACCGGAAGTAGGTTAAGTTTTAAATGTAAATAAATAAAACAGAAAATTCGTCCATAGCGTCGTGTCGGAATTTTTGATATATTAATTTGCTTGTTTGTATATTTTCATCATCCATTTTTTAACATTTATTGCATTTTTTTAAAATAATGATTAAAATTTTAAATTATTGCTTTAAAAATTTCAAATTTATAAAAGAATTTAAATACTGAAATAATGCTTGATTGACCATCGGTGTGTTACGACATTTTACACCTGTGTTCCTAGCGCCATCTACAATGTTCTTACCTCGCGTGAGCGTCAACAGGTTTTTGAATCGAATCTCGGCTTGAGCTCCGACTTAAATGCTGTTTATTAAATGAATTCAATTGCCTAAAAGTGTTTTATGATTCACTTTAAATCTTTGGGGATTTCTTTTTTCGTCGATAGGTCATAAGAATTCATATTCCTTAGTTTTTTTCTGAAATCAGTTCATGTAGTTTAAACCTTCCTCCGGACTGTATTTTCATTGAAATAAAAATCCTACTAAATGGATAACTAATTGATGGTTTATTAAAGTAAATATAATAATACGCGATTCTCAACACGCTAATTGCATGAATAAATTAATGAGCAGTATTTTGAAGAGTTTTACCAGTATTTAAGTAAAGGAAACATGTACATAAAATTGGTTATCAGCTAAATCCCGATAATAATAACATCCGTCTAAGATCAAATTGTTGAAAAAAGTGAAACTGATATGTTTCGCATAAGTAATTAGTTGAGATTTAGTGATAGGTCGGGTCCGTTCACTTCGCGGATCCATTATTGCCATAATTACTTTAATAATCATGTCTTTAGTGTTAAAACTTTTAGTAAAATTATGAATAATAATAATTTTAATAAGATTATTACTTTGATAATTTTCATAATTATAATTGCCGCATTGTCTGACGGCCTCTTCTAACATCAAATCTCCTTTGGAAACTGAGCTGCGTTTGAACACGCCTGTGTTCCAGGCGTTCATACTCCAGAACAGGAAATATCCGCTGTTCCAAGGATAAAACCATTTTCAATAGTTATACTCTTTCACAAGCACTCGCAAACAGACTGCATGGCAAAATACCGAATGAAGATGTCACGGATTCAATTTCCCTGCAGTTCTCGAATACCTGCAGCGCCACCTGTTGCTGGAAATGGTAACTAAATATTTAAATTAGTGGGATAAAATTCCCTGGTTTCCCAAGCGTAAGGCCGCAAACGATACATTTCAATCGCGTTTCGTTTTTCTTTTGTCGATTTTCAAAATCCATCAGTCATTTTTGGGACACCCGGTAAGAGAGTGTAATAAAATAAACCAAGAGCTGAGCATAATTGAATGACCTTTGTACATAAGGTGGCCCAAGGTCAGGATTTTTAACTCCCGACACACTACGCTCATACTGTCCAGCATAGCAAAACTTTAATTGTGAAATTATAATTTTTGATTAAACAGCATAAACAAATTTTCTCTTTATTGGAATAACATTTGCAAGCTTATGTATAAAAAAATCATCAAGAATTACAAGCGTAAAACTTCAACCTTTTCTGAACTTGTATTTCAGATTGTTGTTCATCATTTTGGTATGTTTAATCATCATTTAAGAAAAGAAATTTAAAAACTCGCGCCTCATCTTTGTGTTCTGTATTGGAAAAAATATATATATATTAACTTTAATTAAAATAATGAAAATAAGTTATACAAATAAGTTAAAATCAGACAGAAAACATCCTTGCAAATTGAAATATTGTAACCAATAGGTGTTGGCCATTTTAACAATACCATATTCTTTAAAATATATAAAAAACGGTTTGTTTATCTAATTTATTAGCCTCATGTATAAGTAATTTTTTACAATTTATATACATTAAAGAGATAATAAAATTTTTACAGCAAAATAAACTCAAATATAAGATCAAACGCTTTATTTGAATGATATTCAGGGTAGTTAGTGTGTAAAGTTATCAATATTTCATTTGTTGAATAGCACCATGCAATGATTTACCTAATGTAAACAATCACTTGATCAGTTTTGAACTAAGAGTTTATATAACTGCTGAGGATAAGTGGTTAATTAAACCATCTTATCAAATTTTTAATTGTAAATTCATAATATATTTTGTTGAAGATTCTTCATGGATGGAATCTAGGATTTAAATCATTCTTCTTCAGCCATCCTGTAGACAGACCAGCCTCAACAATGACTGAATTCCTGAAAGAGCAAGCAAATTTCTAGTACACTCCCAGTTATATAAAACAAACCAATTTATTTTTTTTAAAGGACATTGTCATGCATAAATATTAGTAAAGAAATATTCAACAGAGAGTTTCTAATCAGTAATTAATTAGAATTCAAAGAAAGTCATTTACAAGTAACTTTCTTGTGTCAAGATGTGTTAATTAAAACAGATCGAAATATTTTGATATCCGTAATAAAATAGTTTTACATAATGTTTATTAGATAAACTTCATTTATTTAATAGAAATGAGAATGAATAGTTTAATTTTTATTTGTAAAATTCTAAATATTATTCATTTCTTGTTTTTATTTACATTTTAAAAAGTATTAATAAAAGCAAGAACTTAAAATGCAATATATCCTTAACCAGACTACAGAGATTCTTAATCGGCCCCTTATTCAATTGCATTTCACAACAGCCCATTTTTAACATAGAATATACATCTAAAAATTGCTTTGCATTTTTGAGCACAAATAACAATTTTCATACTGTAAAATTTCATAGGTAGATGCTCTAGTTTTGGCCACATTAAGAGAAAATTTGAAATTGAAATTTGACAGTGGATGACTGTTTAAAGCATATTAAATCATACTATTCTTTAGCAAATTTTATTGGCTTTCTGCTAGTCTTAAAATTTTTCTGAAGAATATTTTAGCTTTTGAGTTATGAATTTTTAAATAAATTAACCCAAATTGCACCAGTTTTGGCCACACTAATATTATATTTTTAACAGACATGTTAATGAATTTTCAGCCAAAATAAATAATTTTTATACAATATGTATTTTAACTCATTATTTTCTGTTATTTTACTTGTGATTTTTTTTATGAATTTATAAAGATATGTAATAAAATTTACCCAAGCTGATTTTAGCTGCAGTTTGCAATTAAAAAAAAGAAACAGTAATGCAGAAAACAATTTAATGTGGTTGATAAAATACAAACTGTATATACTCACATAACTTTTTTTGATAAAATATGAAACAAAAAATGGGGAGAGGAATAAACTTGCATTGCAAATACTTAAAGAATAGGTTCCGTTTTTTTAATCTTACAAATCAAGAATTTGCATTATCATACTCACTAATAATATCCACAAATATATACGTATTTTCATAATTTTTAATTGCAACATTAATCAAAATCATCATAATCATTTTTAAAATTACAGCAATCCATGCACGTAAAAGAATATTCCTCATCACTCGAGTCAGGTTCCTCAAGTTCAAATTTTCTAACATAAATGTGAGGTAAACATTCAAAATGGAGAAAGAAAGCTCAACTCAAACCCTAAGGGTAATCAATTTTAGATTAATCATTTAATTCTGAGAACCTGATGATGACAAACTGCAAAACCTTGTTCCTTTACAAAATCCTTAACAGTTGTGAGCATACAATACATGATCATGTATTTCATTTTTTTTTACATGCCACATGTTTGAGAAAAATAAACCTATCAGATTGAAAATAGTAAAATATGGATTGTTTAAAGTGTTGGAATGCATCTTATTAGTTAATTTGAAATTACTGGTTAATTATTGGAAAAACAGATCCAATGTGGTCAAAACTGGTGCAGTGGCCAAAAGTGGAGCATCTACCCTGTCACAAAACAACTCCTCAAAATCTAAAAAGGTTAGAAAACTTTATCCTAATATATGCAATATAGTCATATATATATTATTACATACATAATTTGTAATATACAGCGGTATTTCTATTGACATAGAATCTCAATATAATTAATTTTAATGATAAAAGTATTATAGCTTGGAAATTATTATAACAGTTAACAATAAATATTTGGATATTAATAAGCAAAGCGATATCTTTCTGTGTCATTTTTAATTCCACGTCATATTATTCAGCAATAAATATATAAAAATACAAAAATTGATAAGGTATATTACATGGACATTCAGTATTATTCCATAAAGATGAGCAGTTTAAAAGTCACGAACAAAAGCAAAACTTCATTTATTAAACCGAAAATAATTGTTTCTAATGTATTTATTCATGCAAATTGTCTTTCATAAAAGTTAGAAACGCTTATTAAACCTACCTGTTCTTATGAAGAGGATCATCGTATACACAACATGGCGCCGACTTCGGAATTTTTCATTTGAAAAAGCAGGAATACACACAGAAAAGAAAATTAAGCACAATAATCAATCTAAGCTAAATAAATCTAAGAAAAAATAATAAATAAGCTTGTCTCTATGGCATAGATCCCACCATATGCTGTACTTTCACCGTACGTTTGGCGCAGCATGGCCAAATTTGGCTCTTGCGCCAATAAATCCCAAACCAACCAACCAACTCTATGGCATAGAACCACGCAGCAGCCACGGTCAGCTTCCAAGAACGATATGGAGTTGAGTTTTTGTTATGGTTCGGTTTGTAGTTCTCTCAGTTCACGAGTAGGGGCGCTAAAGAAATTGCTGAGTGAGACTTCTTTTTCTCTGTGACTGAAACTAGAAAAACAGTTACACATACAGTTACGTAGATAACACACAACATCTTCTAACATAAGAATTATTCAGCAACTTTATTCCCTGCATTAGCGATTAATACTGTTAGCTCTTAGTCAAATAAATTTCCTTAAGTACCAGTTTATTAGGAAAACAAATTTTGACATATAAAATATTTTTTTGTGAATTTTTACATGGTCGATGTTTCTAGATTCTCTATATTTGAAATACTGCTCTGAAATACAAGAGTGGTATGATTTGACAACATTTTAATTTCGGGTAGTTTCAATTTAGAACAGACGCTACAATTTCAATCCAACGTTTCTAACGACAGTAGCACCACTTAACGGCCGCTATAGAAGTTGAATTCAGAAATGTTCGTGAGAGCCTTTTAAAAGAGTTTTCAAGAAAATGGCATGGATTGTAATCCTCACGGTGGAATGTGCAGTCATTTGAGGCTCAGAAGAGGAATCTAGAACAATTAATATTGTTGTTTATGAAACGCTGCTCATGAATATAAAGTATGTCATTCATATGTCTTCCAAAATGGAAGTTTTGGAACACGGAAAGGAAAACACAATCGTTAAGGTCGAAAGCCTATGGAAAATAGCATAGCTGCTGGGAAAAGTCGGATTTTCTACCAAACCAAATTCCGCTAGTTCGTGCGCCGATTCTAAAACGGGAACCCAGGAACGCGGCGAGGTGTGTGTGGGGGGGGGGTTGCTACCCTCCCCCTGATTTTTTCACGAGTCGGCAAAATTTGACGGGATAATCGAACGCAATATTTCATCTGTAGACCGTCGACGTTTGGGCAAATATGATTTCATTCTTAAAGAAAGAATATGAAATTTTATTAATTAAGCCTGTACTTTTGCGAAATAATAACTTACACTTAATTGTAATAAATTATTTATCGACAGGGAAATTTATATATTAACTGCAAAAATCAACAAAACTATGTTTGCTGCGGGAGAAATCGCCGTTTCTGTTCACTCGTATGCGTCAAAATCGACTTTTTACTCATAGATTTAAAAAATGTTTTTTTTTTATATTGATGGGATACCTCACACATAGTGCTGTTTTAAATAGCTATCAGTTCTCTAGAATCGGCATATACCGGATTGCATTAGGCTATAAACGACGAAGATGAAAATTCGTAATCTTCACACGAAAACATTCCGATTGAAAAAAAATCAGCCTAGAATTTTTTCAAATACATCAAACGAGATTTTCAAAATACAAAAGAAATTTTTATTGCCTAAAACTATAAAAATATTTCAAAATGTATATACAGTGCACTCTCGATTATCCGGGTTAATCACCGGGAGGGATCGCACTGACAATAGAAAAACACGGATAATCCGGATACTCCTTTTTATTGAGGAAAAAAATCAACATCAGTACAAAAATATAAAAATTACTTACATTTGCATACTGTATAACATCAAACCAGGAATTTTCCTTCTAACATTTAATGATTTAAAAAATCTGCGAGTTTTTGCTTCTACTCTTTGTTCATCTCTTGTCGTATATCGACACACATTTTACGAACTGCAGTAATGTCACCGTAATCAAATCCTCTTTGTCTCTTATAATCTAACAAAGTTTCCACAGATTGTAGAACAGCAGAATGAGAAATTGTATTTCCCTCATTTAGTACATCCTCTGCATCAGAACTAGCTGATTCTCCATTATCAAGTTTTTGAAGGATTTCTAATTTTTGTTTGACATTTAAAACGTTTCGTTTCACACCACTCATTTTTACCAGTAAAAAATGTTACGCTACTAACTGGCGATGAACAAGACGCAAAAACTGAAGGAACACGTGCGAAAGTGAAAGAGGACGAAGAAGTTAAAGAATGACGTGTCAGGTAGAAACGTGTTCGTATGAGAATGAATTAGCAGGAAGTGGATGATTCATTTATCGGAAAATTGTGCAACCAGTGGTGTTGCAATGGAAGGCAAGGGTGCATTGATAACCTAGACAAAAGTCTTGCAAGAATGCTTATAAATGTTTTTAATGATAAAAAAATAAAAATGTCATTCCTCTTTGACTATTTTCCTCAGATTCCTTAAAAAATTACCCAGGTATTTTATTTAATTTCTTGAAATTCAAAGGATTCTATTTATAGTGGCACTTGGCTAATTGAAAATCAAATTTGTCAATTTATTTTTTTTTTCTTTGGTCCCTTGAATTCCTCATTAAAATAACGTTACGATATTGTCTATGATTTGAATAAATTTTGGTTAATTCGATGTCGGAACTAAAAATTGTTATTATGTCCCTACGTTGTGTCTTCAGCGATCGAAAGAAAATTATTTTCATGGCCCTTCATTCCCTCGAAAGCATAGAAAGGTTTGAGAATGGACAAACAAAAAGACATAAAAGTGGGTATTTTTTTTCAAGAAATTAGAGAGAACAAAAATTTAATGATTGGAAATTCAGTTTCTGTCGAGTTTTTTCCCCTTCACCTTAAATTTTCCTATTATCTCATATGAAGTTAAATTTTTAGAATCTGACGAATGAGCATAGCAGTGAAACCAAACTTGTGGCATACTTATGGCAAAAATTTTCTTGTATGTTGCTCCTAGATTTAATATTTGCACAAGAATTTTACTATACTTGTTCTGCACTTCAGTGCTGCATAATTTCGAGAAGTTTGAAATTGCTTTATAAATGGAGCGAGTTTCATTTTTATAGAATTAGTTGCTCTCGAACAAAATCTTAAAATTTGATTTTGAGAAGGTTATTTTTTTTAATTAACTTTCTTTGACGTGTAACATTTCCAATAAGCTAGTGTCTCCCCGACGTGGGGGCATGACTTGCTGTACAGGGGGAGGAGTGAAATGAAATTTGTCTCAAATTTTCGCCAGATTTTTATTTATCTAGTTGAATACCCCGTTCACGCAACGGGGTACAAAAATTTTCGCCGACAGGGGGGTCCTGCCCCCCCCCGGTCCCCCACTGGCGCCACCCCTGCCAATAAGTTCAATTTAAAATTAGGTCGAGCGACATAACAATAAAAGAAATAAGATTAAACAATTAAGTGTATCTTCCTCATTCTACTACATTTATAGTAAATTTATTCAAATAAAACATTTTTTCAGATAAAGTAACAATTCGTGTTAACTGTACTTTCATTCATTTATGCACTACCGTTAAAATTAATTTCACTGTGGTATTACCGTGATTTTATCATTATTATTATTAATTCTCTCTACATTAGTAGCAAGCATAATAGTGAAATTCTTTCGGATATGAGGCTGATATATCCGAAAAAGAAAAAAATCGCTGTTGGCATTAACAGTTCATGTAAACTTTTATTTTGGAAGTCTCCTTTCATCCGACTTATTTTTAGCTGCCATGTTTCTAATAACTTTCATTATTAATATATTGTTAGACAAAAAGAAACGTCTTGTGGCTATATTTAAAAATTGAGTTTCAAACTAGTTACACTAAATTTGTCATTTGAATTTAATTAAAATGTGAGGGCACGTCTTTTGGCCCAATAAAATCCGAAATTATATATATATATATTTAAATATTTCTACCAAATACGTTTATGTGTGCTCAAATAAAGGAGAAAGCGCACTAATCATAGAAGAACTGAACTTAAGGATGCTTCGGGCTTGATTTGACCAGTGATGCAGTCGCAAAATAAGCAGTGCCGGGACGCTCTAAGTGATGCAGTCGCAAAATAAGCAGTGCCGGGACGCTCTAACCTGGGTGAAAAAAATCGCGCTGTTCCTAAGGACGTTTTCACAATTGTTTATTTCTCGCAAAAAAAGAAAAGCAGTGCCGGAACGGTGTTCCAGTAAGTTCCCCCTCCACTGCACCTCTGGATTTGACCTTTAACATTATGAAGGATTTTTTAAATTATAAGACGTATCTTCACAAGGAATTGCAAATACTTCTAAATTCAGTCAAAAATGCTTAATTTTTGTAGGTATTTCAAAAGTAGCATAGTTGTTCGTCTCATTCTGAAACTTGCGAAAGCTAATTTAGTATATAGAAGTTGGTTTTCCACCATACTCAAACGAACATGAATGATGAACAGTTGGATTAATTAATGTTGCTCTTTTCTTTAAAAGACATTGTGAGATATACTGGGCATTCGTGATGTTGTAAACAAATGGTCTCAAATAAAGTTCGCAAAATAAAGTTAAGACCAAAGTTTGCTCTAAAGAAAATCTCTAAGATTTATTATTTTTCATAAAAATAAGTTCATCTTGATATGCATTTTTTGTATATATTTTCATTAATGAAATTTGTTTTATTTATATATTATTAATTCATTGTTCAGTTTTCTCACTATTTTCTAAGCTCTTTGATCGTTTATGGTAAAGCTATAAGTCTTGCAGTAAATACAATCTTCCAATTTTCAGTTAAAAATAAAATTAATAGAAAATGCATTATACTTCTCAATGAACGGGCTTGCATATTAGACAACATGAAAATATTTGCTTTTTTAAGTCGATGGCTTCAACTGAAGAAAGAAGCTACGATTTTTATCAATTTTTCACACGAATGCAGTGCCACTCAACGGCCAGTTACGATTTCTATTAATTTTTTACGCGATTGCAGCACCACTCTACGGCCGAAATAGAAACTCACTGCCGAAATGCTAAGAATTTAGCGATGAAAAAAAATCAAACCTTTCATTATAATTAGTCGCGTTAATGTGTTGTATAATTCAGTCAATGAGTACTGCTGAAAGTTATTTTCATATAGAAAAAAGAAATTCGAGTCGATAGTTTAAGAAATATCTTAGCACGAAAAATTACTAATTCATCAAATTACATCAAACTTTACAAGTGCAAGTACTTCCATTACATTTGGAATAAAAAAATTACGCGAGCAATTTTTGAACATTAAATATTTCGGAAATGAAAATTTACCAATTTTTTTTTATTTAAAGATAAAATTGGGAAGGCGACTCCACAATTGAACTGTCTACTAACATTTCAAGAGCGAATGAATAGTAAAAATGTACTATTTCATCAGTCGATTCGTATAATAAATTTTGAAAAAAAAATTTAAATGGAAGAAAATAATTGCATGAAAGAAAGTATCATTCAAAATTTTTAATCTATCTTTTATAATATCCTCCGTAGTTCTTAAGGGAGGGGGGGGATAAGAACACAATAAATTTTTAGTTCATAAAAAAATCTAATTACCATTTTTAAATCTGTCCTCGTTTATCACCAACTACTCAAGAACTAATTACGTGCCAAAATTGGTAGCTAAAGTCGAACGGTAAACATTCCAAACGGCCCTTGGAGCATTTGGGATGTTCTTTTCACAGCGGTGTAAATTCGGTTACACTTTTAAAGATTCATTTCAGAAAATTTACTTCTCCAGCATTTGCATATGTTATCAGTTCGTCAGTCATTGACAGCATATTGGCATAGGACAACACATGAACAAAGAACGTTCATCAAATTGTTAAAGAACCATTCATCAAAGTCCTACCTTTTCAACTTTATTCAAAAACACTAAAGACAGAAAAAATATTGTCAGGAAAAACAATCATCTAATTACTCCGAATTGCATGCTTCAGTTCACGACTTTTATAAGCAACGTACAGATCCAGTCAAATGCAATAACACCGTATACTATAGCTGGACATCTGCATCTACAATTACGGATTTATATCTATTGATGTCGAATTTCTATACCCTGCCATTACTTTATTTAACATGTGCATTTTGAATCATAATACTCAATACTGATACTCACTATTATAAAGATCTTAGCATTCACATACTTCTGTTGAGCACCAATTTGTAGGTACAGTGAAACCTCTCTGAGCGGCCACCCTTTCGTTCCGAGAAAAATTGGCCGCTCAGAGGGGGTGGCCGCTCTGAAGGGTTTTCGTTACAATTACAAGATAATTCTATAATACATAACATAAACAAGTCTGACACATATTTCTTATTTAAAATGAAGTTTGAGACTTATCTAAAGAGAAAAAAATAGTACTTTATTTAATAACTTTTTACATTTTTTGAAAAAAGGATACAATTTGTGACTGTTTTAAGTTTATACCCTTCTCGGAAAAAACCATTTTTTCAAGTTCGTTTTTCAGTTTAAAAAGTAAATCTCTAACCTATACGTTTGTCAAATGGGATGGGCGAATCCACCCGGCGGCCGTTCAGAGGGGTTGGGTGACCGTTGCTAGGGGTTATTTTAGCATTAGGTCTATGGGCCGAAAAATCCGTGCCACGAAAAATTGGCCGTTAAGAGGGGTGGCCGCTATGCAGGAGTGGCCGTTCGAAGAGGTTTCACTGTATCTTCCAAAATTCCAATTAAGTTCAAACTGTGAGGGATCGTTTAAAGGTGATGTTTAAAAGCCTAATTGTTCCTCTTTGCGGACCGGTAACTTTTTAGAACACTCGGATCAGGTTGGCGCACTTTATACGCCATCCCATTTTATCCAACTCTGTGCTTATTTTAATTACATAAAACTTTATTTTTAAGGGTTTGAAATGATGAATAATACGCACATTTGAGCCCGAATGTTAGTCGCTATCCTCTTCGTTAACCCCTTAAGCTTCGCGACCGTCATAATGACGTGCATCGAATTATCGCATTTTTAGGCTTAGAAACTAAAATTTAATCATTAATTAGCTTTATAATTTGAAACAAGAATTACGTAGAATCCATAAGCATCTCAAGTATATTATGCCTTCTTAGATGAATGAAAACGACAGCCCCTCTCCAAAACATGAGGGGTCATCTTATTTGATAACAAAGAAAATGCGAGACTAAATGGGTTAACTGGATTTCCTACACCTCCATCTCGAAATCGGTGAACTGTGGCGCACATTTTACACCGTACCTGTCCGCAAAGGCTTACACTTTCACAGATCTCCTATATATTATTTATGAGAATGAAATTCATTCTGGGACCCTAAAATCAATAAGAAAATGAACATGAAATTTCATAATGGTTTAATTTGTTATAAAAATAATAAATATCTCTGTATTTTCGATAATCATGGTTCTAGTTAATGTGGGTCGATGAAGGATCGGTCCAGTATCATTGCTTTTCTGTTTTGTGTTTGATGAGGTATTCGTTATTCAAACATGTTTTTCTCGTTGAGACTAACAGTTTTTCGAGAAAGTAATACGTTATCTTTCCTCGAATTCCATTACTTTTCGCTGCGTTAGCGTATGATTTATCGTTTCGCAATAAATTGTTTTGAACGGGTTTTGGAAACTTACGGCAACCTCTGTTGCTATACGTGTGTGGCCCTTTGTAATTAATGTATTTGACTACTAGCTCTTCTTTGCCCTTCTTTGGGCATTTCTTCGATGCATGTTCTCCGGCACAGATCACGCATTTGGGTTTTAACAACTCTTTGACCCACGATTCCGCAATTGTCAATTAAAACTAGAATAAAGCTTCGAAACATATAACACTATTCACATCAAATGTGTTAATTTTTTTAAAGGGAAAATTTTATTATTGAATATATCTTAAGCAGTGAAGTTCTAAAGTAAATCAAAGGACTTAAAAAGATATTTTCTTACGATCACTGAGGATGCAAGATTCGGACGTATTTAATTAACGAAAAACAATTTCGAAATAAAAACCTCTTTTACCTACTAACGATTTGTGTCCGAATTAACCAAAATAAAATCGAATTTTATGATATGTTAACATTGTGTTAATAGGAAAATTCAATGGATTAGAGCGAACAATGTGAACTAGAGACGAATTCGAATTAAAAACGTTTGAATCAGCCAAGTTACACTGTGAATGTATATATATGTTACGGTCAATGTTTAAAATGGTTCTTATATATATCCGCGGTAATTATATATAATAAACGGAATTTTTTTATCCGGTTATTATATATGACTGGTTTTTATATATAATTAGCTCAGTGATTATATATAATAACCGATTACCCACATTGATTGTAACATATGTATAAAAGTAATAGATTTTACTTTCTGAAGAACATTCGCCTTTCCTTTTGAGTACTTTTAACAGCCGATAATTATAGTAAACAAAGAACTAAAAGGCGACAATCTTGCTCGCGTATATTATCAACTGTTTAAAGCTTTATTTTACAATCAGGATAGCATTATTTGTTTGCCGATTTGAGCATTGCGTGCGTCATTTTAAGGAATAAGATGTCTGTAAGGGAACATTTTAAATTCTTTTGACTGCTTTTTATAACCCACATGTCTTCTATAGAATATGTAAATCTTTCTTTTAGACCACCCCATTACTCACCAAGGAAGAGCCTACTGACCGTCATACTAAGGCAATAAAACCTGGAAAATATGACTCTGGTGAGTAATAAGTTTCCATCACATATTTCTATTTCATCAATCGTCAAGAAACATTTTCATATTTTGAGGAGAGGTTCGAAAAAGTCGTTATGCACGATTTTCACCTTCCTAGCATTTTTAATCCATTTTTCCAAATTTGTTTTAAGCTATTGCACTCCCATTTCCATCATTCTTTTGTTCTTTCTCGTATATCTAATATAACAAAGAGAAGATACTGTAATCGTCAAAAGTTCGACTATGAGATTTTAATGGATTCAAACGTTCGAAACCTATCTGATCCTCCCTCCCCAAATAAAAAAAAATTACGAATAATGTCTGTTTTTGAACAAGATAACTCAAAAAGCGGTATGAAATACATAGATATGAAGCACGACATATGGTTTCATAACCAGAATCGTAAATGTGTATCAAATTTTTGATCAAATCTTCGAGTTGATTATCGGTATGTTTATTCGTGTGTATCTGAAATGATAACTCAAAAACACAGCATAGAAAAGGGGAATTATGTGTGGTTAACGAAGCTGAGCACATGATTAATGATATTATTTTCTTCTTTTATTTCTGGCACGGTTTCGTTGGGAAGACGGGAACAATGGTCGCTATAATGTCATGTTCTACATTGGCGAGGGTCAGCGATGGTCTAGTGGCAATGTCCAGGCTTCCGGGCCATAGGTTCTAGGCTCGAAACCCGATTTCACCAAAGATCTGCAGTGAATGTGGGCTTGTTGCTCGTTGAATCGTACATAAAGGGCGAAACTTCCTCCCGCTAGTGTGGTGCGGAAGTTAGGAGAGGGGCTAGCTCATGCGTCTTTCATCATCTGGCCGCGGTTCAAAATTACGAGGTCAGTCCTAAAATTGCCATCCTCTTGCTTCAAAACGGCACGTTTAATATTAACCCTTTGCGGTCAAGGCCATTGACCGCAAAGGGTTAATATAGTGTGTCTGTAAAGTCATGGTGCACTTATGACCGGTCACAGGAAAGCAACGAAACAAGATACATAGGTGACATCTTCACCAAATAAAAGAAACTCTCCAGGTTTGCATACCTGTTCAGCGCAGTTCGATGTGGGCTCCATTTGTTGCCCTACACACATCTAAACTATATTCCAGTTCTTCCCATACACGGGTAAGGACGTCTGGTGTAACAGAGTGAATAACGTCCGTGATTCTCTGTTTTAAATGATTAATGTCGTTGATACGTTCACTGTACACATGTTGCTTCACACGAGTAAAAGTCTAATGGCGTTATGTCCGGGGATTGTGGTGGCCATGCGATGACAGCACCCCTGATTATCCACCGCTGGGATGCTGCATAAAGATTCATTGAATAAATGGGTTTCGTCAGAAATACGGATCTGTTTTCATAGATATTTTAATGATTAAATTTATACAGGGTGTTCAAAAAGGTTGTTTATAAACTTTAAGGGTGGATCAGGCACAGAAAAACAAGTAATTCTCGCAACAGAACATGGGGTGCGGAAATTCAATGGGATTTGCTATAGGGGAGAGGCTCTTTGTCAGTGAACTAAGTAAAATAAAAGGACACACCAGATGAAACGTACAAATTTACAATAGTACAGCAAGCTATTTGCTTGAATAACAACATGCGAAGCGTGTATCGCCTGAGACAGCAGGCCTCTGAATCCATACTTACCAAAGTTTTGTTGATGATACTGTGTCCTACTTTCCATAAACGTATCGTATCTGTCATGCTGCATACGATTTGTAATGTTGTTATTCATGCAACTGGGTTATTGTATTGTTGTAAATTTGTATTCCACTCCACCTGTTTTGTATATTTCATCTGGTGTATCCTTTTCTTTTACTTAATTTACTGACAAAGAGTCCCCCTTTACGTTTCCGACGCCATATTCTATTGCAAAAAATGATTTGTTTCTGTATGACCGACATACCCTTAAAGTATGCAAATGACCATTCTGAACACTCTGTATAATATAACTGCTTAAAATTATAATGCAAAATCAAATATTTCTTTTTCTCAAAATAAATCAATGACTTTTTCAATCACATTATTGAATTTGCAGCAACTCCTGCTTCTACTTGTAGATCCGAGGAGCAACATTATTGATGCATTCTCAATTGTCGCAACACTTGTGCCAACCATGGAGCGATGTCTTCCATGTGGAAATTACTTAAGTTTGTTTGAGTTATTAAAAAACGTTTTGAGTTGTACTTTATGAATAGGTAATATATACGTCATGTTCTATAATCAAAAGTTACGGGGTAAAGAAACCCTGATGATAATTCATGGCAGAAAAATTATATTTTGCTGACTTTCGAAAGCAGTTACAGAACCTTCTTGTGGAGAGGGTTCAGCAGCCGCAGGGACATCAAGAACGTGTGAAAGAGATGAAGCAAGTCCATCTGCATCGGGTGAAGCCATTCTGGAAGCAGAGATGGCAAAGAAGCGTCGAGAGACTGAGGAGGAAGACCTGGCAGAGGCCATCAATAGCTATGAAGGAATGGCGGACATAGTCTCTCCGGCTTTCGGATGTGGGCTTTTCTATGGCATCTGGCTTTGCCTGTGTTATTGTCTTTCAAGTTTCAGTAAGTTGAACTTCATTGTATATCTAAATAGCTGTGCAATGTCATATATAAATAGCGTGAGTAGAAATACAATAAAATATCTTTAGCACGTGCCTCTACGGTCCGCTTTAAAACGACGTACTAATGAGGAAAAAATGTTATATTCTGTTCTATATCTCAATACAATGCTCAAAGTTCAGTTGCGGCGAAAAAACTCAAACTCTAGCCAAATAGTATAATGGCATGGTTCTACTTTTTAATGTGGTACTTACGTATTAACGCCACCGAGGCTACAGATTGGCGGTAATGCTCCAGTAAAGAGTAATCTTGTTTACAAAAACCGCCAAATTGGCGTTAATACGTACGTACAAAAACCGCCAAATTTGGTGGCACTTAAAAACGCCAAATTGGCGTTAATACGTAAGTACAAAAACCGCCAAATCTGTAGCCTCGGTGGCGTTAATACGCAAGTACCTTTAATGTCATTTGATAATCATTTAAATATATTATTTCGCGAATCGTTATAATGATATTAAATTTTGAATATTTTAATTTTCAGAATTCTCCAACTTTTAAAAATAATTGGACGTTTAATGGTATTGCAGGACTTTCATTGCAAATGACCTTCATTGAGTAATCATATATATTCTTCTCAAATTTTTACCATGAATCAAATAACAAGATGATATCTTTATTATTGGATATATTGGAATTTTTTAGATAATTTTATTACAAAGATGGAACTTAAATGGTTGTCTTTATTGTAATAGTTTTCCTTGGTTTTTATTCTATTTAGGGAAGTTTTCAAGGAAATACAAAAATTTTAATTTCGTTTCGAAATAAATTATTTTAATTTCTATTATCTTTAAGATTGGATTTGCTAGTCCGTTATTAAAATAATTTTTATCGTCGTTACGTATTATCTTTATAATGAGCTTTTACTACAGACAACTTATTAACGAAAATGTTAATTTATAACTTGGCATTTTTTAATTGCTGTAAATGATTTTATATTCCTTTTTGTAATAGTTATCCTTGTCCTTCCAGTGATTCAATTTCCTCTGCATGTTTTGCTGCTTAGTTTGCCCATTTCAGTTGGATTTATGGGTGAGTATATCTTTCTATAAGTGTTCGCATAGTTAGTTTACGTCTTTTAGTAGATCTATGGTTACATCAAATGAAATGTACCCTGTAATGCTAAAGAATGCACAAATGTATTGCTCATATTTCAGCTCCGTAACTGAAATTTAGTCGCTTCGGGATAAGAACTTAAAATCTAATCCACAAAAGACTCTTACCAAATCAGTTGGCGTACTTTTGTGGCATAAAGTATTTAATTTCAATAGATATTAATTTAAACATGCGAGTTTTGCGTTAAGATTAGTTTTATTATTTAAATACATAAGGATACAGTTTAAGTTTCACTTTTTTCTGATTATTACCGATAAACAAAATTCAAATCAATAAAAAGCATCAGCATAATTGCCTTGCGTTCCAAAATTTTCCACACAATTCTTATCTATTGATAAAGGCTGCTCCTTTCTATACTTACGAAATTCACCTTGTATAAGTCCGCATTACAGTGGAACCTCGCTTAACGAGCATAATTCGTTCCATGATTTTACTCGTAATGCAAAATACTTGTTATGAAAAACAAATATTCCCATATGAATTAATGTAAAATGCAATAATGCGTTCCATGCCGAAAAAATACTCAACGATTTTGTGTAAAACGTTTATTTAAAGAAAATTATAACATTGTTAAGTAGCGTGATTCATATTCATCTTTTCTTCGTTCGCAGAATCAACCAACCTGGAATGCGAATTCAATTTGAAGGGGGAAAATCGAAATAATGAATTTATTATTTATGATATATATACCTAATTCTTTTTCAGAGCACAGCATTATAATTAAATAAATTTGTAGAACGCAGGACCACTGCCTTATTAGGGTAATGCTTCTCAAGTTACGATGCAACAGTTTACCATGCTTTAAGCCTTTCCCTTATTGTGTCAAAAGATTTCTGCTTTCCTTTTGCCTCCTCCTCCTCTTATAACAAACTCTCCTACACAACATTTTGCTGCGAAACACAACGCCACTCCATAAGCTCTTCGGTGGTCAGCTCTTGCTTGCGCTCTACTTCATAACCATTGATATCACAGTCTCGTGATGTTAGTCAAAAGCACAGTCTCATGATGTTAGTCAAAAGCACAGTCTCATGATGTTAGTCAAAAGCACAGTCTCGTGATGTTAGTCAAAAGCACAGTCTCGTGATCTTAGTCAAAAGCACAGTCTCGTGATCTTAGTCAAAAGCACAGTCTCGTTGACTTTGGAATTTCCCCTCTCCTCGTCACTCATTTTGCGAAATCTCTCGTTAAACGAGTCATTTTTAACAATTTGTTTTGCTCGTTATGCGAATTACTCGTTATGAGAGGAGCTTGTTGAGCGAGGTTCCACAGTAAAGGATCACCAATCAATCTCTCTTTTCACGCGTAACAACTCTTGGCGATTTTATTGTTGTACTCGTTTCAATTCCCCTATTGTTTTCCTTTTTCGATAAATTACTAGAATCGGCCTTCCAAATGGTCATGGGGTGGGGATAACAGAATCTCTCGACCTTGTTTCAGAAGCCTCATGAGAAAAAAACTAACCACTCGTATTGTTTCGTGGGTTCCAGGAAATTCCGAAGTATTCATCCTCTTATAAATTCGAATATAATTTTTACAACATGTCGTTGCTTATAATGCAACTTCACATATCAATCAATTTCCCCAAATTTTATAAGGGGAAGAAAGAGGGTGAAAGACAATGCAATTGATGAGAGCTTTCTAACCACGTGTCAAATGCTTAACACATTGACTACCGTTCATGTGAAGCAGTGTTGATAGTTAATGCCGTGACATAGGATTAGGTTGTACCCATATGCCGACTAACTTTCTATAAGAAATAAACAACTCGTGTTATAAATTTATTTTCAGTAAGTAAAAAAAATTCTAAACCACATACATTCACAACTAGTTGCTAACCATCATTCCACAACAGTATCAGCATATATACCCGAAAATGTAACCGGAGGATAAATATTGAAATGTAATGTTTCCCGCTCTAGTGCGTGACTGGCACCTGAAACGTCAACCCACACCACACTCTAGTGCGTGATTAGCTCTTTGTGTGTTAAGTTAAAAATCAAAGTAAATTCAAACACTAAATTCTAAGGGATTAAAGCTATCGAAATACTATTACAAAAGTTTTTCTTTATGATGTGGTGATGATTCGTTTAATTTGAATTATCTTTCTATCTTCAAACTATCCTTTCCTAACTCCTATCAAAGGAGTTATGAAACGATAGTTTGAAATGAAAATTTATGTCCCCACCACCATCTCTATTTCTACCTTCTTTGAACTGGATGGTTCATCTACGAACTTGGCCAAGATGTTTGCCTTTCCTACAACATCTCTCTCATCGGTTCAAACGAAAATTACTCTATTTATCGCTTTCACGAGAGAAACGCGTTACACAATACTTTTAAACGACGGGTAGTTTTGGATTCTAGAGACCATTCTCGGTGAAATTGTTCAGAAATTTTCTAGAAATAAGTCATTAAAACCATCGCTGTAGGTAATATTTCTTTAAGAATCTATCTAAAAATGTGGTGATTCAGCATCTCTGGATTATAGATATTCATTTTAACTTCACTTGGATTTGAAATTATTGAACAAATTACAGCTACAAAAAGTCATTCATTATTTTCCCATGTCTAGGTGCGAGATACATGGCTCAATGTCCCATGAATATAAAGCTGCCTTACGCTATGATGGTAGTTGGGGGTGTGGGTACCCTGGTTCTCCTGGTTCGTCTCGCGCTGCTCCTGCACACGAAGTTCTCGACCGACGACCGTCTGAAAAAGTGGTTGAAGAAAGGGACGAAACTATTGGAGTGTCTCTTCTTCCTTTCCTTGATCTTGGGTAAGTATCAAAACACTTTTTTGCTTTAGCTGCTTATTTGCATAACAGCACAACTACCGACTTTGGATCCTGATTGGCTTAACATTAATTTCAGCATTGGAGAGCAGTTAACTGAAAAATCTGTGAAGTTATGACACACTAATTGTTAGAAAAATTTGCTGGAAAGAAAAACTGGTGAAATTTGAATGAAATGATCGCAACATTTGTTTGCATCAGTTAATCACTATAGAATAAACTATCAATATTCGAACACCAGATCTGGCAAATTGTGTACATACTCTTTAAAATGTTTTATTTTCGTCTGTAGATTAGATTTTTTCTATGGATCTAGCGCAGGAATAATTAAAACATGAGGTGCGTGTAGACAACGGAAGTAGACATGTAGTCTAATTCATTAGTTTACAATAGAGTAGGCTGCAAGCATCGCCATCCTTTGAATTTCGTGATACGGTTAGCAATGGCGTAGTCGTAAATTAAGCAATGCGAAAACGCTCTGACCTGTGAAGTATCGTTGAGTAGAACGACGATTGAGGAACAGGTGATCAATTTACAATAAAACATATTTTTATGTGATTTTTTTATATATTGTTTTCATCTAGGAATACTAAAATACCAAAAAATAAAATGTTTATGTTGAAACTCTATCCATAACCCCTTTCCCCACCGCTCGCCAATGGCTTACTATTTTAATTAATTTGAAATATCAATTATATTTTCGAGGGACGGATGAGACGAAGATTTTATTATATATTATCTATTTAATATAGAATACAAGGCGTTTCAAAAAGAATGACCCGATTTTCAACCGTAAATTTTTTAATGTAAACATACAAAAGTAATCGAACACGGTGCAAAAAAAATCACTAAGTACTAAAGTTTCCTCAATGATATATAAATATTCTGTGTGTCCACCACCAGCACCAAGACGATAGCTAAATCCGTCCCACATTTTCTGCAAGGTGATGGAATTAACGGATGCCACTGCTTCTAATATTCTGTGTTTTAGGTCCTCGATGTTTATAGGTAACATTCAATCCCAAAACACAGACGAAAAGCACGTTGCACTGTATTTACTGACTTACGTGTCTATTCTGATACCCCCGGTTGTGTTGGGAGACATCACTTTTTCCACGTGACGTCTCCCAACCCAACCGGAGGTACCAGAATAGACAGACCCCTTAGTCTCGCTAAACTGAAGAACGTAAAACGTCTTCTGTTGAGCGGAAGCCATCTTCCCAACAAATGCCAATTTTGGCATCTTTTGAAAAGATGGTTCCGCTCAACAGATGGCGTTCATGCCCGATTTCTCCGTCTTTCACACGTAGAGAGTCATCTAGTGGCGATTCGCTAAAACTCTAGGCCGTGCCTCGTCCAACGACATTACTTTCATTCACGAGATCTTCGTCGTTCCATAAATAGAACGATTTAGAATCGGGTCATTTTTTTATACACCCTTCATATTATTAATATTTTTAAAACGAATCAAAATGTTGAAATACTAACAATATTACAATAAAGTTCGAAGCATTCTGAAAAGAATGAAATCAAATGCATATGCGTAGGATTTAAAATGATTTCGGTACAGTGCATTTCATTAAAACTTAAGATTTTGGCTTACCTTTTCGTATACAGAGTTGATACTGTGTTGATTTCTAATTGATTAGGATCAGTTTCAGTTTTGCTATAAAATGAGAAAATTCGACAAAACAATAATTGTTTTTCTGTTATATAAACTCATCACAAATATTTTTTCGCAATTTCTATACTTTTTCTTTTCAGAGCTTTATTTCTCTTACGAGAAGACTCCCAGTGACGTTCCACTCTCTCCCAATTATTGCAACGAGACTTTTTACAGTTTTGTCTGTTCGATGAACGACGTGTTGATCACTCTGGTGATTGTTTGGGCGTTTTTGTACTTCATAACTGGACAACGGTGCATTCGGAGAGCTGCACCACCATAAATGTCACAAAATTTGTCTTTAAAAGTGTTTTTATGTAGTTTAGAGTTGTATAGTGTAATTTTCACAGGAGTTCACGTTTCATTTTTATAATAAATTTTTCATTTTAAAACTTCTTCCTGCTTAAATTTCTTATTGTTTTCACATCCACAAAAGCGACACTCTGAAACTCTACGAATAAACAACAGATCTCTTTGCAGCATTATTAAGTTTAGCTTTCTTGTAGCAAAGGAAATAAAAATCCAAAGGACAAATAAAAATCTTGCCTGATAGCAGAGAAGAGTCGCCGAATTTGGACCACCTGGACCTTTTTAATGTATAGTGAAAGAAGCAATTTTAATAAAAGCAAGTAGAACAATATTTTTTGTAGTTTATTTATCTTCAAAACAAGGCAATAATTTTTTTATATAAAATACTCTTTATAGTAGAAAAAATAGCTTACAAATTTGTGTCATCTGCCCAATCAAGGACACCAAGTGCCCAGATTTTACCACCAATTTCTTTAAGCACAATGAAAGCAAAAATATTTTTTATTCTCCAATTCACACCACCGAATGCATGAACCCAAGCACGACATTTTATGCACTGCATCACTTCTTCCTATATTTTCTCATGCTCTGGTTTCTCTTCAAAATCGTGCTAATCTTTCGCCTTTTACTAAAGATTACCGTGGAGAGGAACAACTGAATGAGCCTACGCCAATTTTCATTGGTTTGTGGCCCATTTTGCCTATACGACAGGTTGATGTTACACTGACTCGCCTCCATATAGGGCATACTCGCTTCACACACAAGCACCTCATTTTTGGCGAAATGGCACCAGAGTGTCCCTCATGTCATCAGAATTTTACTGTTCATCATATTTTAATTGAATGCCCATCTTTTAAATCTCACAGTGTTCACCATTTCCATTCATCGTCTGTTACCTTGCAAGACTTGGTGGGTGAAAAACACCACCCAAACATTTTTAACTTTTTAAAGGCCATTGGTTTTTATGCATGCATTTAACGTTTTAAGCTTCTTTGTCTCATTGTGGTACATTTTACTCAATTTTATAACTTTGCGTCTCATCTTGTTTTACCATTTTTTATTTACCATTTGATTTGAGAATTTTACCATTGGATTGGCGCAGTTTAGCCAGGATTGGCTCTTGCGCCATTAAATCTCAACCAACCAACCAATCCTATATTTTCTCATAAAATGATTCAAATGATACGTGACCTTTTTGGGTTTTGTTATTTTTGAACCAATGTTTGATGGCTTTAGTGTCCTTTAACTATTTTGTTTTGGCTTGTCCCAATTCTAATTTGAGGACTCCTAGTGGTAATAACTGCTCTCTGAGGAAGTCCTGTAGTTTCAGATAATAATCCCTTTGATTTAAACAGTCCAACTTAGGCAACTATTTGTCGTCCAATCTAAGCAAGTTTAGGACAGGAACAAAAATCCAATCTAGCGCCAGTCCAAATTCGGTAACTCTCCCCTATATCTGTGGGTTTGCTTCCCAGTGAATTGGGTGAGCGGTTTTACTTTCAATCAATACGTGCCTCTTAAATTGCCACGACTGTTATTTCTGTGATGAATTCGTGGCTCAATAAATAAATGATAGGGGATTGGCTGCTCTCTCAAACTAGCCTGTCAAAGGCCTCGTACCCAGGAAAAGCCGAGTTTGTGTGGGTTAAGGAAATTATTAACGATGTAACTTTCGAATCTTATAGTCCCCGATGGCCTAGCGGTAAGGTTTCTGCTTCGGGATTGGAAGGTTTTAGGTCCGAAACCCGATTGCATTGAAGATTCGCCGTGTATGGGGTCTGATGCAGGTTAAGTCATACGTAGTGGCCAAACGTCCTCCCACCGGTGTGGTGCGGAAAGTTGGAGAAGGGGTGCCAGATCAGGTGTCTTCCTCGTCATCTGCCCTAACTCCACCCTGAACCGCCGATACCTATGACTACTAGAATCGCCTCATCGGCATAGGTGGATAAAGCACGAACACCACAACCAGAGCCGGCACCCCCCACAACCAAAAGCCCGAACCTCTTTGTTTTGTAATTTTTTTAATAATTTACAATTTCCAGAAATGTACAGAATTGAAGTGAAAAATATCAATAATATATGAATATAATAATATATAATATCAATCCTCATCAACTGAACGCGATTCAAAATTACCAGGTCCGTCCCAAATAACCTTCGTGTTGCTTCAAAAACGTGAAGTTAATTTACCTAAACTAATTTGAATCTTATATTGAGTGATGACACCTTTATCGAGTGATTACTGCTACGAAATGTATTATTACAAATAAGGGCAAGGGGCATGAAGTTAAAGAGTTCCTTTTGATTCTAAGAATCTTGCATCCGGTGCCGAAGCAAGGGTAAGTTGCACCCGGGGAATGGTATTATTTTAGCGTCCCCCTCAACGTATTTGACTTTAAAAAATGTTTCCATGGCCCTCTCTAAGAATGGAACCCGTAGCATCTATACTTCCCTTGGCCCCGGTCGCATATAAGCAAACTGTACTTGAGTAGAACCATAGGAGATAATGCGCGCTTGTCATTGGCTGCACTTTCCCCGTGATTACTTTGAAGCCCTGTTACGAATCGAAACCGAAACAAACGCCATCTTCTCAAAATGGATTCGCACTCGAGAAATGTGCGTATGGAAATTAAAAATGAAGACTTGCCTGTTGAGTTCCAGAATGTTATTGTTGAAAATTCTAATTCAATAATAATAAGAATAAGTGTAAGTCCTCAAATCCGCATACATCCTTAAATGTAAACGTTGAAGAAAAGGATGGATTGCTATTATAGTATCATTAACAGTTTGATGGGACTTAATGAAACCGTTTACGTTGATTTGAATTTGCAATAAGTGCATTCTCGTTAACTAGGTTTGTCTATATACATAATATTTATTTTAAAAGTTTTGTTCTTGCACATTTCTTATGTTTGTAAATAAAAGCTATGTTTTTAATGCATTCTTATTAAAATTAATACTTTATTTTCAGCTAAGACTTTGTTTTTTATTTACTGTATTTGTGTTTTCAATGATGATTATCAACTATTTATTTGATTTCTTAGGTTTTGATTATTTTATTATTCTATCATACCTATCCGTTTTATGACATTAAAAAACTCAGAAGGCAGTTTTTTGTAATTATTTTAATTTGATCTCACTATTTAGGTTCCTTTAAACTTAGAATATCTAATTTTTTTTGTTTTTCATGGTTTCAGAATTTATGGAATAGTGCTACAAAGCCTTATTTCAATCCCCTAACAAATAATAAATGTGGTTTATATTTGACATAGAAATGCAAGCATGACCACATGTATACATTAGGATGTCCTCCATTGCTTTATTTATTTCGAAATGTGTAAGTTTGAAAGAGATGGATGTTCATTTCATTTCTTTCTCTGACATTTTGTTAGTTTTATTTGTAACTAAGATTGATGAAAATAAATAACTATTTAAATGTTTATTTGCTTGTCTTGTATTCTTATAAATCCATGAACATTTGATTGAACACTATAAAATATTATAGATATATCTATTAATATATTTAAAAATGAAACTGAAAATTAGGCGGAGAAAAAATTAGTACCTCACATTCTACACTCGGTGTACATGTTTATATAAACATGTTTTTTTTATAATTGGGCAAGGCAGTAGTATGTTAAAGATAATGTTAGATAACCCATAAATGTGCTTTTTACAGTTGAGTGTAAAACACTTTTTCTCTGTTCATTTAAAATTCATATACTATCTACAAGAGTTGTTTAGTAAAAACAAGTATGCAATGTGTTCATGTTATAATAATTAAATGAACTAGCACGATGAAAAACTTTTTACAAATTGCTTTTTAAAGAAAATATATATGTAACATTCTGAATTTTCATGTAATTTATATTTCTTGCACTGATAAAACAAATGCTAATAAAGGTAAAACATATTGCGAGTGCGGTAATAAATAAAAATAGACCCTAAACTCCATGTTAAAAAGTTGAATTTTTAAAAAAAATATTGTTTTTCCTTTTCAATTAAAAAAATTGTGACTTGCGAGAAGGTACTTACGTTTATTCAAAATAACTAAAAAATGTAGAAATAAATAAAACATCCAATAAAATTTTGTAAAAAATAATAGAAAACTAACTTTGTTCCATGCACCATAAAATAATTTAGAGTTATTGTTAATATTTCATGGGGCATTAACCAAGTTAATTTTCTATTATAAATAAAATATTTAGTATTTTTCAGCATTCTAACAATTTTAGAAAGACACGAATATTTTTTCGAATTTATCGAAAACAGTGATGAGTTTGGTAGATTGGTATAAAGTTTAAAGGAATTCTTTAAATTTAGTTTGTGACTTTAATTACTTTACCTCTTCATATAGATGGCGCTACCATTTTTGCATATCTTTATTTTCGATTGCTGTGATTCTGAGATTTTTTGACTCTTTTCAACCTGTTTTTTGTCCTTTTTCAAAATTACTTTTTTATTTTAAAACATTTTTACTTGTTTTCATCTTATTTTCACCATGGCTCATTGTCAAATGAGTTGAATTTATCGTCAAATTTCGAAAAAACAGTGTAAAAGCCTTTTATCGGCTAGGAAACTTATGCTATTTCATGTACAATAAAGCGTATATTAAGTAAGTGACTATAGATATAACAGTATAATTAAAATAGAAGAACAAAATCATGAGTTGAGATCCTATAAGTGATGAATCTTCGGCATGAGTCGGAAGCAAAACACTGATACGCCTTTCTTTCAGGACTTGTAATGATTGACAGGACGATTCGACCAATGATAAGCGCGCATCATCCCGCATGGTTCTACTCAAGTACAGTTTGCTTATATGCGCCCCGGTCGCTAAGCCGCTGCTTGCACTTCCTTATCGTAATGGACCTTATGCATGTGACGTCACATCTCCGACACGTGACCTGCCGGAGGCAGCCATTGGTCAGTCTTAAACAGCTGACTCATAACTGCTTTTATTTCTGAGTCTCTTATAGGCAAATCGTTTAGTTTATTCCTCCACAGCTGTTTTTCTATACTCTCGAACCCAAACGGTGCATAAGGTCCATTGCAATGACTTTAAAATGTGCTTTTAATTTTGCATGATTAAGGCAAACAAACTAGTTTGTTTGTTACTAAAAGAGAAATTTCCTTTAGATAACAATTATAGTTGATTGTAGCTACAAGGATACTAAGAAATAGAACATAAGGGCAACTTGAATTCATGAAGGATATGGATAAACATTCTGCGTCGCGAAATAGAAATTTCTTTTGGGGTGAAGTATGAAGCTAAATAGACTGTTTTTTTTAATCTCAGTTAAATATTTATAAATGATCGTCGCGCGCATATCGAAGCGCGTTTTGAATGAAATAAACAGTTTGAGAACAAATAAGGTACATAAGCGCGAAATAGCTGCAAGGGGATTGCGAATTATTTTAAATACCATCTATTCAATTTTCCAACGCTTTTAATAGTTGGGTGATGTTAACCAAGGAAATATCCATCTTTATTTTTGGACAAAATATTTATCACCATAATAAATCGTCGCTTAACAAGCAACACCACCTACCTCAATCTTTTGAAATTTCAAAGAGGAAGAAAATATTGAATTTTTCACAACCAATAACGATTATTTCTGGATTTTTCAGCATCTGATATGAACGATCGCATGTTTCTACCAGCTGTGAAAAAAAAATTCAGTTTTGGTTGCGAAAAATTCAGTTTTTTTCTTCCTCTTTGAAATTTCAAAAAATTGAGGTAGGTGGCGTTGCTTGCTAAGTGACGAAATGTCTTTCCGTCAGATTTTTAAGTGCCAGCGAATAATGCAAAATTTCGAAAGTTTTTTTTTTTTTAAATTTATCTCCGTGAATTATTGGAGTCTCTGCTTTGAAGGTCAGTGACGCGAATTTCGTCGAAAATTTCCGAGATTCTAGATGTGCATATTAAAAGATCTGCATATTACAAAATAAGAGTTCTGCCTTGTAGTTGATGTCCAAAGGAGGAAATATCTTTGGTAAATTTAACAGTGTTATGAGACCTAGTGAGTGAAGAATTTGATGAAAGAATAAAATTGATTTGAATTTAATCATATTAATAGAAAGCATTATTACAAATTATGTTTAAAATTAATTTCAAAAAATTTATTAAAATTGGAGAAAAAATTGTGCTGTAATTAAATTAGCGTCATTAGAAATATAATTGCTTGATATTTAAGACAATAAAAATTATTTTTGTGCGTTAATTATTTCCGAAGTTATTGGCGAAAAACTGAGCAAAAACGTCGACGTCTGCCTTCAATTTTCTTTTTTAACTAAATATCTTAAGAAATAATTAAATTTGAAAACAAAACAGTTGACCTAGAAAAGGACCCCAAAAGGGCGTGTGCAAATTTCATGTCGCTCCTGTTTACCGTTTCGGAGGAGTTCTAGTGACAGGCAATTAGACGCGTGTATTTCTTGCTTTATATATGTTACCGGCAATGTATGAAATGCCGGCATTCTATAGAATACCTAGAATTTTATAGAATGTCGGGCGTTTTTAGGCAAAGTATGAAATATGAGATTTATTATATACTTTTCCTAGGCATTGTATATAATACCTAGGCATTCTATAGAATGACAAATGCTATTTAGGCAAAATATGAAAAAAAGTTCATAATAAGGCTATTATTTAAAAGGCGTGCATTCCTCAAAAATACAAATGTTATTTAGAAAAAATAAGAGTACCATTAAAAAATCTTTTATTCAAAATTCGTAAAGCAAAATGAAAGTTTTCATATAAAAGTTTATGCCTTTCTTATTAAAGAAAACAAAATAAATTGTGAATCTACTTATTACATCAAGGAAGCAAATAAGTTAATTTCGAATTGCAATTAACTTTATTTCTTATAATCAAATCGGCGATTTATTTCATACTTCGCCGGTTTGTCATTTGGTATTCTATAGAATGCCTAGGAAATGTGTGAAATATAAATAGTTTCATACATTGCCGGCTAGTTTTAGGCATTCTATAGAATGCCGGATTTCAAACTTTGCCGGTAACATATATAAAGCGATGCGATTGACAAACAAATAAACAGATACTTGTATTTTTTTATTTATGCATAGGCAGAGAAATGCGATCACAAAGCAGAGGAAGATCTCAGAGAGGTCTGTTCGAAACTGTGAAACAATTGCAGAATTCTCTTCCTGGACCGAGGCAGATGCCATCTCTAAAATTACGCCTCTTGCAGTTCATGACGCAGAGTCTCTCGTTCGGGCATCCGCTGACTCCCAAGCTTAAGCCGCGACCTTGAATCGAAGCATCTCCTGAAATGGAAAAAGAAAACAAATAGAAATGATATCTGGTACTTGTCATCAAGTTGCTGGTATATGTGAATGCTATTTTTAGATTTGAACATTCATAAAAATTATGGACAATATATGAATGTGGATTAGCAACAATTCATACCTCTCGACGCTTCCCCAACTAATCACATATAGTAGTTTATTTAAGTTTAATTATATTAACCCCTTCTAGTAAGATTTATTATTGAATGGTATTGTATAGCATGAAAACTAATGACTCGCCATTTTATTGTAAGGAGTTAACATCTTGTTTTGAAGTAACACGGGGGCTATTTTGGGACGGACCTCATCATTTTTAATCGTTGGAAATTACGCTGGAAAAATAGAAATTAAAAAAACCTAGAAAGAAAGAGAATTTATTATAACTACAAGAATTACTCTTTGCTTTAAAGCATTTATCGTTTTCAATCTTCTATTTGCTTTAATGGTTGCCATGCAGTGGCGAATCCAGGATTCGGGTCTGGGGGAGGGGGCTGAGGTCATAAAAATTTTGTATCGTAGTGACGAATGTCAAACCTCATGGCTTACATAAACCAAAACACTTTAACTTACAGACTTTCCTCAACCTGACAATAAGAACAATAAAGAACACTACAATACTTTCGATAATTTAATAAAAAAGACAATGAAATAAGCTGGTCAAAAAGTGTTTTCGACCGCATCAACGCTACAAGTGCAAGTGGAATGACTAGAAAAGAAGGAAAATTTTAGATCCTGTCGAGTCAGAAAGCAATGTTGTCACGATTTTATTACTATTTTTTAAAATTAAAATTAAGATCAAACAGTTGTAGTGATTTTAAATTAAATCAAGAATTTTGGTTTAACTCTGGGGGGGTTGCAGCCCGATAGCCCCTCCCCTGGATTCGCCACTGTTGTCATGCATTATATTTCTTCCTCATTTTTTATGCAGTTCTTCAGATAAATATTTTTTTCGGCATCGTATGAGGCGTCCAGAAAAAAATGCAGATAATGATTTTTAATACATTTTTTTTATTTTTAACTTATTAATTTCATCAGCAAAATTATATAAAGTCTTCTAATAAACCACCGAGTAAATCCTTTAATAACTAAAAAGAATATTATTAATCCAATTACAATTTTTAAAAATCAGTAAATATCAATAAATGGACTTAGCCGTGATTTATTTTTTTATATACATTTCTGAAAAAAAAACTGTATTGTAGTCTCTTTTAGATTTCTAAATCTATAATTAAAAATATTTTCTTAAGTTGTAGCGAGTAATAAACTAAACTACGAATGCTGTAAATTTTCTCTGGTTTATTTAAATTAAAAAATTATGAGGTTATGCATGTAAATAAAAAAGCTTACTTGTTTAGAGTAAAAAATTGAATAATTTTTTATTCAATCGATATAGCGATTATTTTAAAACACTGACATCGAAAATCGATTTTTTTTTTTTTTTAAATATCGATTTTTTTTATAAATCGAAAATCGGCAGAGCCCTAGTGACAATTCAATTTTTTTACCACTAAACGCACCGACATTTGATATATACCTATTCGCACCAAAACTGGTGAAATGACCGGTTTTGAGCTTTAAAACTTTATTTTTCCTGACTGAACGTCGAAAATATTGATTTTTGTAAGGAAATATTCAACAAAGTAAATTTAAGGTAATACAAATAATTCAACAAAAGAAAATTTGCGAAATTTCTATAAAGTTCTCGTTTTCACAGACAGACAAAAATCGTTACTTGTGTTTCTGCCGATATTGACGAAGACAAGACAGATTTGCGCAGCAAATGAAAAAATGGGAAGGGGGTTGAGGCAACTTGGGCCACAGTAATCCCTAAAAAGGGAAATTATTAGAATGCACCTTCCCTATCCGATGGGGAATTCAATTAGTCTGGAAAAACATGAACAAGTGTCGTCAAAAGAATGGAATCGGTAATCTGCCGATTTGAAATGTCATTATTCTAAATGTTCTGTTGTGTGAAATGCGTGTTCGTGAATATGTTTATGCCGTGTTAATGTTCGTAAAATAAATAATTGAAAATGCAAAAAGGACTGTACATTTGAACACTTGAAAAGAACAGGCATAAATCGGACCTTAGGCTTAACGCCACAGGGGTTTATATATTGAACCTGCCACGCAACAGTCTATGCAGAATTGTGCATCAAATTGATACGTATCTGCAATTCGATAGCAAGTAATACATTTTGCTCCCGGTCAAATGACCTTCATGGTAAATAACGGTTGGCTACAAGCGTTTATCAGAATTAACAAAGAACAAGTAATATTAAAAAAAATTAAAATCAATTCCTACTTAGGTCAGCGATCTACACGTTTAAAAGCGATAAAGAAAGTAATCAACATTACCCTCTGACAAAAAAACATGAAAAAATGACGCCTTCGTGAACATACCAGAAAACAAAGGATATTAGGTCTAGAAGCTGTCAAACCTACCTCCATCTATTGAGAAAAATTCGAACCAAACGACTCAAGGCGACATATGCTTTCTCCCATATAAAACTAAAATTAATTAATTAAATTTAATTAATAAATTAATATTTGAAAAAACTGTATTAACATCAAGTGTCATCCACGACAAGTTTAAAAAAATGTATTTGAACTTGAGTGGGTGAATAAAAAGTATTTTATTAACGATTGAAAATTTGAACAAGATATATAAATAAATAAATATAGGGAGAGTGTGAACTAATTAGTAGTAATTGAATTGAAAAATAGAAATAAATATTGAAAAATAATTAATCGTATATATTTAACAGGAAAAGTCATGAAAACAAGTGTGAAAAAGCGATAATATTTTATGCGAATTTTCTAATCAAAAGTTTATTACCGGTCAATGGTTCCTTTAGTGTTAATTGAATAAATTTTTATTGAGGGAGAATCGAACCAATTTGGCATTTGCAAGCTTTCATTAGCAAAACATTTTGCAGACACTAAATATGATAATTATAACATCAGTACTGCTTAAAAGCGACATTAAATTATTCACAGTAATTATTTGGCTTTTAAGGATTTTTTAAGGCAGGCTCCTCCGTTGAGAATCCATTTTTGACCAAAAATCACATTTTTTTAAGTATCTTTTCTGAAAGCCTATTATTCTTTTAAGCTTTTAAATAATTTTTTTTTTATTTTTACGAATATCAAAAGTTTAAATGCAAGCACTTTAGTAGAATTTAGCACCTGAAAATGAAATAATAACCAACACGATAAAGAAGCATTTTCATTGTTTTTAGTTAAGTTATTTAATATTTAATGCCTATTTTTATTACTTGTTGTTTGCCAGATAAGAGAGATTATTTTGAATATTTCCAGTGTGAATTTTCCAGTTTTTCATGGCATTGTTGCAAATTTGATAATTTTGAGCCATTACTGTATCTTGATTTTTCATTGATGCTATAATTGTTAACAGTAAACGCATGGAAAGTATCTAAATTGTTCTTATGACAAATGTAAATCACTAAAAGTATCTAAAAAATTAACTAAACTGTATCTTCAAGTTAGTGGATTGAAAAAATATTTAAATTTGTCGACCCTGGTTAAATGACTTATAGTGAATAAAGATTCATTAAAGTCAAGAAAACAACTAAGAAAAAAATTTCAAAGTTGAAAATTTAAATGAACAAATTAAGCTGGAGAAGAAGAAAACTTTAAAAAAAACTATGGAGTATTGAAGAAAAATCCTTCTCTTAGAGAAAATTAAAAACATAAAATTTAAATTCATTTTTTCCTCGAAGATTAGTTTTTTTCTAAATTTTCATTTTTTAAGCATGATAACTACAATTCTATTTAAAATATCTGCTTAAAATTTCAAAATCTATTTTATTTATAGCATTGTCTAGGAAATGAATGAGCAGATTTTTGTAAAATTGATTTCATTCCAAAAAAAATTGATTTCACACTAAAGCTCATATAATTTACAAGTGTTTTGAGGTATTTTAAAACTTTTGGATCATTCCCTAAGCTAATATTTAAATGACTATATATACACTAAAGGCAACATTATTCTGGTCATTTCTTTCTGGTAGAGAGTGTTTGAAAAAAAGTTCAAATTAATTGCAAAAAATTCTATATTTTCCGAAATATTTTTTTAAATATTTAAAATAAAAATTTAAGCATAAATGTCACCAAAAATACAAAAATATTGCTTCCAGTATCATTAGTTAAAAAAAGGCTTCTGAACGTAGTCGGATTCCTGGATAATTTAAACCAACTTAAGAATAAACCGAACATGAAAAATGTAACAATAAAAACCGATACTCATGCTTACTATTATAAAACTCTTGGGAATGCAGTTTCCGTGAACATAATTTGAACAAAATCAAGAATAAACCGGGGATGAAAAATGTA